>JAHTLZ010000252.1:5133851-5154913 GCA_023846285.1 Phrynocephalus versicolor
TGTGTGTGTGTGTGTGTGTGTGTGTGTGTGTGTGTGTGTGTGTGTGTTCCATACCACATGGTCCCTTGGCTATTTGCTGTGGCTAAATTGCACCAAGAAATTATTCTCCCCTCCCCCCCCTTCTCTGCCCCTCAGATCCCTGTTTGGAGGAACTAAATATAGCTTTCTAAGGAATAAATAAACACTTAATTAACCACTCCTCTGAAAATAAGCTGCGGCAAGGCAGACTCTTTGTATGCAACTCAGCCGGTACAGATGCTCTGGGGCTTGGGATGTTGAGGTGCCTGCCCCTGAGCCCAGTCTGGAGAAGAGTGGTCCTCTCAACCTTGGGAGGCCCACATGTTCTTGGACGGCAACTCCCAGAAATCCTGACCACCACAGCTGGTGGTGACAGCTCCTGGGAGTTCGAGTACAAGAACACCTGGGGGGACCCCTGCTATAGAAGAAAAGCAGGAAACTCTTAATTCTCCCCATGTTTTTGGGCTGCAACTTCCATAATCCTTCACTACTACCCTCTGGAGGGTCCAACTCCAAAAACATCTGGGCATCAGTCTCCACTGCTCCTCAAGAAGAAGAAGAAGAGGAGGAGGAGGAGGAGGAGGAGGAGGAGGAAGAAGAAGAAGAAGAAGAAGAAGAAGAAGAAGAAGAAGAAGAAGAAGAAGAAGAAGAAGACAACAACAACTATGACAAAGGGGTCCACCACCAATGGCTTGCCACCTTCTGAAGTGGAGCTCTGACCTTTTACCCAGAAAATGCCCCACTGAACTGAATAAGATTTGCTTTTCATTAGACATCTCCAGGCCAGTGTTGTAGATCGACAATAAACACAGCAGGGCAAAAGCTCCCTTTTCTTCCTGTTTATCCAGAACCTCAGCTTCACCCAGTCACCGCACACTGTTTTAGCATAACTGTAGGGACCCTATCGGGCCGTGAAGTCCAGCATAAAAACCGAGCCAGCTGCACCACAGCCTGGTCCAGAAGTGGGTGGTTTTTACACTTGCCTTTCGCACCCTCTTTCTCCGTGGAAAAAAAAGAAATGTGAATCGTGGTTCCTGGTGGCCTCTAAGGAGCGGCAGCTCATCTTCTAATGAGGTTGTGGACATGACCACCACCCCCTGCAACATTTAGCACTCCAAAATACAGATTTTGGACACGGAATTCCAGCCACTTCTGTTTTCCTTTTGCGCCCTGACCCCTCACTCCCCCCCACCCACATCTGTGCTTGCTTGGTGGTCTGAGTGAAAACCAGGCCCTAAGTGCCCAGAAATTGGTGTGTGTGTGTGTGTGTGTGTGTGTGTGTGTGAGAGAGAGAGAGAGAGAGAAATTCAGTCTTTTGGTAAACCAAGCTACTCTTGATAGATACCGGGACATTTCTTGCTTAGGGTTGTAGTAGAAATCAAGAAGGCCTAAAGAGAAGACACAAGGGGAAAGAGGAGAAAGGAGAGACAGGTTGCCACAGGTGTGCCCGTGGCTACAGCCCTGACCACATTGCAGCCACATCACCCTGAGCATTCGAGACCCATGGCTCAGCCAGCACTCACAACTTGCAAGCCCATCGTCCACCCCAGCTTTGAGAATGCACAGCACACCCCAAGGACCCAGTGCATGGTCGGGACTCCTTTTGCCCCTCCAGATGTTTGGATGCCTTACTACAGGCATGTCCAAACTTCAGCCCTCCAGATGTTTTTGGACCACAACGCCCACCGTCCTTTGCCATTGGAAATACAGAGTTGTGGTCCTCCAAAACATCAGGAGGGCCGAAGTGTGGGCATGCCTGCCTTACCAAACCACTCCATAACCCAAAAGAGAGGGAGGTCCTTACAAGGGAAAGGATGCTGGGATATGAAGTCCACACACACACACATGCAAAGTAACCTGATGGAGCCGAAGAGGAAAACTTCGGTCCAAAGTGACCTGTAGCTGCTGAAAATCTTTTCCCAACAAACCAAGTGTCCCCCCCCCTCTCTCTGATCTTGTGCGGCCCCCCCAACCCCCAACTGCTCTCCCCGCCCCTCCCCCTCTCACCTGAAATCGCTGTAAGGGTGGATGATCCAGGACCCGGCCGACTTCACCCGCTCCTGCTCCCTCTCCACCGCTTTTTGGCTGCCGAACATCCTCAAGGAGAATTTGTTGACCCCCGGTTGTAGCATCGCCCCGAACTGCCGCTGCATGAAACCCGCCTGGCCCAGAGTCTGCTCGTCCTCCGGGGTGATCTGGTCGCCCCCTCCTCCTCCTCCTCCGCCGCCGCCGGGACTCCCCCCGGCTTCCACTTTGACGAAGGCGGAGGGGGACCCCTGGGCTTGCCCTTCCGACGGCAGGGATGGCGCCGGGGGCGAGGAAGAAGCCGGGGGCCCCGCCGGTGGTCCCGTCCGGGCATCCGAAAGGCCCGGGGGGCTCCGCTCGTCGCCGGGGGAAGCCGGGTCTCCGTCGCTGCCGATGAGGCGTCGCTCCTCGCCGGAGTCGTCGTGCGGGTGGCGGCTGGCCAGGGACGAGAGGCTGCCCTTGAAGCGGCGGCAGTCGCCGTTGCTGCTGCTGGACTTGGCGCTGCCCCAACAGCCGCTGGCTCCCGGCGGGACCACGGACGCCGATGATGCCGACGCCGCTTCCCCGCCATCGGCCGGGCTCCCGACCGCCGATGCCGACGCCGACGCCGCTTCCCCGACGGGCCGCGACGGCTCCCCTCCTGCTGCCCCGAGCCCGCGAGCTCCCCCTGGCGTGGCCGCGGAGGAGGACGCCGAGAGGGGCTTCAAGCGGATGCTCTTGCGACGGGCGTCCTTGTCGCGGCCCGCGCCGCCGCCTCCTCCTCCTCCTCCTCGTCCACCTCTTCCTCCTCCTTCATCGTCCTCTTCCTCCATGACCGACGCTTTGGAGCCGATCTGTTGAGGGAGGCTGTAGAGCCGCTGGCGCATGGAAGGGGGCAGCCGGTCCATGGCCCCCGCGGGCAGCACTGCTGCGAGAGGGCGGGCGGCGGGAGGGAAGGCAGGCAGCCGAGGGGCCGCCCCCGCGGCGTGGAGCGCCCGAGATGGAACCCCCCCCCAACACACACACACACACACCCCACCCCGAGGATGGATGGATGAATGGATGGGATGGAGGTGCGTGGTAGGGGAGGCTTGGAGGTCGTCGGATGGGCGGGGCGGACGGGAGCGCGTGCAGGAGGGGGGGCTAAGAGAGAGGGGGAGAGGGAAAGCAGGGAAGACCTCGGCTCCCCCCTCCCTTTTGGCTGCCTCCTTCCCCAACCCCCCTCCCCCTTCAAAGACCAGGGGGCAGCGCAGGCGACGCCTCGGTCTTCATCGCCGGATCCCCCACCATCGCCGCCGGTTTCTCCTCACTTGAGGGGGGCAACCCCCTCCCCTCAAGGGGGTGGGGGGATCGAGGCAAGGAAGGGGGTGCGCCAGGCAGAAAGGGACACCCCCCGCTCTCTTTCCCCAAACACTCCCCCCCTTCCCGCCACCGCTGCCGCGTCCCCCGATCTGGGGCTGGCGGGCGAGCTAACCGGCTGCCTCCCCGCCTACTAGGCCAGTGCCGCGGGGTGACCCTTCCGTCGGGGCGGCGCCCAAACCCCCCCGGGGCGCCCGGACCAGGAGGAGGAAGAGGAGGAGGAGGCAGAAGGGGAAGAGGAGAAGAAGGCTCCACCGGCGGCGGCGCCTTCGCTGCCGGCTCTTCAACACCCGCCGGCTGTCCCTGGGGGGCCCCTTCGACATCCTGCCGCCGGCGAGGAGGTCCAGCTGCCCAGATCCTGCTGCGGCCGCCTCGCCTCCTCCCGAGGAGACATAATAAGAGAGAAGGATGTCGGCGGCGGCGGGGTCGGGAAGGGAAAGCGGAGGGGAGCCCCCAGCCGGAGGGGGAACGCCCGGCACCTTGCCCAGCCCCCCACCCCACCCCCTGAGATGGCCCGATTTTGGGGGGGGGGGCGTCAGCCTTTTCGTCCCCTCCTCAGGGCTCCGAAGCTGCTCCTGATGCCTTGGCCCGACGGCAGCCGCGGATCACCCGGGATGGAGACACCTGCAGCAGCAGCAGGAGCAGCGGCAGCATCTTTCGCTCGGGGCTGGGCTTACATCATCTGCATCCCCGCCACCACTGTTGATGCTTCCCTCTCAGATCTCTCTTCCTCTTGGTCTCTGTCTCTTTTTCTCCCTGGTTCCTCCTGCAGCAGCTCCTGGTCCTGGGGATATTCATGAAGCCAGCTGCTGATCCTATTGGGTTGCCATAGGAGCCACCCCCTGCCTACCTGAGCTGGCACCCGGGCTTCTTAAAAGGGCAACGCCTGGCACAGCGGACGGAGGAAGGGCCGCGCGGACGGGCGCGGGCGCGCCCCCGCGCTCTGTAGGGCCGCGCGGCGGCGGCGGCTTCTTTGGGTCCCAGAGGTCATGTGGCCAAGGTCTGCCAATAACCCCCCCCCCTCTCTCTCTCACACACACACACACATACAAACACACTTTGGGGCTCCCTGGCCGGGAGGATGGAGGGAACCCCTCCAGATCGGAAACCTTGTTTGGGGACCTGGGGGGGGGGGCGACTACAGCTCCCAGAGGGGGAGATTTCAGGGAGACTATTCCCCCCTCCCCAAAACTAGCTCCTTCGGATTTATGAAACCCACCACTCTTCGCGCTGCCCCGACCCCCTCCCTTCCCAAGGTTTGCTCCCATTCGGGAGGCGGAGACGTCCCGTGGCTGTCTCGGGATGGGCACGAACTAGGTCCCGGGTATTGAGGAGACACTGCCTAGACGCTGACCCACGCCACCGCCGGGCTTGTCTTTCAACAGGCATCGGATGGGTTGATCCTCCGCCGGTTTGAGACCTGGACCATCGGTAGGAAGACTTTTCGGGCGATGCAGACCGGTGGCGCAAAAGGGCCTTTCCTTTCCTGTTAAAACGCGCTTTCCCTTCTTTGAGCGTCGTTTTGAACTGAGGAGGGGCAGGCGGGGTTGTTATAGGTCTCTCTTACCTGGGATCCATCCAATCCCCTCCCCTCCCCAATTGATTGGTCAGAGATTGTGCTGCAGCTCAGACAAGAAGGGCACGGGGTGTGTGGGTGCTGAAGTAGTGGCTGAGCAAAACATTTGCTGCAGTTTGTTTTCTATGAGAACGGGACCAAGTCTGCAATTTTCTTGGAAGTTTTGGCAGAGAAAGGACATTCTGTTTGGGCACTTTTTTTTTTAACCAAATGTGAAAGAAACCAAAATAGCATGGATTGAGACAAGAATCCAGTTTTAGAAAGGATGTTGAATCCACTCCGGCTTTGCACCTGTGCTTTGCTGGAGCTGTTCAGCATTCTCAACCCCATCCTCTATCAGTGCAGGAGCCTGGATGACTTTTGCAAAGCACAAACTCATAAAAGCTGGACTGGAATCCCAGCACCTGTGCATTTGGAGTCACCAGCTGTCGCTGCTTCCAAGCACAGGGGGTCTCTGCCTTTAACTCTGATAAATCCTCTTTGAATGAATCACAGCTCTGAGTGACAGTTGCAAAACCTCTTTCACCCCTGGGGTGGCTCCTCCTATTTGACATCTCTGCATGGCAGGTAAGTAAAACATGACTGCCCCTGCTGGAAATGGCTGTATCTATTCGCTTTAATGGGTGAAGATGATGGAAAATACCAATTTAATTTTTTCCACTCAAGAAACACCCCCACCCCAAGCCCCGATTGTCCGACAGCAATCCTAGGTACCTGGTCCTGTGAGTAAGGCCCAGTGAACACAACTGTACTTTCACTTGAGCAGACAGGACCAGGAGTGCAGTCACATGGCCACGTGATAAATTGATAGACTTGAGGAAAGGGTGACTCAGAGATGGGTGGGGGTATCTCCTTAGTTTACTCCTTTGCACAATCAGAACTCAGGACAACTAAATGAGATGGGTGGACTGTAGATTTAGGACCACAGAAAGAACATTTCGCCAAGATGGAGTTCATTTTTAGCAGGAATGGGGATACGATGGAAGAGCTCATCTCCCATCATCCCCCACTGCTGTCTGGGGCTGATGGGAGTTGAGGCCAACCAATACCCAAAGGAAGACCATTTCTCTATACCCAGTTGATGGGATCTGCTGTTACAAAGATATGCTTGCCCTTGGTTTAAATGGCTTACCGTGGATTTAGTTATTCATGGAAGAGAAGACTTCAGTGGCTAGCATTCCTGATGGTGACGGAATCTCCATGTTCAGAGACAGTGTATCTTTCCGAGGTTCCTGGAAAATCACTCAGGAGCCTGAATTAAGTGGAACGTTGGTCTCCTCTTCTCATTGACTCTTCTCTTCTCATTGAAGTTACTTGAGCTACTCAATTACGTCTTGCAACTCACAACAGCAGCTTTCCATGGGTGATGCTACAACTGAAGGGGTGAAGATCAGTTTTTTTAAAAAAAAAATCATAGAGGTTTTTCATTTTCATTGCTGGCAATATACAGAGTAGCTCCTTCACCCAAAAGGTTTTCACTTCCCTTGATTCACAGCTCTCACTTAACAGGATTAGGTGGCAGGATTTATTTTGAAATGGTATAGATCTAAAAATACCCTCTTTCCCTGGTTTCAGGAGTCCATGGGAGGGGGAATGCCAATGATAAGAGACCGCAGCTGCTTTTTCTCATAGGCCAGGTAACATGTTTTATGGTACTACAGTTGCTTCCCACATGGTCTAGAGACAAGCAAGCTAGAAGGGCAAGTTTAGATGCAGACCCAGAAAAGATTATGTTTTGTTTCTCAGTCTCCTAATTTGCACCACAAAGGATTCATAAGACTGGAGTGAAATTGCTCTCAAGTCGAGCTGCTCTTAATTTGGGGTACCACTGTATTAGCGAGCCCCGTGGTGCAGTGGTTAAATGCCTTAACTGCAGACAAAAATGTGCTCACAACCTGGGGCTCAATCCCAGGTAAGCAGGCTTATGGTTGACTCAGCCTTCCATCCTTCTGAGGTCAGTAAAATGAGTACCCAGCTTGCTGGAGGGGCTATATGTAGCCTGCATAAAGTCATGAAAACTGTAAACTGTCCAGAGACTACTTGAAGTGGTACGGAGCGGTCTATAAGCGGAACACTTTGCTTTTGCTTTTATAAGCTCCACAAAATACATAAACATTCAACTTATTCATTCAGGGCCTTTCTGCCAAAGACAACTAAATTCCTAGGGTGAACATATGATCCCTGCATACCTTTTACCATTCTTTTACTGAGGCACTGTTTTCAGACATATGGCTCTAGTCTGTTTGTTTGGGAGAGCTAGCAGCGGGGGTGGGGGTGGGGGACCGGCAGCACTCTCGAAGTAAATCTTGTTAGCCTGAAAGTATCTCAGCCCTGATTTGGCCAACAATTTTTTTCAGACATTAAAAAAAGTGTGTGTGTGTGTGTGTGTGTGAGAGAGAGAGAGAGAGAGAGAGAGAGAGAGAGATCCAAATAATAAGTCAAAATTTTCTGCACTTTTTTTCTGCACTTTTTTCTCTGGATGGGACTCATCCCCTCGCCTCCCTGAAAAGGAAAATACCTTTCAAAACCCTAATTTATGATAATAGCTAGAGATCACATCCTATCAAGACAATTTGCTGATCATTATCTCGTGTGCTTTTTTGGTGGCTGATATGGAGGAAGTAAAATGCCGAAAGAGAGGGCGGGGAAGGGAGAACCGGGAGAAAGAATATCACTTTTTCTCATTCCGCCCTTAATGAAGGCAGTCCTCGTTGGTTAAATTACAGCCCCTTAGAAGATAATGCGAGAGCCCTGTTTTATGGGAAGACATTGGAAGGGAATGATAGGGGAAGGCCAGACATAAGAATCATGTGTCTGACTTTCTGGGTAATTGAAAAACGAAATGCCTGTTTATTTGCCTCGCGAGGGTTGGAGAAAGGCCGGGCTTCCTTTTAACAATGTGAGGTGGAAGAAAAAAAGAAAGGATAACCTTGAGAAGTAACTGTAGCTCCCATCCTTCCGAGGTCGGTAAAATGAGTACCCAGCTTGCTGGAGGGGCAATGAAAAGCCTGCATGCTGTAATTAAACTGTAAACCGCCCAGAGACTACTTGAAGTGGCATGGGGCGGTAGATAAGCAGAACACTTTGCTTTTTGCTTTCAACTTGGGAGGCAGTGGAACTCCCTGCCACCGGAGGTGGTGACGGCATCTGGCCTGGATGCTTTCAAAAGGGGATTGGACAGATTCCTGGAGGAAAAGTCCATCACAGGTGACAAACCATGATGGAGATGTGTCATCTCCAGGCTTAAAACCAGTGTACTTCAAGGGCCAGACCCAGGGGAGTGGTATCAGGAGACAGAGATCTAGTCTCGTGCGCTCCCAGATGCATTTGGTGGGGGCCCTGTGAGATACAGGAAGCTGGACTAGATGGGTCTTTGGCCTGATCCAGCATGGCTCTTCTTTTGTTCTTATGTTCTTATGACTTGTTGGCACATGATGATGAGAAAGAACAGCCTGAAGCATGATATTATTCAGTGTGTTTGAACCCAGCTCTCACAAACATCTGGCCTGTCTTTGCATCTGGTGAAGGTAAAGATAAAGGTACCCCCCCACACACACACATGCATGCTAGTCGTGTCCGCCTCTAGGGGCAGTGCTCATCTCCGTATTCAAACCGAAAGAGCCAGTGTTGTGCAAGTCCATGGCCACATGGCCGGCCTGGCTGCAAGGAAACACTGTTTTACCTTCTTGCTTAAGGGCAGTACCTATTTAATCTACTTGCATTGACATGCTTTGGAACTTGCTCGGTTGGCAGGAACTGGGGTTATCAGCGGGAGCTCACTCCACTGCGTGGCACCCTGGATTCGAACCGCCGAGCTGCCGACTTTGCAGCCGACAGTTTCAGAGCCTTAGCCCGCTGATTACACTTCTTTCCTGCCCTTTCTCCGAGACATCCAGCTTCAGGAGGTCATGCCACCACCTCCCCCTTGGTGCTTACAACAACCTAAGAGGAATTAGTGGTGGAAGTCATAGCTAGGTGTCTGACTGCACGGATTATGATGGATGGCTGTACAACCCATTCCCTCTAATGGCCATTTCTGATATTGCACCACAAAACCTTTGAGGGGCCTGGGTCAGGCTGCTTCCTGACGCAAGTACTTCTTCCGGAGGGGGGATCTATGTATTTGCTAAAATGTCTAGCATCTTGCTGTACAGCAATATCTAAATCTCAAAGAGTAACGGCTTTTTCAACAGTTGAGACATTATAATCCAATCCCACGAATGTAACACTTCAATTATCACAAGGGGAAAATCCTTCCTCTCAAAATGCATTATCCTGTGTCAAGGGGGCATGTGAGAATCAAACCTCTTAGAAGAACTAGGAAAGCCTTTAAAAGCCTCAAGGAAAAAGTCTTCCTTTGCTTGACTTTGACATTCTGTCGGCATGCAGGTTCTGTGTGACCTGAAAGTTTGCGGGCTACATTTCAAATATGACCCGAGCTAAACGTTGGCCAGAATTCAACCGGGATTTTACTCTGGAGTGAGTGAAACTCTGTAAATTGTGGTCAGTTTCAGTTAATTCAGGCATGTCCAAACTTCGGCCCTCCAGAAGTTTTGGACTGCAACTCCCACAGGCCTTTGCCATTGGCAATTTAAGCTTAGAATTCTGGGAGTTGTGATTCAAAACATCAGGAGGGCCGAAGTTTGGATATGCCTGAGCTAATTAATAACATGTTGGTTACATGGCCAGTTGCAGGGCAAACAAGCAAGGAGTCCCTCATCTAACTCTTTGCCACCACTGATGACACAGCTTATTCCAGACTAAAATCCCAATAGGATTCTGGCCAATAATCAGCAAATACAAAAGGCACTTAACTGCTCAAATACAGTGAGCCTCAATCTCCAGGAAAAGTTACTTTTTTACTGCAGCTTCCAGAGCTAATCTGAGCCAACAGTGAGAGACATTCCAAAACATTACTTTTTCCATGCTCTCCCTTTTACATTACTAATGATAACTACTCCAAACACTACTTGTTATGAAAAGGTAACTAGTTTCATACTGATTTGCTACTTTTAACTAGTTCTAAACCTTGCTTGGATGCAGGCTTTGTTGTAGTTAGAAGAGATTTCAATTAGTATATGTGGAAAGTGTGTGCAACTAATTGATGAGGGGCTGGGGCATGTGGCAGATCTGCAATTGATCAGCATATGTGTAAAGTCTGTGTAACTAATTGTTGAGGTGCTGTGGCATGTGGCAGATATGTGTAATTGAATAGTATATGTGTCTGTAACTAATTGATGGGGTGCTGAGGCATGTGGCGGATGTGCAATTGATGAGTATATGTATAAAGACTATAACTAATTGACAGGGTGCCCGGGCATGTGGAGATCTGCAACTGATTAACCAAGACACACCTTAGCATCTCATCAATTTGAAATGGGCTGCAGCAAAGTAAGCAGACTTTGCACACAGATCAATAGGCTTCCAGACTTTGAAAGCAACCAAAAGGAGACCCAGATCATGGTGATTTCACTGGGTCTCCACCGAGTGTGGCTACTGGCTAAATCTTGATCCAGCCTGGTGACCTGAAAAAACAACAACGCCAGAGCATGGACCAGCAGCTTGGAAGGCAGCCTGCCTCTGTTGGGGAGACAGCAGGAGGGAGTGTGCTCCTGCAATCCTATTTCTGCAGTCTGTTATGTAATAAGAGTTTGAGTTGATTCCACTTGGGAGAGAAGCGAAGCAACCTCTCCCATCTCTTTATTCAGCAAAGCGCTGGCATTTCCTGGAGGGATGAGGCCGTGCTGTCTATCAAGCTGCATCTGGGCCATCTGAGTGTGGAGAATAGTTGCTTTGGCCATGCCGAGGATATACTGTGCTTCAGCAAAATGATTCCTATATGCATTGGCTGTCATGTAATCCCACGTTCTAGGTTGCCAGTTCTGAAGCTTGCCCTGCTCTGAGATATTGGGGTCAGATCCTGAAACCAGGGAAGCAAAGTTCTGGAGCTGTCACAGCTGATACGGTCCTTCTGTAAGGATCACATAATAGTGCACATTTGTAGAAGGGAAGCTCCACTGGCTGCCAATCAGAGTTATTGAGCACAATTCAAGGTGCTGACCTTGACCTACAAAGCACTACATGACCTGGGTCTTAGCTACCTCAAAGATCGAATCTCACAGTATGAACCAACTCAGGTTTTAAGGTCATCAGGAGAGGCCCTTCTCTCCATCCCGCCACCCTCACAGGTACATCTCGTGGGAACCCATGAAAGGACCTTCTCAACTGGTGCACCCAGACTCTGGAACTCCCTCCCAGTGAAGGCCAGGACTGCCTCATCTCTGTTGTCCTTCCGGAAGCAGGCAAAGACCTTTCTCTTCAGGCAAGCTTTCCCTAAATGATGGACTACCATGTGTATTTTTAATGAATCTATGGGTTCACCTAGACTTTGTGTTTAGGACTACTTATAACCGTGTTGCTTTAATGTAATGTTGTCTATTAATGCTGTAAGATGTTCCTCAATTCTTTGTTCTCAAATACTTGAACATGTCTTAATTGTACTGGACTGTATATTATCCCTCATTACTGTACGCTGCCTTGGGTCCTTTTCCAAAGAGAAAGGTGGGGTATAAATACTCTAAAATAAATAAATAAATAAATAAATAGGGCCCATCTGTAGAAGGGAAGTTAAACTAGGCACCTCCTAAACTTGCCCAATTATTCCAGCCAGGATACGATAACCGGGAAAGGATTACAAACGTCTGAAAGACAGCTCCTTAGATGCCCTAAAATTAGCATAACAATGATAATAACAATAATAATGGAAATAATGATGCCAACTACTTGTTCTTCTACTACAACAACTATGACTATGGCGACGACCACTGCAAGACTGCAGTTGAGAAAAACCATGACTATGTACTACAATTTTTTACACTCCTACATGGTGACTGGATATACTGTATAAGAGTGTATTTTGGTCTTAGTCTCCAGTGACATATCCTTACACTGGAAGATCTTTCCAATTTCCTTCCCTGCTGCCCTTCTGAGTCTCAGCCTTCTTCGGATTTCGTGGCCGCAAGTCTCCCATTGGGTTGATTGAACCAAGGTGTGCAAGGCCTCTGATGATTCCAATGTGTTCTTTGTCAATGCTAAAGTTGCATAGTTCTGTACGCTGTCTCCATAGCAGTGGAAAGTCTTTGAGACTGCTGGAATGGACGATTAAGCAACATTGGATGCACAAAAGCTTCTTGCCATTTGTTGATGTGGATTGATCTAGCTGCCTTTGTGTTGGACTCTCTCTCTCTCTCTCTCTCTGTCTCTCTTGTGTGTGTGTGTGTGTGTGTGTGAAGGGTCATGACGAACAACTGTGCTTCCAAATGTACCATGAGTCCACTAGGTGTCACATCCCATTGACACCCAGTGTGTGTGTGTGTGTTATGTCATTCCAGTCGTGACCGACTCTTCGTGAACCCATGTCCATGGAGTTTTCCTGGCAGGAATACTGGAGTGGCTTGCCAGTTCCTACTCCAGGTGCCTACAGCACCTGGTATTCCCTGGTGGTCTCCCATCCAAGTACTAACCAGGCCCGATCCTGCTTAGCTTCTGATATCAGGCAAGATCGGATGTGCTCAAGCAGTGGTGTCCAAACTTTGGCCCTCCAGATGTTTTAGACCACAGTTCCTACACTCCTTTGTCACTGGTAATACAGGCTTGGAATTCTGGGAGTTGTAGTCCAAAACATCTGGAGGGCCAGAGTTTGGACACTCTTGATTAGGGCATCTAGGCAGCTAATAACACCCATTAAGAGCTGTTAATTCAAAACCTAAGAGCTCATCTTTTTTTTGGGGGGGGGGATGTCAAATGAGAAAATCTCATCCGTGGGAGCTTGGTTTTCCTTCCCCAGGCCTGGCATCTCATCGTAGCAAAGCGGCAGCCATGTGGCGATACATGAAGGCCAAAAAACTGCCTCCATAAAATAGAAAGGGAAGAGGTGGCAAAACAATTTTCTATGCCTAAAATTGTGCAAAACCACTGCAATTGTTCTGGGAGTCGGAAGGAGGTCCTCGCTCTATCTAGCTTCTTATATATATATCGCCCTCTCTGTATTCCACCCCCTCTTGCCCTGTAAAAACAAAACCAATACATTTTCTGTTGAAACCTACCAAAAAAAAAACTAATAACTCTCAAAGGAATAGTCAAATAAATTGGGTCACCTGAGCTCTGGTGAATGACCATCTGATTCTGCAATGTTGAATGTGCTTATTAGGCAGTAAGCTTCGTTGAATACAGTGGGAGTCGCTCCCAGAGTTAAATGCAGGGGTGGGTGTGTTTCAAATTAGTTTTGGAATGAAGGCTAGAATGCAGCTGTTTTAAATCTCGGGGCTTCCAGTTCAGGTGTTAGCGTTCAGTAATGAAGGATGTATCCTGATTTTTTATCCAAATATAGTTACATTTATTGCCCTTCTAAAGGCAGGCAAAGACCTTTTGCTTAGTGACTAGAGATTTGAAAGGCATTTTTAAAAGGACTGTTCTGCTCTGTTGCCTTAAATGTGTTTCAATACCGATCGCATTATTTTAATACTACTTGTTCAATTCTTTTAAAATATTTGTATGCCTTCTGTTTTTAGCATTTAATTACTGCTTTATGATGCAAATCACCTTGGGTCCTTTTGGAGGGAGAGGCAGCAAAGAAAGATTTCGGAAGCTAAGCAGGGTCGGCCCTGGTTAGTACTTGGATGGGCGACCACCAGGGAATACCAGGTGCTGTAGGCGCCTGGAGTAGCAACTGGCAAGCCACTCCAGTATTCTTGCCAAGAAAACTCCATGGACATGGGGTCACAAAGAGTCGGTCACGACTGTAACGACACAACACACACACATCATTACCTGATGGCCACAACTGAGTCTTCAATTGTATAGATTCCCTTCCCCCTGTGTGTCACTATATCTGAGAAGAGGAAATACGATGCACAGATCATTAAAATTTAAAAGAAAGAAAGAAAAACTATGAAAATCCAAACAAGTAAAAACTTTAAGAAATCCATCTTTAGAAATCTTTCCCTTTCCCCCTTCATTTTAGTGCTAGTGAGTGACTCCATTTTCTGCATATTTAAGGCATGGACTTGTTTTCAAGGGAGAAAAATCCCCCAATTTATAACATGGCATATACAGTATATAGGAAATAAGGTTTTTGACTCAAAACAGCTCACTTTATAACTGTCACCCAGGAACCAATTAGGTTATAAGTGTCAGGATGGCCTGAGTTTCATTTTTCACACAAGATAAAGGATTAAATGTCATTCTTTTGGAAAGCTGCAGCAGAACAATGGTGTTTTATGTGGGTCAGGACGCAAAAGAAGAATTGTATTTCTATTAAACAGATAGTGCTTTTCCCAAGCTTTCTTTCTTTCTTTCTTTCTTTCTTTCTTTCTTTCTTTCTTTCTTTCGGTTTTAAAAAAGGCTCCATCAAACTCCAGTATTGTTTATCCTACGGGGTTGTGTCAGCTGAAATTGGAAACCTGGATTCCCCAGTAGCCAGTTCTAATTCTCCTTAACCTATTGATGGGCCTATTCAAGAAACAGGCTGATATCTGGGTTCATGCATGGTAATCCATCTAAAAGTCCCATAACAGGTAGTCCATCATTCAGGGAAAGCTTGTCTAAAGAGGAAGGTCTCTGCCTGCTTCTGGAAAGGCAGCAGAGATGGGGCAGTCCTGGGGTTCTTCCAAATAAGGTTGGGACAGGCAGAAAGTCTATTGCACAGTGATAATACAGTATCCACTGATTCATTATCCACTGATTCAGCTATCCACGGTTGGCAGAGGGAAAAATAAATAAACAATTCAGCAGCCACAAAGCAGGCTACTGTCACAAAGAGCAGCTGTAAAGCAAGCTACTGTGATAAAACAGCAGCCGTAAAGCAAGCTACCGCCACAAACAGCAGCTGTAAAGCAAGTTACTGTTGCAAAACAGCAGCTGTAAAGCAAGTTACTATCACAAAACATCAGTTTTGGGGTCATTTTGACGTTCTGTCTTATCCACAGTTTTCATTATCCATGGGAAGGGTTGGAACCAATCCCCAGCGGATACTGGGGTCCTACTGTAATGGATTTTTAGTCTCCAAACCTACCCCACCCCAACCTAAAAAAAAAACCCTCTGCTTCTCTTAAACAAGCAGGATGGCAAGTCCACCCCCCTCCATTGCCACCAGGAATTGGGGATTTATCTCTGCCTAGCAAGGACTGAGACCGTAAGGAAAAACGGTGAGCAGGTTTTGGTGGAGGCATCAAGACCAGCTGCCTTTAGAGCTTCTCTTGATCAGCAGGAGATTAGCCAGGGACATCTTTCGCAGCTGAAAGACGAGGCGAGATAATATCGGGGTATCAGTTGCAGCTCAAGCACCCGCATTCTGCTCAGAGGTAAGAAAAGGCCATCGTATGATGCATTTTATCTCCTTGGCTCTGTTCTGTTCTTCTCCCTAAACCATTTTCATCTGTGTTCTGGTTTTACCAGCTCTTTTCTGGTGCCCTGGGTTCAAAGTAAAAAAAAAATGGAAAGGGCGTCATTCGGGGCGTCAGGTCAACAAGCCCAGGATGGGAAGGGATTTGCAGAGGCGTGAGATGTGAGATCCTTGGAGCTGCACCAGTAATCCCCACGCCTTGCCCCGTTCTGGGGGGGGGGGGGACTCCATTCTCTGAGTAGCCTTTCCTTTGCCAGTTATATAACGGCTGCCAGGCAGTGACACAGAAATCCAAGACGGAAGCTTAAGAGGCTCCAATCCTGTGCACACTTGCTCCAAGGGTAATTCCCCTTGGAGACAGTGGGAGTTACTTCCAAGTAGATGAGCATCAGATGGTGCTGCAGGAAGACAGCTGCTTCTCCCTGGCTTCTCCTATTCCAGCAGCCCCAGCAGCCCCAGAAAGCCAAAGGAGATATTTGCAAACCGGTGCTAAGAAGAAATGACAGTCTCCTCTCTCTGGTGTGTGTACGGGCTAGAGAAAAAGAGATCTGGAACCCTGGCATATTTCCCCCAACCAGGGAGTGGTCTGGCACCAAAGAGAATCGCTGCATCAGATCTTGTTGTTTGTGGAGTTCTTATTTAGTGCTCGTTCGGCATTAGTGCTGAAAAGTGCTGAAAGGCTCAACAAGCAGCATTTGGCCCCCAGGGCCGGACTTTGGACAAGTCTCTATAACATGCAACGAGGTAGGGAGGATGCTGCAGAAATAGAGCCAGGGGCAGGTAGGCTGGGCGGGTGACTGGGGGGATGGATAGAGGCAGTCTAGACTGATGAAACTGTTTGGATGAGCAGCGAAATGTTTCTATCTCTCAAGAAAAAGAAGTCCAGTTACCATGACTCAACTTCCAGATTTTAGTGGTCGTGTGAAACCTTTCTGTTGCTGCTGGGAAAAACGTGTTCCAAGCAAGGAGAATTGGCTGTTCCTAGAATGCTCTGAGAGCATCAGTTCTTGTCTAAAGTCTTGCTCAGTTTCTCAGAACTGGTTTCCTATTATCCTGTTACCTTCTCCTGGGGTTGCTCTGGGATGGTGCAGTTCACAGGAGGAGGAGAGAATCAAACACCCAAACTCTGGCCTGGCAGACTGAGATATCTAGCCAGCAATTGCAAATATAATAAGCAACCACTGGATCCCTCTACCTGGAAGGAAATACGCAGGGCAGTGATGACTCAGTCCATTTCTGACCAAGGTATTAGGGAGCACACCAGGGATTCAGAAGAGGTATTCTGACTCACAAACTGGGATCGTGGTGGGTGGATTCAGTGCAGGCGAAGAGACAAGCCACTCTGGCTGACAATGTGGAGTACATTAGTGGGGAAATGTCAATATTCAGATAGGGTCACATTCACAAAACAAGGAGAAACGACTATGCCAAAAACTCTGAAAGCTACTGCGGCAAATGATGTTTGATTGGGAGGAACACCTCAGGGAGACCAAGTTCAAGCTGATAGGTTTGCTATTCCCTTTTCAAATATCACCCCCCCCCCTCACCACCACCCAACAAAAACTCATTATAATGGGATCACACCGAAAACGGCTTTCAGTTTTTCCATGAAAGTGAACGCTTCTGAGTTTGATAAAAAATGTAATTAGAAAACCCACGAAGGGAAGCCGCTTTGCTGGGCTGGGGTGGCGGCAGCTGGGTGGAAATTCTTTCACTTCTTTCTCCGGTGCTGAGAAGGGCTGCATTTTAATTTCACAGTTGCGGTTTGAATGCCAGAAGTCACCCTGAGCCTAGGAGCAACCGAACAAAACAAAACCACCCCTTTCGGCAGCCCCACGTTTTTTATATATTTAAATTACGATTTTTAAAAGTACTCCTATTATTTTGTGCCTGGAAGGAAAGTTACCTTTGTCCTTTTGCTGGTGTCCTCTCTCTTTACAGAGGATACAGAATGAGAAATATATTCCAGGGAGGCTTCCAGTCTATCTGGCTCTCAGAATCCACTTGGGGTCTGTTGCTTATCGGCCTCCTCCTCTTGAACTTGGACGCCCTGCTGGAAGATGTACCCAGCGTGTTGCTCGTCTGTGGAACTCCCTGCCACCGGATGTGGTGATGGCATCTAGCCTGGATGCCTTCGAAAGGGGATTGGACAGATTCCTGGAGGAAAGGTTCATCACTGGTGACGTGATGGAGATGTGTCATCTCCAGGCTTCAAACCGGGGTACCTCAAGGGCCAGATGCAGGGGAGTGGTATCAGGAGACAGATATCTAGTCTCACATGCTCCCAGACGCATCTGGTGGGGCCACTGTGAGATACAGGAAGCTGGACTACATGGGCCTTTGGCCTGATCCAGCGTGGCTCTTTTTATGTTCTTATGTTAACTCTGAACCATAGGCTCTCCACAACTGAACGGGTCACATTTTCGGAGGGTGGTTCTCTCAGGTAAAAGGTGTTGTTGTGGAGAGGTGCCACTAGAGAGAATCGCTTTGTGTGGGATTTCCCTGTCAGTGGAGGCCTGAGGTTGCCTGGCAACCGGCTGGAAGATGAGGAGTCAAGGAGGGGGGCTTACAAATAAATAGGAGGCAAGACAATAAGAAGAGAAGGGAGGAATAAAGCAATAAGGTGAGAGGTTTGTTCCTTCACTCTGCCCCTTCGCCTCAGTCCCATGGATACAAATAAGTCTACTCTGTGATGTATTACACTAAAGGAAGTCACGGTTCAAGTAGGTCTACTTGAATCAGTGGAACTTCCAGAGGAGTCAACTCACCAAATCCCCCCTTGATGGGTTCATTCGGGTGTTATTTATTTATTTATTTATTTATTTATTTATTTATTTATTTATTTATTTATTTATTTATTTTTATGCTTGTTCACTGCCTGATTTTCCCACAGGAACTCTGGGCAGTGTACAACATGTTACAAAAAACAGCTGCCCAAACAAACAAACCCCAGACAAACCCAATCAAAGTACAAATAATGAAAAAATGATAAAAATAACAATAGGAAAAAATAGAGAGTGTTAAGAATAATAAAAATAAAAATGGACATAGCACAGCAAACAGCCAAATGACAAGACTAGGATCCGGCAGAAGGGGGCTGGTGCCAGAAATCATAGGGACTAAATTACTATTCTTAGTGACAGGATTTTCACCAATCGCACACATAAGAAGCTCTTTAATTGTTAGGTTGAGCCCGTAATGTCTGTCAGTCCAGCGGGCTACGGCTGCCCAGGATCTGAGGCATGGAGCCACCTTCCCTATCATGGGGAGAGATGTGGAAAGTTGTACCGCAACTTCCCACCTGGTACTTGTCCTCAAAGACTGGTGATGGGAGAGCATCGTGTGCCATCATTGCAGGCTGGTTTCGGTCACTCAGAGCATGCTGCCTGTCTCATAGATCATTGCCACCAATGCTGGCTGCTAGAGATGGGCACGAAACGAACAATTTTTTGTTTCCATTTTCGTTTTTTCATTTCCTTACGTAACGAAACGACAAACGAATTTTGTCTCTAAAATGAAACGAAACGAACAGAAACACCAGAAATTTTGTCGTGCGTTTCGTTTCCGTTACTGCAATATGAGTGAATTGCTTAAAATCCTTTTAAAAAATCACAAAAATGAAATACAGTAAATGGTAACAAAATGGTAACAAACAAACGAAAACAGAAACGAATTTTTTGCAAAAATTTGCAAAAAACGGAAACAAACCGAAACGGACCCTCCAAATGACAAACGAAATGCCATTTTTTTGATTCGTGCCCATCTCTACTGGCTGCCATCTCTGAAGATCTGCCCCCTAAGGAACTCACTTCACTGTGTGGTGGGGGGCGCAGCTCTCTCCACCCACCACCCACCCCCATATAACCCACCCACAGCTCTTGCACAGAGGTGCTTGCAGGAGCACAAACAGCCATAAGACTCTGATGCTGGACATTCCTGCCAACCAGATGACAGCTAGTTGAATCTTCTTCTGCTGCCAATTCCTCCAACCTCTGTGGCCCCAATTTTATTTTTGGCACAGCTGTCTGGCTGATGAATATCAGGGTGGATTTGTTGGCTTTTTTTTTTCTGAGGATGAGGCAGAGTCATGGAAGATCTGCTAACATTCATCATCAGTCAAACAGGACTTAAATGTTCAGACACAGTTGGCCACCACCTACCAGTCTACTGTTGAAGTAAGGGGTGGTAAAATCTTCACCTGATGGCGTCCCTTTTCGCTTCTATCCGAGATGGATGTTGCCTCTGGAAGCCTTCCATAGACCCTGCTGACCAGGTCAGCCTTTTCCAGGACTCGCCAGAGAAGTTGTTCCCTGATCGAGAGGGCAAGAAAGCATCTCTTCCCCATCTCCTAAGTTGGGACTGAGTCCTCCTTCAACGCACCCAATGGGTTATGAATCGACCACGCAGAAGGCTAAGCTGAGCCAGGTCATCGACTCAAGTCCCCCAGCCCAGCTTGGTCAATGCTAACAGGTAACAACACTAGGCTCTTGGCCCAACTGCTTTTACACGACTCCTAAAATCCGCTGGCAACTTAAATGCAGATCCCCCCCAATGTGGTTTTTGTTCTGCTTCCTGTGTTCCCACCTCCCGCACTCTTGATTCTATTGCTTCTGTCTGCAGTGAGGGGAGAGAGAGAAAAATGCAGGCTCACCTCCGCCTGCCCTAGGCAGCAGCTAATTGTTCCAGCCCGTTAGGATTCCTGTCTGTTAAAAGGGGGGGGGAGGGACCCAACAAAAACAAACAAAAAGCGGGGGAGGGCCAGGCATGCAATGCTTTAAAACAGCAACAAGGAACAGCAACAAGGATTTTACCTCCTCCACTTAAGTGGGCGTGGTCGTACTTTATTTTTTTAAAGGTCTGCTGCTGGTGGGAAAACAATTTTATGCTCCACATCTGCGAGCATTTTGCAGCGGATTTTAGGGGTGCCAGGCAGGCGTTTTGGAGGCTGTTGATTGATGGGGTCCCCATAAGTCAGGATGGTATGTAACCACAACAATAGGGCTCTAAGATGAGGAGGTCCATGGGTTTGGGGAAGGGTACAAGATGCCCCCTTGTGATGACATTCATACTACAACTCATCCCAGCCACATGAATTGTCTGCAAATTGATAAATTAAGTGGAATTATAGACTCCCTCCCTGAATTCGAGATGATGGATATTAACTGGTGAGGGCATGATCCCTGCAGGTTGCATTTGACCAAGAAGAGGCAAAAGCCATGTAGCTCAGAACCTGGGATGACTAATTTCAGAAAGGGTAAGTACAACGTCCTAATTATCAAAGGCAGTAGAGTCCTCCTGCAGTGAGGAAGATCAAAGGGTTTTATCCCAGATTCGGAAGCAGCCCAAAAGGACCTGTTACAGCCTCCTGCAATCCTATCTGATTAAAAATCATCAAAAATAGATAAAGAACTCCCCTGTGATTTCTAAGGGATTTTCCTCTCTGTCTTTCATCTTCCACCCCTAAGCTTTGTTTGTTCAAGTTATTGCTGTGTTGGTCCCAGGAAAGGAAGGAGAACACAGCAATATGGAGTTGTCTCCTGTTTTCCTAATGAAGAAAGTGGAAGATATTTGGTTTAATATAGCCCCCTTCCGGGGATGTTGCCAGCGAGAACCATTCTGCATTCTACTTGAGAACTTCTGGATAGCTCCGGGCTTGTTATTTATTTATTTATTTATTTATTTATTTATTTATTTATTTATTTA
>JAHTLZ010000252.1:5154923-5167322 GCA_023846285.1 Phrynocephalus versicolor
TTTATTTATTTATTTATTTATTTATTTATTTATTTATTTATTTATTTTTATAGTTCTATACTCTGATGGTCGCCAAATGCCTCTCTAAAAAGCAGTGTTTTAAGAGCTTTTTTTGAAGGCCAGCAGGGATAGAGCAAGGCGCAACTCGCTAGGCAGGTGGTTCCAAAGCAAGGGGGCCACCCACAGAGAAGGCCCGGTTTTGGGTGACCGATTACCTGGCCTCCCTGGCCTACTGCCTGAAGCTGTTCCCCCACTCTGTCTAAGGGTTGGACCGGCCTTGGGCAAACCGTAAGGCAGGCATGTCTAAACTTCGGTCCTCCAGATGTTTTGGACCACAACTCCCACGGTCATTTGTCATTGGCAATCTAAGCTTAGAATTCTGGAACTTGTGGTCCAAAACATCTGGAGGGCCGAAGTTTGGACATGCCTGCCGTAAGGATTCTGTGAGGACAGTAGCTTAAAGAATATACATGATACAATAAATTGGAGAATAAGCTTCCTGACAATATGGTCTCAATACGTGTATATCATTGCATCTAAGCTATGGAAAGAGGAAAAATAAAAAATAATAATTTTTAAAAAGGATACTGGATAGAGTGGCGGGTTAGGACAAAGAAGCCATGGGTTCAAATCCATACTCAGCCATGGAAACTCAGTAGGGGAGTGGAACTGGTAAGGTAAAGGTAAAGGTTTTCCCCATACATGCATGCTAGTCATGTCTGACTCTAGGGGCAGTGCTCATCTCCATATTCAAACCGAAGAACCAGTGTTGTGCAAGTCCGTGGCCACGTGGCTGGCATGGCTGCAAGGAACCACTGTTTTTACCTTCCCGCTTTTTACGATGCTACCTATTTATCTACTTGCATTGGCATGCTTTCGAACTGCGGGGTTGGCAGGAGCTGGGGTTATCAGCGGGAGCTCGCTCTACTGCGTGGCACCCGGGATTCAAACCGTCAAGCTGCCGACTTTGCAGCCAACAGTTTTCAGAGCCTTAGTCCACTGATCCACCATGCCCCAATGGAACCGGGAAGATCAATAGTTAAATACTGTATCTTACTTACCTTGAAAGCCCTATTAGAGGCACTATACGTTGGTTCTGATTTGATGGTATGCAACATTCTTTTAAAACGGAAATTGGCAGTCTTTCAAGACTCCCTAGAATGTTTTCCAGCTTCATAGAAATCGTATCTGATCTGTTACATCCATTGTTTTATGTTTAATAAGATAACTGCTTGGATGGTTCGCTTAAGTGATGAAAAAAATCAACGACTGCTCATTTAAATATGAATTTAAAAATGGTTAGGTTCAAAGCTCCTGTACCCACATTGTTCATGTCCACCTGAGCAAAATTCTTCTTTACATGCACGTGAAAAGCTGGATTTTATACCAGATGTTTTTCTGGTTTCTCCGGTGTTCAGTGAGTGATTCCTCCCTCCTGCTTTTAAAATCCATCAGGAGATGTAGCAGCTCCATCTAGCGAGGAATTTTGGCCATGTTTACACCCTTCCTCTGTCCATGTGTTTGATGGGCTGGGAAAGCCCTCAATGGCCACTTGAAACAACACACAATTGTGGGTCTTCGTCATAGCGATATTTTTAGGCAGCTATAAGCTGAGGATGATAGGTTAAACCCACCAGCTAGAACAGTGATGGCGAACCTTTTAGAGACTGAGTGCCCAAACTGTTATTCAAAACCCATTAACATTTTCTTGCAAAGTGCCAATCCAGCAATTTAACCTGAATATAGGTGGTTGTTAAGGGGCGATGTTGGGTGCCCACAGAAAGGGCTTGGAGTGTCACCTTTGGCACCCGTGCCATAGATTCATCAACACTGAGCTAGAAACTCCTCTGTGCTTTGTGGTATTTACTCCTGAGTGGACATATTTAACCTGGCAGTGGAAGCCAGATTCTTTTTTTTTTAATTGTTAAGTCATAACGTACAGTGGACACTCATTAAGCAAACGGTTTGTATAACATAAAATCTGTACAACATAAAAAATTCCAGAGATAGGGAAATTTTGCTTAACAGAATCACCTACGGGGCAAAGCCGTACAACATAAAAAATGGTAGTGATTAGGGATTACTCTGTTTTCAATGCATTCCTATGGGAAATTTGTATAAAGGGAAATTTAAGATAATTTCATTTGGAACAAATTAATTCCTTTATACAAGGTACCACTGTATATCGATTAATTCTGTAAACCGAAACATGGCTTATATGCTTCGTCTATTGGGGACTATGGAGCACCTTCCTTAATTTAATTCATCCCTGTACCTGATCTAATTTCCAGAAAAAGGGGGATTTTTCAACTGTTTGTGGAAAAGGGACAGAAACAAGGAAATAACCTTGGGTGTCTGTTTTGCAAAGAGCTCAGGGTTCCTTATTCAAATGGTTGAAGCCAAGGCTAGAAAATATTTCTTGGATTACAGTTCCAAAAAAAGTCCCCCATGCTGGGGATGGGGATTTTGGGATCTGTAGTCCCTAAATATAATCTCCCCCCCAGCTCGGGTCAAAATAAAACTGAAGGGCAGATAAACAGGGCCAAAATGCAGAGCCTGCTAGCAAAGCGTTCCTCTGTCTGTTAGAAAAAAAATAATACAAGAGCAAATCCAGGTGACCAAGGCTCCTCCTGCCTGCCCTTGGTGTTCCATGCACAGAATTCTTTGCTATTAGCATGAATCTAAAGCTGTACTTAATACAGGTGAATTTGGGTGAATAGCCACTGACGAATGAAATAAAGCTGATTATGTGGAGATGGGGGAGGGGGTTGATTTCTATAATGTTGATTGGTAGAGCTAGCTGGAGAGCTCAGTACAGTAGTAATCCCCATAGCCCCTTTTAAGGAAAAATTCCTAGCCACACAAAGCAATCTATGAGCCCTAGTTCATAGGTCCCTGGCCAGGTGAGCAGCTTTAAACTGTCCATACATATGACTGGCTTACCTTCTAGGAGACCAGGGTGGTTGGTGTTTCCAGTTGCTAGAATACTGTGAGTCTAGGTTTCAGCCTTCATTTTATAGGAGCTATCCATGGTCCTGAATTCTTTCCCCCAGAATAGGTTCATCAGCACCTTGGAGAGGCGCTGCTGTTGATGTCAGAGCCTTCTGGCAGTAAACCTGGTTGGGCGATCGTGCAAAGGGGCTGCTACATTGCCTTGATTTGTGCAGAAGGCAGCAGAACTTTCATTGTGGTTCGTATCATGCCGCATGATTGCCTAGGTCAGTGATGGCAAACCTTTTAGAGACCGAGGGCCCAAACTGCGATTCAAAACCCACCAATTTTCCCGCAAAGTGCCAATACAACAATTTAACCTGCATACAGGTGGCTGTGGAGGGGCAATGTTGGGTGCCCACAGAAAGGGCTCTGAGAGCCACCTTTGGCACCCCTGCCATAGGTTCGCCAACACTGGCCTAGGCAATACCCAGACATAATGTCCTGTGGGTGCAATGGTCGGTGGAGGCAGGGTTGTATTGCTGCAGACTCTATGGGAAGTGCTACAGGCATGCTTACCTTTACCTTTAATGGAAAGGGTACGGCTCCTCCACTAAGCCATTCCTGTATGTTGGATTGATGCAGGGTTCCAGTTCCAGACAATGTTGGGCAAGTCACCCTCTTTTAGTTTAGCCTACCTCCTAACATAGTTGTGAAGATAAGCACCTTTCTCCACTGTTTATGCCCCTAAAAAGGGACAGCGTTAAAACAGTGTTCTGCTTATATACCACCCCATACCACTTCAAGTAGTCTCTGGGTGGTTTACAGTTTAATTACAGTATGCAGGCTACACATTGCCCCCCTCCCCCAGCAAGCTGGGTACTCATTTTACCGATCTCGGAAGGATGGATGAGTGAACCTTGAGCCTGCTACGTGGGACTGAACCCCAGGTTGTGAGCATACGTTTAGCTGTAGTACAGGCATTTAACCACTGTGCCTACTAAATATGATATTGCATTTATTAATCTGTGCTGTTCCTATTCATCAGGTATATCTGCTATTTTACAGTTCAGTGTATTATCTTCCTACCAACGCCTTTTCTTTTAACAGACTAGCTTTTGTTTGCTTGTTGAGTTCTAGAGTGTTAGGACTGGAAGTTTTGTTGAGTGTTAGATTCCCAGACCTATAAAGCAAAGGAAAATACATACCTCCCTATAGTGCTTCAAGCACTCATTGGGCAGTTTACAGTTTAATTATGCAGGCTAAACATTTTGCCACCAGCAAGCTGGGTCCTCATTTTACCAATCTCGGAAGGCTGGAAGGCTGAGTGAACCTTGAGCCTACTACTGGGGATTGAACCCCAGGTCCTGAGCACAGTTTTACCTGCAGGACAGGCATTTAACCACTGGATCATGAGGCCAGACCCTTGCTCTCCAACCCCTTTTCCCTTTATTGTACAATCAAGTCCTTCAAACAGAGGACATTGTAAATTGGGAATTATCCCCTTCAGGCTTTTATTTAGGAGACTGCCCTCTGTCCTCACATGGCCTTCCTGTGAATAGAATATTATGGGTATTAGTGGTGGATGGGCACCAGCCGACCTTCTCTGTACCCTTTCAGCCTTTAGACCTGCTGATATTCTTGTGCATTCCTGAACGATTTAAGAACACGCACAGTGTTTGTAAATTGGAGGGCAGGGTAGGTCCAAACACCCGTCATTTGGGGTAGAGTTACGCAGCACCCTAATTGTGTGGCCTATCCAATCCAAGTCTCCCCAAACACCCATCTTCCCCCAATCACACTCATATTCAATCCTACTTATGTAATCAAAGTTCAGGAAAGTTCAATAAAGTGCATGAGGGACCACAGAAAGTAAGTATTACACAACCGAAAAAGAGTGGCACAGCTCTGTAAAAATGCTCAGAGTAGCTGCAAGGTGTATAGCAGGGCTGTTCAACTTTGAACAGGCCGAGGTCTACTTTTTCTGGCCCAAAGTTCCTGAGGGCTACTACACTAAAACCTCTACTTACCAATTTTATCCGTTCCAAGCATATGCTCATAAGTAAAAAAAATAATGAGGCAGTGGTGGTCCTTGGGATGGGGGAGGGAGGGGTGGATAACTTATCCCCTCACTTTTTTTTAATTGATGGCCGGCGGGCTACTTTTGAACCCTTCACGGGCTACCAGTAGCCCGCGATCTACCTGTTGGGCAGGCCTGGTGTATAGCATCTAGTCAGCTCAGTTTGAACTCTTTAGATCATTAGTGGTCCATAGGAGACATTAGGTTTATTGAGGAGCTCAGCTGTCTTGCATCAACAGCTCCATATACTGCGTTACTTTTGATTTTTCATTTTCCCCAATTCATATAGCTACCTCTTTAACCTTACAGGTCCCAAAGTGAGGTTCAGATGATGTCTCACCGCACTGTTCTGCTCTGAAGGTATACTCCTCCCCAGAGTCACCAGAGAATTTCACAAATACTTTCTCTGTGCCTCACAAAGATGTAAGAAATGCCTTTGTCTTTCTTTTTAAAGGCTATGAAGATTGGGAAGGCAATAGTTTCACAATAAAAAAAGAAGCCCTGGGCAACCACCTAGGGTTCTCCAGGCCCATCAGCTACTAATAAGCACTTTTTTTTTTTTTGCTATGCTCAAATGCACAGGAACAGATGCCTGGCCGACCAAAACAGAGGGACTAGACACCTAAAATGGTGGGTCCACGAACAAGTCTTTAAAATATTTTGGATGCCACTAACAAGGCAATTCTTGAGTATGTGCAAATGGGGGAGTATGAAAATGTGAAGGTGTATTCTTTCTTAGATGGAAGTCTAAGAGTAGTTTATAGGCTAGATGGAGCGGTATATTAGTCAAATAAATAATTCTCTCCCCCCCACCACCAGAAATCTTGTGTTTCCCCTGCATTTTGCCTCCCCTCCCCATGTTCCAAATCTGCCCTCATCTCCCATACCCAAAATGATCTGCAAAGAAACACAGAACCAAATCAGTGGGATTATGTACTTTAGAAAAAGATTTATGAAAACCAATCTATTAATGCTTACTCCCTTTATACTGCACTCCAAAAGGAAACAACAAAATGAAATAGTGTAGAACTACTATTTAGCAAACTGCCACGTTGGTAGTAGTTTTGGGTTGGTTTTTTTTTTTTTAAATGAAGCTATTTCACAGAATGGGGTCTATATTGGAACACAGTGCACTTACATGATTAGATACGTTCCCCTAAAATGTCCCTTCTGAAAGGAAACCACCACCAAGAACAATAAAAATAGTTCATTTTCCCCGGACTGATTATAGGCTAGAGAAAGCAAGCTTTAGATGTGCTGGGTATTGCTATCACAAAACCATCTCTAGGATGGCTGTTGTATAACAATCAGAACAGCGGTTCACATTTTACGTATTGGCTCTGGATTTAAAAGTACACCTGAAACACGAAGGGGGGAAACCCCACATGGTGGGTGTATTTGAAAGCCTGAAAGGTAAGTGTCAGGATTTTCCTCTGTGGTTATGAAGCAGCATGGGCAACATGCTTTGCATTTTGATTTGCAAGAATTATTATTACTCTGCCCATCTGGTCACTCTGGAACCTCTGCAGCAGGGACAGAGGAACAATGGGACAGCAGCTTGCAGTGTTCTTTCATTCAGGTACGTTGTGCAGTACGACTACAGCATCAAGGCCACTGTCTGTTAACAGGCAATGAACATCAGCTGAACACCCAGCCTATGTGGTGAATGATAAATGGCTAGACTGTGATAGGGGAGGATTGAGTTCAAATCCACACACACACACACCAGGAAGGAGCATGTGTTGAAGAATTTTGGAGGGGAGGTTAAAGGCTCCAGACTAGGACACCTGAACCCACCCCCATGACTCATGGGACAAATGCGTTCTTTGCCGTCTCTGTGTACAGATTGCTTGAGAAACATCTCTATGTGCATGATGATATACACACGTCAGTTGCCTCTGCATAAGTAGCACCTAGGCCATTCATGGTCTATTCCCTTACCTGGAAAAGATCCACACAGAAACCTTTATTTTAAAACTCCCTCTCTGGCACAATGGCTGAACATGGAGATGAAAGCTTGATAATTTCTCCTGTGGCAGCAACAGTGGTTGCAAACAGCCCACAGCAGTCTCTTGTGGATGTGCACCGGGGGGAGGAAGAGGCGAGCCAACGTGGAATGCCTTATGGGAAGAGGTGTTTCACATTTCCCCAGGGCGATGCACGTAAAACTGAAACAGGCCTACATGCAATAAGCTGGGGTGGTGTGATCCGACTGTAGGTAAAGCAAAGTGTTCTGCTTATATACCGCCCCATACCACTTTAAGTAGTCTCTGGGCGGTTTACAAATTTAATTACAGTGTGCAGGCTACACATTGCCCCACCAGCAAGCTGGGCACTCATTTTACCGACCTCGGAAGGATGGAAGGCTGAGTGAACCTTGAGCTGGCTACCTGGGATTGAACCCCAGGTCGTGAGCAGTTTTACCTGCAGTACAGGCATTTAACCACTGCGCCACGAGGTACTGTTCTAAAATGCCAAGGAAGCCAAAAGATAAGGAAGCAAAGGCATCACATGAGCTGCCCGGTGCTAACGACGCAATCCGGAGACTATCACCTTCACAACATACCTCAGTTGACCAAGAGTATTTAAAAGTATGTCCGTCTTTACAACTTATTTCATGAAGAGAACATACTGAAGCAGAAGCATCTTAAGCTGATCTAAAGGACAAATTTAGACCTTCAAGAAGTTGGAACTTTTTTTGGGGGGGGTAAAACAACAGCATCTGGCGATTTCCCGTGGCATGTACTCAGAGCTGCCTCTTGCACTTTAATGATTTAGTAGGACAGACCTGCAGGCAAGGAACTGCCCAGAATTTGCAGAAGATGCGGGAAAGCGGCTGAGAAATAACTCTGGGTGGTGGTAGCCCAGGATACAGTCTTAAGGCAGAAGGTCCCTGGGTCAGTCCCTGAAATGGCATCTTAAAAGTGATTCCTAGAATTCCTCAAAATTAGCTCTGCCGGGAAGGGTAGTACAAACTGTAGGACATCAACATCTGGAGGGTCAGAACACCTAGATCTGGCCTACAGCATCTCCGGTAGAGAACTAGGTAAGGGTCACAGCCTGGCATTCCAGAGACCCGAAATCAAAGCAAACTGAGGTCTGTATGTGTGGTCCCTCTGGATGTCAGTCCCAGCCAACATAGCCAATGAAGTATGATGGGTGGGGGTGGCAGTCCAACATCTTTGAAGGTCCTCAAACTCCCCAACATAGCAGGACTTGGGGAGAATGTAAATAAATCTCCGTTATTTCCAAGTGCAAACAATTTCAGGGGTCTTCTGCCCAGTGGATGAGACCGAAAGTGTGTGCATTTTTTTTACATTTCACCAATTTTGGGGAGGGGGCATCAAACAAATGGTATTTGTTGAAAAATCCTCTATTTTGTGAATAAAAACTTATATTCTTCACAGAAAACAGAGGGGTGTATTACAACCTACTCTCTCTCTCTCTCTGTATGTGTGTGTGTTTGTGTTCACAAAAAGCACAAACATTTTATAAAATGCAGTTACTGAGGGGGGGGAGGTATGATATTTTCACTATACTTAGGATAAGAAATTGCACAGTAGTTACCCATTTCTTCAATCATCAAATCTGAGACTGTTCTTTGCATACTGAATATACAGATGGACTAATCAAGATTTAGATTACGGTAGCATCATGTGTTTATGGTTAAAATTCTTATGGGAAATAAGGTTTAAACCAAAGTACCATGTTTGATGGAAAAGCTAAGAAACAGACTCAAAAGACAAAACTTTTATTAGTGTTTTATTTTCAAAAACAGGTGATTCCACTTTTTTTTGTTTTGTTTTTACACATCATTGCACTTCGACAAGCACACACACGCCACAAGGTCATGCATCTACAGGTATTGCCACAGTCTAAGGTTCTTGCTAGCTCTGTGATTCTACAATCAGTCTTTAAATCAAAATGAAAAATTAATGTCAAATTGAAACAAACCAGTTGCATAGAGTATCACCATGCCATAACATATCAACATCATTAAAACAAAAGAAAAACAAATTTATAAAATTCTGCCTTAATAGAATGTACAAGAATGTGAACACATCAGTGCAAAAAGATGAGAAATTTACATGATTTAACAAAAAGTCACTTTAAAAGCAATCATAATCATAATTATAAACTGAAATGTTTTACTTTATCACCTCCACCAGCTTCTACATAACTATTCCAGCTCTTGCAATGTTTTATTATAATACATCTAAGTCTCTCTATATAGATTTAAGTAAGCCCTTAGGATAAAGTTCAATTTATATTATATCTCTTACTTACTAGACATAATTCTCCCAGCTCTCAAACATACGAGGAATGAATTTAGCAGCTGAAAAATCAAAACATTTACTATAGTTTGGTTTCCCCTCCCCCAAAATATAAATATATAATAACTGTATATATTTTAGGTTCTGCTGTACTTTACAAAAGTTATCACTAGATGGCAGCAGTGCATCTTAGAGCTTTGCTAATTTTAACAGCTACATTAAGTAAAAAATGCTGCATGCATGATTGGATTTTTTTTACTTGTAATACGTAATATTCTTGAAGGGAGAAAAAAAGCGACATTCACAGCACATCAAGCCCAAAATAGTTTACACCCTCTATACTGAAGCATTATTAAATGGATCAGCTAGGTCATCCTTACAAGGAGAGGCTAAATAAGGCATGCTTTAGACAGTCATTGCAGCTCACTTGAAAGAAAGAAAAAAAACATCAGAGATAGGACTGGAATTTGAAAACCAACTGTTCCAATTGTTCAGTTTAGCAGGCGGTATTTCCATCAGTCTTTCAAACTTAAAGCTCTGAAAAACGAGAACAGTTTAGTAGTTAATTACACCCTAAACACAGTGTGTGCTAGTGACATTGATGGGGTTGTACTCGTACACCCACTTAAGCAGGAGCAAGTCCCATGAGACCAAGAGGATTCCTCCTTTTACACAACATCTATAGCAGGGGTGCCCACACTTTTTGTAAGGTGGGCCAGATTTGGTGGCTGAGAATGTGTCAGGGGCCGGTTGCTCCCTGACCCTGCCACCCCACTGCAAGCCCCACCCACTGACCCATAAGCTCCACCCACTGACCCCTTGCAACCCCACCTGCAGGAAGGAAGGTGGGCAACAAGGAAGGGAGGAAAGAAGGAAGGTGGGGACCGAAGGAAGCACAGGGAGCTGTGGCCACCGCAGGGGAATGTGTGGGTGAAGGATGGGGAAGGAGGGGCGGGCCGGCCAGCTGCGGGCCACTCAGAATGGCCTGATGGGCCAGATTTGGCCCCCGGGCTGGACTTTGAACAGGCCTGATCTATAGGAAGGCAATAGCAAAAATCCTAAGTCAAGCTGCATTTAGGTCTTCTTGTACAGCCTATTTTCTTCTCTCTCTTAGGTTTACCAGCAAAGAAAGGAAAAACAACGAATACAGAAATATTTCTTGTGTTAACCTGACGCATGGCAATTGGACGTTACTTCTGAATTTGAAACGCTTAGCTACTCATCCAAGTAGTGTTGCCATTTAAGCCTAAATGTTTGTTAAGTGGCTTTCAGAATTGCCAAGAGCTAAAACAATAAATACAATTTAAAATTTATTTATTGCATTTTCTTTGCTCCTGTGAATGGGTAGAATACATAGTTCCCCCCCCTTCCTACTTATCATGACAGCAATCCCTGAATAAGAGTGCTTGAGAGGCCTAGTGAGCTGTAAGACTGAATGAGAATTTGAATCCAGGTCTCCTGAATCTAAAATTGTTTCACCACCTATGCTTTCAGAACAATCCCAACATTGTTAACCATCAATGTAATAAAAACAGGTTAAAACAAAATTTAAAACATTCTGGCTTTAAGAACAAACAACAAATCACAGTTTACTAAATGTTCCGCATTTTCGACAGACTTACATTAGCAATGCTTTCAATTTGTGTTTCTCTGGCGTAGATTTTTATCTTTGTGGTTGTTTGTGGAGTTTGTTTTCCTAAGGGGAGAAATGACATCTTTTGAATCTAAGTCAGATTAGTGTGTGATTTTTTTAAAAAAGAAAACACTGGTGAGAACCATAAAAAATGGGGAAACATTTCTCCATACGCTCTAGTGCAGTGGTTCTCAACCTGCGGGTCCCCCAGATGTTCCTGGACTGCAACTCCCAGAAACCCCTTCCAGTATAGTGAGTGGTGGAGGCTTCTGGGAGCTGCAGTCCAGGAACATCTGGGGACCCACCAGTTGAGAACCACTGCTTTAGTGAATAGGAAAGAATCTTGCCTGAATCCTTGATGCCAGGCAGTTCTGACAATACTGGAGTGAGATGCACAAAGAGTCAGTGTAGGGGGTTTCCACAATTATACTATGCTTAACAGTTTTTTCAATACTGTTTTGAATTTTTTGGACTTCTGTGAAAGCTTAAACAGGGCTTCTGCTTTGTTCCTTATCACCGGCCTTCTGTAACATGCATGCTCGCTTCGCCAAGCGCAGTGTTGGAAAGGCCGCAAATAAATATTTGTTCTTCATATGTGCAAATTCAAGATATATATTTATCTTTATTCTCTCTCTTTTTTTTTAATTATAGCCTGCTCCATATCATAGGATCTCAGGGCTGGGTACAGAGCCAATAAGACAAATTAAGCACATAAAATAGGTAGAGTGCTTCGTCTCTATGCAGTATGTGTCATACGTGTGGCTCTCTGTGGACTGACACAATACAATAAAACAAAATAAAATCAGCAGATATAACTACTAACACTATTTTGAGGGGGGGAAAACCATTGGTCAAAGGTTAATGGATGAGCAAGTGAGACAAGGTTTTCCCTCTTGCCTGAATGATAACGTCCAACTTCTTTGGGGGTGAGCACCAAGAGCCTCCCGTGTTGACCTCTATTTCGCTTCTGCTTGAGAAGTGCAAGTGTGAAACCCCTTGGACCAGATCATAAAGGAACTGTACCTTATTCAAAAGCCCAAGCTTCTTAAGACAGCACACACTGCCCTGTTTTGAACTGGGCTGGGAAGGATAACAGGAACAGTCAACCACTTCTATAAATGGTTGGGGCATAACCATAACCATAATGAGCTGTGCCATGCAGCGTTCTGGCAGCTATAAATGCTAAATAAAACTCATCAAGCTGCTTTTTAAGGCATGAATGAAACTAGTTGCCAGAATCTTCTCCAATGTAGAAACGCATGAAAGAAAACCTATCATGCCATAGACTCCCTGAAAGTTGGAGGAATCAGAGAAGCTTTACCCCAGATAAGAGGGGAAAAAAGCAAATCAGTTACAAATTACTTACATTGGTCCAGCTGGTTCATCATCTGCAGAAAGAATGCATTGTGACCCAGTGAAAAGAGAGGGGGGGGAAGAGAGAGAGAGAGAGAGAGAGAGAGAGAGAGAGAGAGAGAGAGAGA
>JAHTLZ010000252.1:5167332-5181123 GCA_023846285.1 Phrynocephalus versicolor
AGAGAGAGAGAGAGAGAGAGAGAGAGAGAGAGAGAGAGAGAGAGAGATTTGTTTAGTTCCATACTCATGCCTCAGTGGATAGTACCCGTTATCATCTACATACAGCATGTATTTAAAGGCCATTCCATTTGGTATTGCAACGGTCATGAAGTTATTTGACTTCCGTCTTGATTTGAGTTTAGATGAAGAGTTATGTTATTCAAAATGGTTTCAGTTAACACTTTGAATGCTTATCATGAAAAACTGCAACTGTAGTGGACAGATTGTTGCAATGCACTCATACTCATCTTGTCCCCAAGTTCCAGTGGTTCAATCTTACACGAGAGATGAGAAGACAAACCAACATTTCAGTTGTAAAATCCTGCTGTTTGTTTTTAAAATCAATGGGTTCTTCTCTCCCCCCCTCTCCTCGCAACTCTCAATGAACACAACACCGGTGTACGGTTTCACGGGTACACCCTCTCCTCTCTCAAACCATCTTTCACGCACTTCTGCTAGATGTATCAATAAAAAGTATGTTTCAGAAAGTGGAAGAGGCAATTTTGATTGAGGCTAAGCAAGCTTTTGTGATTATAATATGGGGGGGGGGCAAAGTTTCCAATAAAATAGCTTGAAGGTTACACTGCTGTGTACAGTTTCACAGAGACTTCGGTTTGATAAGTGAGGCTTCTTTATAATCCACTGGATATTTCATTTATGCTTTAAATTGTTGCGAGACATTACACAAGAATAAAAAAGAGGTGCCTTTCAAGCAATGAAAACCCCAATCCACAAACTTGTGCTGTAGAAATTGTACAACTGACAACCTTTTCTGTGTTTTATCATCAGTTTTCCAAACTTTAAAAAAAAAAGTATCTATAGATGTATATATTTAAAACTCAGCAGGATTCCACAAGGGGTCTTAGGGCACACAAAGCAGTTATGGAAACTACAGTCTTAACAGTGTAAGGCAACTGCATGAGCACACACCAGGAGTAATGTCGGTCAAGGCTGCACATTACTCCACCTGTACCTTCGAGGCAACGGATAGGTAAAGCCACTGCCAGCACAGTTACCAGAACAAAATAAAATTTTTTAAAAAATGAACAAAATGTTCAAAAGAAAAAGAGCTAACCACGAACCAACAGCTTTACAGCCAAAATAACACACTAGCGACACACCAGTGTCTACGTAAGTCTGTTACTAACAGCGAAGTATCAGAACAAGGTACAGAGAGAGCTAGGACTAGTCAAGACAACCAGACATCAATGTGCTGTATATACAGTGGAGATATACAGAGACACATTAGGTACTGAAACATAAAGCACATTACAGCAAAACTAAGTCTCCCCTCAAACAAACAGCTTTCAGTTCCCATAAGATCTTAGAGGCAGACTATGCTAGAGACTGTATGTTATAGATACTAGCACATTTGGGAGCCTTTTACTGGAATATGAGAGACATCAAGTGAGAGTTCTTAGTTTTGTTTCATCTTTTCCTAGAAAGTAGCAGGGTTAGTAGTGCCATATTAAAGCAATCATTCTCCTTGAAGCCTTGCTTCGTATATCACCGACTATATAAAATAGGACTGTTTGGTTAACCAGTTCCAAAAAACGATGCAGGCCATTGCCTTTCTCATTAGGATTTTGCAAACTAGACTTTTAGACGACACAAAATCCTCCATCAGTTAAGCTTCAGAGCACCTCAGGGCAAGAATGAGCTTCCAAATGAAGGTTTTACGGAATCTGTATTTTAACGACGTATTGCATTTGACAAATAAAAGCCGGAGAGGCCCTCTAACACAGGTGCATAGAGTACCAGAGCTTGGTCTGTACTGTTCATGTGCAACAAAATCCCCTTTTTCCTATGCCCCCCGCGCCCCTCAATGTGGCTTTTAGAGGAAGCCACTGTACGCCACTAACTTGTAGGTCGGTTGCTTCGTCATTACAAAATCAGTTCCAGTGGGGTACAAAATGTGGACAAACAGAAGGACCCAACTCCTAGAGAAGTTGACTGAGAAAAGGGAGGAACAGAACTACAGAAAAATGGTACAAATTAGAAAACAAGGATTCAACAGCAAATTAAAACCCAAATTAGTCGTGAACGTGAATGAGGAAAAAAAAAAACTAAGGAAAGTGTTAAACATTATGAACTGTGCGTTGTATATAGACTGAAGCGGAGGTCAAACAAACTCCAAAGCATGCAGAACTCTCACTTACCACCATTTTTTAAAGGAATGATGCAATTGAAAAGGGGGGAAAAAAAAGAAGTCATAGTAACTGACAAATAACAATACAACTCAAACAGCACGATCTCGTAACCCTCCGATTTGCTAGCCCTGGAGGTGGCGGCCATGCGAGACAAGAGAAGCCTCGGCATTCCATTCTGGTGGCTGGAGGGGTCCAGAGTCGTGGCCTGAGCCTCTTTTCAGACGGCAGCTCCATGATTCTCATTCGGTGGCTCTGTCCTGCTCTGCAGGGAGCATTCCAGTGAGTTTACCCAGTAAGATGTTTCTGCTCTATGGACATCTGGGGGCATGGGAAGTATGTGCCTTTGATAAGGTGTATTTTGGGGCTCGGGAATTCTTAAGGATGTCGTCAAAATTAATATGCATATCGCTGTAGTTTATCAAATGGCAGCCCACCGACCCCACGGCAATCCTCACTTCTCATTCTGTACATTTGTACAACATCATTAAATTTGCAGAATGGTGCCAATGGATGAAAATAAAAACGAAGAAAAAGCACTTTTGTCTAACGGGCATATGGATGCGAGAAAACCATCGGACTAAGAGCTTCCCAAGGAAGGCCACAATGACCTCTGACTTGTCACTTACAAATGTTTTTAAGAGGAACACATGCCAGATTTTACAAGCACATAACCTCCAAAAATCAACAACATACACCCTGCATTCCGTATATTAAAATAATAAATTCAGCATTTTGCATTTAATTTGGGATTTTTAGTTCAAAAAGCAGAAACAAAACAAAATAAAATGAAGGAACTAATGAGTGAAATAAGGTGTATTTTGCATACTGGTCTCTGTAGAGGATGCTAGTATAAAACAGAACAGAATTTGCACTAAGAATCTGCAGCAAGTACTGTATTGAACTTTCCTATTGTTCCAAGGAGAAGTATAGCACTACAGCACAGTATTAGGAAGACTTATATATATATATAAACAGGTGATCTAAGGGCTTTTGCTTTTAACCAAGAGATATTTCCTTCTTCATGTCTACACAGACCCAAAATTTAACATATAGCTCTTCCTTGACTGGCCCATTCAGCCTCTTAAATTAATCTCCGCGAATGGGAGAAAAGGCTGAAAGTTAAGGGGCAGCTAGAGAGGGCTCCATGTTCTTGCCTGTGTGATGCATCCCGACGGTTCTCAACCTCTGGCATACCACACATTCTAGATTCCAACACTTAGGATCCCCAAACTAGAAGGACAAATGGATAGGGATTTGTGAAACTGTAGTCCCATACATCCGGAGGACTAAAGGTTAAGAGCCACTGGCCTCTCAGTCTTCTTTGAATCCATAAGATTTTTGGTTGGTGAATTTGCACTCAACAAAAAATATGAACCCTATTTTCTTCTCTTGAGTTTATATGAAATGCCTATAGGGAGGGGTGCTAAACTAAGCAAGTTCAGGGTAAACAAATGCAAGCATTTGAACAAAAAGGAAGAAAAGAAAGCGGCAGATGCGAGAAAGTCTCCTGGAAGTCAAGTGCTATAAATCTGACAAGGGTGCTTTCCACAGTCAAAATAAATTTTTTTCAGAAGACTTCAATAGCTCAAAACATGTTGGCAAATCAAACCAAACTATGTTTTAGGAGCTATTTCCCACATCACAAAACTCTGGCATGCAAAAGTGACTGATAGACATGTGGTCACAAGTATTATATGCACACATCCTTTTTTAAAAAAAATCGTTCACAAAGGTCCCTCTAGCATTACCACCACCACCACCACCCCCGCCAAAGCACACACCTTACCTGTACAGTGTAGCATGCAATGGTTATGGGAATGTATTGCTTTGCTTCCATATCAGATTTCTGTATAGTAAGAAATCATGGAAGACCCATTTCACAAATCGCCCTATCTCTGGGGCTAAGGGCCCTGCATAACTACTCTCTATATTTCTGCATCATTAGAAATGTTTAAAGAGAAGGACAAGAACTGAAATACTGTATAGAAGTGGTCTGAATTCTCTTCTAGAAGGCAACAGACACTGTTCAGCATTCAGAAATACTTTGAACACTGAGTGTCAGAAAATCTTCCAACTCAGTTTTCTTGTTGGATTTGAAGCGTACATCCCTTGGTAGTAGCAGCGCACAAGTGAACTTGTTAAAAACTGATACCTGAAAATCAGCAATCATTTTCCTCTGTGAATCATCGGACTTCACAGCTGGAAACAAAAATCGTAAGGCAGGGGCATTTTAAGGTCTTTTTATGGCTGCAGTTATAGCAGCCAAGTTTGATCAATAGAAACGAAACCTTCTGGGATAAATAAATGCTCTTCTGATGAAGATCTCTGAGTATCAACTAATGCAACCCATTTAAAAAGGAAAGGAGGGACCAATCTCAAAGACAACATATCATCTTGCATGGTCAGTCCCAATCGATTTCAAACACCATCTACAGAAACCCACCTGTGGGCTAAAGGAAAAAGTTTGCTGATCAAGTTGTGTTTTTTTTGCACTCTTTTCATAACCTTCAGCCACAAACAACAAACTCTTCATTCAGAAGGTAAGCCACAAAGTATACCTACTTTTTGCTAGAGAAATTAAACATGCCCTGAAGTGATGACAGAAAGAATACAAAAGAGAAAGTGGAATTTATATATTTTTTCCCATACTGTTATTCATTCAAGCCAAGAAAATTGCATTATAATGGAGATCCATGAAATGAAACTACTGCTCAGCTGGCCTGGAACAGGAATGCACAAAAGTTATATTTTTAAAAAATTCTCTATCAAGTTCATAAATTAAGAAATAATAAGAGAGAACATTACAGGAAGCTGAACTAAAATTTCTAAGTAGAAACAACCTATTTGCAATATTCTCTGAAAGAAATGTAGTTGAGGCGTTTTTACTGTCTAATTATCCAGAAAACAAACCTTTTAAAGTCGTATATGATTATCAACTTTGAACTACCTAGTCTTTTGTTGTGGTTGTTGAAAGAATCATCATGGCCTATTACATAGCTCACTAAGACCAAGTGATTATTCTTGTGCTCTGGGGAGGGAAGGAAAAATGGTAAAATATAAACCTTCATTCAGGTAACACAAGCTACATCCAGATAATGTAAACACACACACTGACATTGCTTAAGGCCACTTTTGCAAGTCATCTGCAGCTTCTGCAGAGGGCAACACATTCATGAGACGAATATGTATAAAACAGGAGGGATGGAGAAGCTTTCCCCTCCAGATATATGGACTCTTAGAAGCCCCAGTCTAATAATGAAGGATTTGGTGAAATGTAGTCCAAAACCATCTAGAGGGATAAAGGTTCCCACTGCTATTATGCAAGAAGCAAAGGCGGCCGGCCGCTGGTTGCTTCTGTCACTTAGCATCACTGAATGTTCAATGCCTTTGTGTGTTATCGCAAAATGTTGCCTTTATTGCTTGTTGAAGAAGCAATTAACAGACTTTATAAGCAAGATGCAGGTAGCCAGCACAGATGTGGGGACTGTCCGGTTTCACGCCCCAAAATTCTCTCTCTCAATACGGTTCCCCACCACCTCATTGACAAATCTACTTATGCAACATGCATAGAACTTGCATGAGCATAAGGATGAAGCTGAGAATGGATATGTCACTGTGGCAATATTTCATTGTATTATTTTAGCTAACTGGAGATGCATTCATTGTCAGAAACAACTTCCAATGTCACTATAGATGTCTAAATATTTCATTCATTTAGGCAAAACAAAAACAAAAAAATAAAGAAATTAAGAGAAAAATGCTGTGGTGTCTTGAAGATTAACTGCTATATTTTAATCTGAGCTTTTGTAGCAATTTCACTTCTCCACGAGTGGACCCGAACCTGATTCACACAAATATTTTAAAATAGTACAATGAGCTGAAAATCATTTCCCATCTGTAGCATGCAACAAGCTTACTAGGATCTATAATATAATAATAGATAATTTTAAAGAGCCTTTTCACTACTTTGACTTTGTCACGCCTCACTGCACTGACCAAGATGAACCTGGAAAGCTGGAATGGTATACAAACAACTCGAGTCACAGCAACACAAACACCAACTGAGAGTTATTCTTCCTACTTCTGCTTCGAGTATTTTGTGCATGTCATGAGCAAAGGTTGCTCACTGAAATTAGCCAACTTTGGCAGACTTGGGAGGGCATCTTGGTCAGAAATTAACACGTTTTCCTTTTACTTTCTAGTCCCCAAATGTTCATGAAGAGTTCTCTCTCTCATCAGAAATTCAACTTAATAAACGCCTCCTTTTGGCCCAGGCATTGGAAACCAAAGTCAGCAAGGACAGATGACAGCAGATTTCAATGGGGTAAAGATGGAAAATAATTGTATGGTAAGGGAAGAGCCAAGAGCGAATAATCACCGATTTAAGTCTGGAGAGCCAAAATACTTCAGTTCTTCAAATATACTATGTGATCTAACAATAAAGGATATAATAGACCAATGCCAGCTACTGAATTGCTAGAAAGAAGAATATAAACACAATACACCTTGAAACGTTTTTTTTGGAATGTAGTACTCTACAGTTAGTGTTCATTTCAAAATCAGTTCAATTTTACTTCTAAAGTCTCTTTAGACTCTACCAATGACCAGGTTTTATTTTCCAGAATGAGATCCTGCTACTGAAATGGAACTACCAATAGGTTATATTACCCTTGGGGAGAGAGATGCGGAAAAGACTTCACCAGAAATGTTCAGGTCAGCAACACCAAGGAGCAATTTCGGCATGCAAATAGAGATGTGCAAGCACATATCTATATTTATGTACAAGGATATCAGCAATGTGTAAGAATAGTTATGATAATCAATTTTTTTTTGCCTTTCTACATCAGAATGAGTTCCCTTGTGGGTACTTCTCAGTGACCTCTGGTGATGAACAGAGGGCATCCCCATTCTTGAGCTATAAAGCTGAAGACTTTTCTGATATGAGATTATATCTATATGAACCACAACATTATCAGCTCTACAATTGAACACATGTATACACTCTGGGCAAGGGAAAGAATCGTACACTCTTTGCAGAAGCATCTGTAGCAAACAGATGAAATCAGAAGAAAGTTTTGCTGAAAAATGGCCCCATTAGGTTGCAACCTACACGCCAATTAAAACTGAAGAACTCTAGCTAATCCACTTGAATTGCCTTAGGGGAGTAAATACCTTGATCATTTCAATAGCACAGGGCCAGCAGAAAAATTAGTGGTTGGTGGTTCACTGTGACACAGCAAGAAAGTCTACTTTCATCGTTTTGTTATGCAACTGCTTCACCGCTATTCTGGACTGTGATGGAGGGCTCATTTTATATCATGTGTGGTTTTGCACCACTACACTACCCGTAAATACAGGGGAACAATAATTTAAAAGTCTGCTGCTTATATAGCACCCCATAGCATTTAAAGCTCTCTCTTTGGGTAGTTTGCATTTTAATTACGAAAAGTACATATTGCCCCCACCCCAGCTTAGAGTACCAACCTTGGAAAGATGGACCGTGAAGGTAGTTAGCAGGGTTTGGGCTGCAGTTCCAGTTTAATCTTTGTGCCGTGAGGCTCTTAACTGAGCAAGGGATGGGTCATGAGTGGTAAGGCTGCTGGGAGTTAAATATCTAAGCTCTTATTTTGACATTTCTTGACCTTAATCATAGTTGGGATTGCTAATTTCAGTTAAGGAGTGCTGGCTTCTTCCTCATTTTCTCTCCATGCTTATTTTTCTGAAGACATTTGGCTGGTTTGTCTACAAACAACTACAGAAAACACACCTACTCAGAAAGAAAAAAGGAACAACTCTCAATTCCTGAACTATGTCCATTATCATACTCATTTCCATTGTTAAAAGGACAACGGTCAACAGTGGGAGATCTTCAGAACGCTCATTTTGCTGCTCCACCAATTATATGAAACTGAGAAGGAAACATCCATTTTGGTGGCCAAGGAATAAGGCAACCTTATAGGAGAGTTCCTAGTTGTGAGTGATCTGCCCAGGATAACCGGTGTCAATCTCCTTACGTGGGTTCCTGTGTTCTCGAGCTGAGATCACAATATCCAAGCCTTTTCACACGCTTAATTCCTAGAACATGCATCTTTCCAAAAGTTCATTAAAATGAGCCAAGCACAGCACTGGCAAATGTTGAATCCCATCACAGGCATGTCCAAACTTTGCCGCCCCCACCCAATGTTTTGGACCGCAGCTCCCAGAGTTCCAAGCCTGTATTGCCAATGGCAAAGGACTGTGGGAGTTGTGGTCCAAAACATCTGGAGGGCCGAAGTTTGGACATGCCTGCACGATCAAAGCTTAACTGGGACGTTCTCAATAAGGCCATGCACAACTCTCTTCGTGCCAAACGAAAAGCTTCAGCCAACTAGCCTGGCCACAGACCTCCATGGGCCAGTGAACAGCATAACATTCATCAGGGCTTTACTGAGAAGCCATCAGCAGAGGATGCAGTTATATGGATAGCACACAAACTTTTATGACTCTTGTTGTTTGGCTGAAAGGAAACGGCTTATGAGAAGATGTTTTTTTCATGTTAGTATGCAGAGGTATGTAAGCGAGCAGTCATCCCAGAAGGGTTCTGGGACCATCCTGAAGGATTAGGTCTAAATATACATGGAGACTGACATACTAGTAATACTTACAGCTACGGTACTTGCATTTTGAAGTGGAGCAAAAGTAAAAATAAAAACGGAGGCTGTCTATAGTTACTTTAATGTTTCTGGCAATATTTCCCCCTGACCTCAGATCACAGAATCAACTAGAATGTTTCACATCAAAAATTAGTCTTTTGGTCTCGAACTGGCCACAAATGTTTTTATAGTTGAAAGAAAGAAAAATTCTTACCCAAGGAACTTCCCTTTCAGCACGTAATGTTCAGTGTAACATTTTGTCAAATTAAGTGTGCAAAAATAGGACTGTAGGATGGAACCAATTATGTTACCTCAACACCAAGCACTGGCTGCTGCAAAGATGGTATCAATGCTCTCACTTTTTATTAGATTCGAGAATGGTACATGCTCACCTATGACAGGCAATATTGGCCTCTGCATATCTACAGATGCCATTTACTAGTATTGCCAGAATAAGTACTCTATCATTAGCTCCTTATGATAAAAATAGTTATCATACAAGAGCCTCCATGTTCTTATGCACAAAACAGCTAACAATCTGATTGGCTTCCAAAACAATTACCCTTGCTGTGAAAACAGCAGGACTTGAGTGTTCCAATTTAAATTCTTGCCTTGTTTAGAGGCTCAGAATGTCTGGAATCTCGGGGTGGGGTGGGGGCACTGTTTTTCCCTCTGGTTTTTCCATTTCCCCTCCAAAGCTTTTGTCCATAGCTTCAAAATCTTTGGAATTTGTCTTCTTACTTGTTTATAAAGACTATTTGCAACTTACAAATACAGGTGTTTTCCTTAAAGACATGCAAGCATGAATGACAGCCTTCTCCTTAAAAGAACTTTTGAGTAAAAGCCCTTAACGTTGCTCATGCAAGCTGCTGCTTGGCAAGCATTTCTGGTCAAAAGATACATCAACTTTCTTAGTTATGTTGTAAATATTGAGAAGGCATAGCGGTGGGAGGAATTTAGCAAGCAAAAAGAGATACAGTTAATAGAGGCAGCTGCATTTTGAGTTGACCTCCAAGTGCTACCTTTAAACAACGTTGATCTCCTTAGGATGGTTTCGCAAAGGCATTGCAATCATCCTGCATCAGGCATGTCCAAACTTCGGCCCTCCTGATGTTTTGGACCACAGCTCCCAGAATTCTAAGCTTATTGACTGCCAGTGGCAAAGGACTGTGGGAGTTGCTGTCCAAAACATCTGGAGGGCCGAAGTTTGGACATGCCTGTCCTATATAATAGGAAACCAGCCTCCTTCCATACTCAGTTCAGCACAGCATGTAGCCCTAAGGGACAACTTTCTAAAGATCACATGCTTCAACACGAGTTCTGCTTTGTGTAGCGCAATAATTCCCCCCCCCCAACTGCAAGCGTAGAAAGAGCCAGCATTATCCCTTCTTCTGCAAGTCACATTTTATAAAGCTAAAATAACATTTCTGGCACTTGACCCAGGAAGGAAGAGAAAAGCTGTTAACTTTCAGCACTATGGATTTCTAAGCCAGCGGTTTATAAAACAGTAACATTTTGGTCAGTGGTCCTGGAAGAAAGGAAAAACCTGCCTCTCTCTGGAAACAAAGCAACGCAGAAGATACATACCGTCAGGAACCTCATCTGGCCGCTTCCTCTTCTCATAAACCACAATGATCACCACAAGAATAATTATCTCCGCCAGAATCCCCAGGAAGGGCCACAAAGGAGCCAAGTGGCTGCGGACACGCAGGATGGTCACTTCTGCCGTGTTCCCAATCGAGTTGGTGGCGTTGCATTCATATATGCCAGGGTCCTCGTCGATCTGAAGCTTCACAATCAGCAGCTCCGTATAGTTCTCTCTACTGGTGATGAGGAAGCGGCCGCTCGAGTTGTCAATTCCCTAATAGGGAGAAAACAGGCCCATAGGCAAAAGCAAGAAGTTTCAGCAAACAAACGAGACCAATTCCTTCTCATTGACCTAAGATGTTCTTTAATAGGTAGCCTCAACAGCTTTGGGAAGAAGACATAAAGCAGGCGTGTCCAAACTTCGGCCCTCCAGATGTTTTGGGCTGCAACTCCCACAGTCCTTTGCCATTGGCAATCTAAGCTTAGAATTCTGGGAGTTGTGGTCCAAAACATGAGGAGGGCCGAAGTTTGGTCATGCCTGACATAAAGGTAGGAATTCTGTTTACTGACGCTCTCCTGCTATTGAAGGTATATCTTGAGTCCTTGTGTGGTGAAGTGTGAGGTTTGCAACTCAGCCACATACGGATGGCATGGAAGGGAAGAAAGGTTTGCAGTTGTTATGGACTGTCACGTCATAACCAATCTCTACCCACCTTAATAAGGCTTTCCAGGTCAGTGAGATGTTTAAGGTTTTTAATCAGTTCCACACACCCGATTGAGTTTCCACGGCTGAACAGGAATTTGAACACAGACCTCCTGAGTCCTAACCTGTTCCTCTATGCCAGGCATGTCCAAACTTCGGTCCTCCTGATGTTTGGACCACAACTCCCAGAATTCTAACCTTAGATTGCCAATGGCAAAGGACTGTGGGAGTTGCTGTCCAAAACATCTGGAGGGCCGAAGTTTGGACATGCCTGCTCTATGCACACCACCCGGGATATCCAAGAAAGGTTAGGCAAGCTAGCCAAAAGAGGAAGCAGACGTTCATGTCTGGGAAAGACTTTTAAAGGGCTGCCTTTAAAAAAACTATTAAAAACCTAGCTATTTAAGCAGGCATTCCCTCAACCATAATGCAATTTTAGTGTTCACCCATTAAATCATGATTTTAGCCGACTAGCCTGCCAATAATATTACATTATTTTATGTCACATTAATGTTAATTTTACTTTTATTTCTATTTTAGTATGTTACTATATTTTATGTTTTTATTGTATGGATTATTTGAATCTATTAATGGTTGTAAACCGCCTAGAGTGACCTGGCTACTAGATGGGCAGTATAAAAATCCAATAAAAAATAAAAAATAAAAAAACCGAGGAACAGCAATCACTTTGTATGTATTGAAGAGTCTGGTTCTCATCATGCACCATCGGCAGCCATGCCATTTATGAAAGGCAACCTATTTTAGGGGCAACATAGTCAACATTTGATTCAGGGTGGGCAATTTGTACGTGGCAAGCTGCAAACAGGTATCTGATGTATATTCATTTTTTTAAAAAAAGAGAGAACAAGCAGCAGGGGAAAAAACAAAAAATAAATACAAAAACCTCTGCTCAATGCAGGTCTCTATTTGTTTCCCTTGGGAAGAAATATTACTAAACTAGATTCTTTAAGTCAGGAATGGGAAACGCTTTCGCCTTTGAACAAGACATTTCAGCCAGAGGTTCCAGCTTACCTCATAGTGCTGCATCTGATACTCACCAAAGAAATTCCATTGACCTTCTTATACCACATCCAGTCAGGATATGGGTAGCCCACAGATTTGCAATACAACTGCGCATCTTGTCCTTCATTCTTGTTCTCGCTTCTCTTGTGCCCAATAATGTCAGGAGCAGCTAGCGCACACATGAAAGAAAGAAAAAAAAATCACAATATTCTGAAAAATCTACTCCATCCCCTTTGAAGAACTTTTTGAGACATATGCTCAGATACATATGACATCGTACTCCCAGAAGGGAACTGCCCCTAATTCTTCCTCCCCATAAGACCTCGTTTAAATTCGCCTGAATCTTTCTAGTTAAACTTTTCCAGTAACGGAAGAGAGGTTCTGTTCTGGCAGAAGGATCAACAAAACACTTTCGATTAAAGGAAAGGTTTCTTTTTTTGGGGGGGGGGGGTTCCCCACAAGTGTGTAAAGCAAATGTTTAGGCAGTGTTGCTGTTTCCTAGGCTTGCAGTCATCATGCTCATGGACAGATGATCCCTTGCACAATCTAGGGCAGTGGCGGTGAACCTTCGGCACTCCAGATGTTTTGGACCACAACTCCCAGAATTCCAAGCCTAGATTGCCCATGACAAAGAACTGTGGGATTTGTGGTCCAGAACATTTGGAGTGCCAAAGGTTTGCCACCACTGATCTAGGGAAAGTGAGCCATGCAACTGATAGTTCCGGAAACGAGCACCTCGCCTCTGCAAATCATCCTTCTACTTATGCTAGGCTTGTCTTCATCTGCCTTTCAAAGCTCATCACAGAAGGCCACGAAGAACAAAATATTACACAAGTAATACGTATTAGATATTGAAAATATATCAGTATTTGCTTTTTCGCTGTTTCTTCTTCACTGTACCAACCCGGGTACTACTTTGGGGAGAATTTATACTAATAAGTATGTTTAGGGCAAAATTTGGGGAGGGCGGGGAGAAGAGGGGATGAACTATGCCAAGGAAGAATATCTGAGCAGGAATGATAATATGCAATTCACTTTAGGCCTCTCCCAGCATTCTGCCCTGCGGTTCATTAATTTGAAAAATGTTACCACAAATATGACAGTCTAAAATTCATAATTTTAATGCTGTGTTACTTATAAAATAACAAGTGACTGGCTGAGAGACTTGTTTAATTGCTTGGCAGGTATGCACCATGCCTTAATGAAATGACACTAGTTATGCAAGGTGTTGTGTTTTAAAACACAACATGAGCATTTTTCTTTGGATCTGGATATCTACAGGTGAAAAAGAACAAGGGCACCTAAGGAGAACTCCCACTACCCTTGAAAATCACACATTCTCATTCTCATTTGAGCACTGCCCCTGCCATTCACTTGGCCATTCGTTTAACTCCCAAGTCCCGCCCTGTGTCATGCTTTGAAAGATTACATGAGCTCAATGAACCACCTGAGATGAACCTACACTTAGCAGATGGCTTCGTGTGTTTCAGTTACCACCTCTAACAGACATTTGCTTTTTAGGCAGCTAATTATGTCACACGTGTCCTGCTAGGCAACTGCTGGATCCTGATCTGTTAATCCAGTCAAAGTCCAAGGGCTCACTCATTTTCCATTAAACACACACACACACACACACACACACACACACACACACACA
>JAHTLZ010000252.1:5181133-5206307 GCA_023846285.1 Phrynocephalus versicolor
AGAATTATAGCACAAGATAAATTTATACACTCACCATACTTTTTAAAAGGCTACTGCGTATCAGATGGTTTCTGATAGCTTCTTTGGTCTCCTATATAGTATTATGAACATAACTCTAGGATTAATTAGGACAATTTAATCCTGAAAAACTATTTCTAAGTGATCTTAAGGGAAATAGCAGTGGTGGCAAACCTTCGGTACTCCAGATGTTTTGGACCACAATTCCCACAGTCCTTTGCCATTGGCAATCTAGGCTCGGAATTCTGGGGGTTGTGGTCCAAAACATCTGGAGAGTTGAAGGTTCACCACCACTGGCCTAGGGGCTCTAGTTTAACTATACAGTTATAGTTTCAGCTTTTCCCACTAGCTTTTCCATGGATTTTGGATTATTACTACTAGTATTATTTTGTGTCCCATCCTTCAACTGCATGTAGTGCTCAAGCGAGCTCACAAACATCATAAGGGACAATTAAAAACAAGCAAACGGAAAATAAGAGTGAACTATAAAACTATAAAAATAAGCTTGATCCAGAAACAAGATAGTCAAAATTATCGCAATACTGTATATATTAAAGAGTTTTAAAAGCCAGCTCAAAAAGATGTATCGTCACATTAGTTTTAAAAGCAATGCCGGGTGGGAACTCACTGGAGGTCTTGAAGGAAGAAATATTCCACACTCTGAACTGCAGACAAGAAAGCTCTCTCTTGCCTTTCAAGTTCAGGGCTTTGATGGCAAACAATGACAGCTTGCGCTGGCCCTTGAGGAACATCTGGCAACCAGCAGAGGGTCTAAAACCAGATGTACTGTAGCTCCAAATACAATACTGCTGCAATTGGATTTATTTGAGGGTTCAATCAGCATTCCACAGGGTCTATTTAGTGCTCTACACAGGTTTCGGATTATGATTAAACAGCAGGAGAAAACATGGCCGTCTTATTGGACTCCATCTCCCATCAGTCATAGGGAGCAACACTGCTTATTTTTCCTCTTCATCCATGATGCACTTTTAAAATTATTTTATAATACTGTGTAGACCTCTCCTGTTATTTAAGCATAACCCAGAACCCATTTAGAGCACTAGATACTGCATTAAGAATGAAAAACCATTGGCGTTTTAACTGCTGCCTTACAAATTTTAGATGCAGTCTGCTCTACTTAAGAGATGTTCAACTTAAGAGCATGCATTTAGAATGGATTAAACTCGTAAGTAGCGGCACCACTGTACATATAAGGACATGACCACTCATGCTGACATGGCAAGAACAAAATAAAAGTATTTACAGACTAGTCAAATGAAGGAACTCAGGTGTGTGTGTGTGAGGGGGGGGGAAGGAAGGGGAAATAAATACCTTTCACTTCAATACTGGCATTTGCTGGTGGGGAGTTAGCAAATACAAATACACATAGATATTCCCCAGAATCATCTGCTCTAGGTTTTGGAAGTCTGCAAAGAAAAGAAACACCAGTGTAAACAGATAACATGAACAGGAAAATGAAAATACAATACACTGGTACACTGCATAAAGGATATCAAGGGACGCCGCAAATACAGGTGTGTAGCTGCTGCTGTTGTTATGTGTCGTCAAGGTGCCTCTTTATGAATGCTTGTTTGGTCCTCCTTCTTCCCTGCTGCCACTCACCTTTCCCAGCATTATTATCTTTTCCAGAGAATCCTGCTTTCTCATGATGTGGCCAAAGCAGGATAGTCCCAGCCTCAATATTTTTGCACGCGCGCGCGCGCGCGCACACACACACACACACACACACACACACACACACACACACACACAGTATTTTTCACCTATAAGACAGCCCCATGTATAAGACTCCCCACACACTTTTCCAACCCAACAGCACGGGTATCTCCTTGGCTTAGTTCCATGTATACGATGACCCTCAATTTTTAGTTTAACAATGTTAGACAAAAATCTAGTGTTATACAAGAAAAAAAATAGTGTATTGTATTTACTGTAATTTTTTTTATCATTTTAAATTGGCATTTTAATGTTTTAATTGTATTGTAGTTCCAAACCAATGTTTGAACCTAACACAAATTTTATTGCAGAGGATGGAGATACATGTGTGATACTATACAAAGTTTCCATTATCATTTTGTAGACTTTATTCCTCTTATTAGTGGAAAGGGATATAAACCATACTTGGCTCAAAAGGTATGCATGGCATCAACCATAAAAGTCTTTTTATCTCCATTTTAGAATGGTTTAAATTTTTTTATCCACTAGTTTTTAATTTTGTGTCATTTTCTTTTTTAATACTGAAATAATTCACTGAATTTTAGTTTTTAATATCATCTGTTTCAGCATTGTCAGCTCCTTTGGGTCCTCCTGAGGAGGAGAAGAGTGCATACATATTTAAATTAAATAAACAGATGTTTTGTAGTGATCACCGGCTCTAGACTTAGCCATACACATAGCAGACCACCTGTAACTACCAGGACAGAAATTAACCACTGTTTTTTTTTTTTAATGTATTTTAGATTGTTCACTGATTTGCTTTAGGTATGACTATGTCTGGATCCAACCCTTGTGCTTAAGCCTTGTGCTTCTGAATGCGCCTTCCAAGTTATAAGTATGCTCGTTTCACAGGTGTGAGATTCATTGTGCTAAGCTAACTGAGCTGCAGCCTCACGAGTCCCAGGGCTGTGGAGTCGCTAGATAAATGTTCCGACTCCGACTCCGACTCCTACGTATTTTTGTACTTCCGACTCCTCGACTCCTCTGTATTAATATGCGAATGCATTTTATACATTCCTTGAACTATTGACCCTCCATTCCCTTCACTTATACAAGTGTCTCTAGTCATGCAAAAAACATATTTACTTAATCCCTTATCAGTGAGAGGCTAGGTTACCCATGGGCGCTGCGTAACAGCAGAACACAACACTATGGAAAGTATAAGTATTGCCGCTCCTAAGTGAGCGTTGCGTGCCATATAGTGAAGCACATGAAAAGCATGCTTCTTCACGGTCACTTAACGTGTTCTTTTCGCGGTTACGTGAGGCACTGCATGCATTGGTCTTTATTCTTACAGTAGAGAAGTCATTAATTATAACTTCTTGTGAATTGGGACATTTAAACTTGTGTTTTTTTTTTAAATTCCAATCTAAATTTAGTAGGAGTCGGAGTCGGTGCATTGTTTGCCGACTCCGACTCCGACTCCAGGTACCCAAAATTTCCTCCGACTCCGACTCCACTGCCCTGCTCACGACACCATTCAGAGACAGGAGCACAACTGCTTCTTTCTTTAATGCTTACCTATGCTCTGTAGTATTCGTTGACCTTTTAGTGCCTGAGATCTCTTCGCCATTTTTCACCCAGTAGCTGTGACTGAGGGGGCTGGAACTTGTTGTGAGGTTGCATTGTAGTGTGATGGGAGCGGAAGGAAAACTAAGAGTCACCTCATTACTGGCATTAATCCTTGGCTCTAGAAAATAAAAAAAGAGGGCACATTTTTTTTTAAAAAAAGTAAGCCATCTCTCTCATACACACAAAAGGCTCTATACAACACAACTAAATGGTAAAGGAACTGGGAAAGGGGAAAAGAACTACACATGGAAGACAGCTTCACTAGCTTAAAAGACGTCAAGTCATACAGTGAACAGCTGACCAGCAGAAAAAGGCAACAAGGACCAGCCACCCTATATGAAAGGGGAAAAAAAGAAAAAGAAAAAAATGAAGTGCATTTTGGAATTCTTCATCCTTAATATATCAACAACCAAGATTAAGATTAGTAGCCAATCTTTACATTTTACTAGTGACGGAACAGGCAGTTAGCAGCTAGTAAGGAATGATCAGCTCCATCCAAGATGACTCTAACAATGCTTTCGACTGAATCAAATTAGCATCTGTTTATGTTCCTTCATGAAAGCACACATCCAGCCTTCTCCAACAAAAATAAAAAATATACTATCTGGATTTTCTCACATAACATTCTCAATCCAGGGCTGGGTCATGACATATTGATTCCTTAAGCCAGGCATGTCCAAACTTCGGCCCTCCTGATGTTTTGGACCACAACTCCCAGAATTCTAAGACTGTATTTCCAATGGCAAAGGACTGTGGGAGCTGTGGTCCAAAACATCTGGAAGGCCGAAGTTTGGACATGCCTGCCTTAAGCTATTATGAGACTAGAATTAAACTAGATGGTATTAGAAATCCAATTGGTCTCTGCGGCCGATTTTTCTGATGTACCACCTCATAGGCAGCTGTAAAGAACCTTGAGGAATTTGTAACACCATGTCAAGATTAAGAGGCTCTGCTTCATGACAAAAATAAAGTATATCACACTAACAAGTTTTCTAGGACTGCTATTACTGCTGCTACTATTGTTGTTAAATTTGCAGTCTTTCACTCTAAGGCCCTAAGCCAGGCATGTCCAAACTAGAATAAACCCAGTTCTGATGACCTAATGTATATTTTAAAATTCAGTAATAAAAATTCAGTGCAAGCTACAGAAAACTTGTAAGTGGAGGGATTTCAAACTGAATCTAGAAAGACTAAATTACAATATGCAATTTCTTTTTAAACTCAGACATAGTTCGGAGACTCAAAACTTATCAAATAAATGTAATAGCTGAAGTGCTATTGTACTTGTCCTAGTGCAACATCCTACCTGTCCAAGCTCCAAGCAGTCTGAATGTCTGAATACACAACCAACTGCACAAATGTGCCTGCAGAACTGCTTGCTGGATGTAACTTCCAAGTTTGAGCAAATTACGTAACCACTTGCACAACTTGAGGTTCAACAGGTGTTGTTAAACAAAAGGAATCTGATGAGTATGACTTAATAAAATGTAAGACTCTAGGGATCGCTTTACATAAGAGAAGGGGATTAAGGCATTGCAGTGTATGAGGTTTTATCTAGCATGAAGATATGGCATGTAACTTGAATGATACAGGCAGTAGTGAGCAAAAGGGAACTAACCTTCCTACCCATGCACACCCCAATAAAAACTGTTCTGTTCTGCCTGCCTTTTTGCCCGATTGTGACAAATACACAAATGCAGCAGAGGAAGCACAAAGGTTAGGCATCAACACATGAACTCAGCAAAGCCCACTACGTTCGGGAGTTGTCGATCACATATGAAGTACAGAGATAACATATATGAGGAAGCCCCTTTGGAGCTAGGAAAGAATGACATTTCACTGGGATAGGGAGGGAAATTATGTATATTGTACTGAGATTATGCAGTTCTCTATCGTAATAGGCGTGCTAGGTTTTATACTTACCCTGCTTTGGATATTTTCCCCCCAAAGGTACACAACATATGAAATACTAACAGAAACCAAAGCATATTTATCTTATAAAACCCAGTGTCAGATTATTTTAAAGTAGCAGTTTTAATATCATTACACTGTGAGATAGAACATTCTGGAAAAGCACTCTAAAGTAAGATATAAATGGAAGAAAACAAAAACATTTTGATTGTTGTTGTTTGCATTATGTCATATTAACAAAAGTTTTCTGTTACCTTTAGTGAACAATATTTAACAAGTTAATGTTATCTTTTCCTTCTGTTTCCTATCCACCCACCTACTCAACTTGCTTAGTACTTTCACTATCTCTTTTTCCCAAATAAGCCCCGTTAAATTTCACATGGTAAGTTGAAGGTATGTTTCTCTCTCTTTTCTACACACTGTTTAATACTACAATTCATCCTGAAATTTTGTCCTGCAATTAAACTTAATCGTGTATGAGCAAAAGGCCAAAGCCTAAGATGCATAGCAAAATATTAGAAGCCATTTTACTTTTTAAGCTGTACAGCTAACCATTTCTCCTAACATCAATGTCTCTCATTTGATACAGTAAATATATATATATAAAACAATGCATGGACATTTAAACTGGAGAGATATTCAGAGACAGATTTGCAATAACATCTGCTCAAGGATGTTTTATTCAGTGTAACCAAGAAAATACATGCCATTTCATAAAACCAGCTGAATTGTAAGATATAGAGCTATTTTTTTTTAAAAAAAAGATAAAACAGTGGTAGGACAGCATGCTGCTTAGTGCAATGGAAAACGGGACAGGTTTAGACATATTATTAGTAGTACAGTATATGAATTGTTAACCACATGTATGACAAGATCCATGAGAAGACTCAGCACATCGTGCTAATTTCCTGGAATGAGAAGTACACTTAAACCATAATCACAGCAGTCAAACATTACGCAGTGTTAATCTAGAATGAGAGTAATCTCACAACTGCAGTTTTTCACATACTCATTTAGCGCTTGCTGTTAAGTTGACCATAAACACTTAAAGCCATTGGTTCTCTATGCTTGTTCCTGCTAAAGCCTGGTCACTAGGAAATCTCACAGGCAATAGAAAACAGGAGTTGGATATTAGCAACCAGGCTTCCCTTCATCTACATTGTAAGATATCTTTGCTTTAGTATCACAGAATTTCACACTTATCTTTCACATATTAAGAATGAACACATGACTTGTGTGTACTGTGCAAGTAAAACAAACTACTATGGGCTAGGAATTCTACAACAAAGGCACTTGGTAAACATGCTATTATGTACTATTACCTTAAAATTTATATTTTAGTGTTTGGTCGATAAATAGGTGCCACCGTAAAAAACGGGAAGGTAAACAGAAATTTGTTCAGCCATGCTGGACACGTAGACACAGACTTGCAAAACATTGGCTCTTTGGCTTGGAAACAGAGATGAGCACCACCCCTAGAGTTGGATACTACTAGCAAATATATGCGGGGGGAACCTTTACCCTTTAAGAATACAGGGCTGTGGAGTGCTAAACGCTTGTCTGGATGAAAAATAATCCAGAACATATGGTTCAGACCCCTTTCTAGCCAGCTGCTTAAGACCTTCTTCGGCAACTGTGATCATTATCAGTTCTAGGATTTTCAACAGCCCAGAAGCCTCTCTATATTCGAGCAGGCAAAAGCTTACAAGAATAATATTTGGTTTGAACTGACACGTGCCACCCCACCCCATACCCAGTGAGTCTCAGCAATTCATGAAGAATACACAGAGATGGAGGGAAGACAAGTGAGGTATGGGAATCAGTATGTGGACAACAGTACGCTTAGCCGCCATTTCAGGACAATGCTTCATGGATGCCTTCACAACCTCCTCTTTCATACATCCTGGATATACTTATGCAGCTTTGCATTTCATCACACTGGCATATAAAAGATACCACACTGCGAAGACATGCATATTTCTTCCCTCACCCCACTAGTGGTTTAGGCATCTGGCTGCAAAGCCAGAGGTTGGAAGTTCAATTCCCCACAGTGGCTGTTTCACACAGGATGGACTTGATGATCTAGATCTGCGGTTCTAAGATGAGGATGAGGATTATATACCAATTTAACCAATACTGAACCACAATTCTTTATAGTGAACTACTGACACAAATAACATTTCTCTTAGAGAAATTGCAATGCTGAGTAAAAGAAATACATTTTCTTATACAATTGTGGGATTGTGTTTTTCATGTGATACTATACTTTTCAATTCCCATTCTCTTTTTAGCATGAGAGTGAAAACATACAGTCTATGCAGAATAAAGTTTACAAAGAGCAGTAAATAAATTATAGCAAATTAAAAGACAGTACAATAGGACCCCTGTATCCATGTTTGCCACAGCCCTATATACAACATACAAAGGTGCTTGTGGGCTTTGCCCACCCCCCACCCCTGTATGTTGCATATGAGGTTCCTTGTATGTGGTTTCAGATGGCTTTTCCATAATGATTTTCTATTCTCTGACATCAACTTGAGAGGCTCTCTTGAGGTTCTAATTCCTCTTGAGGCACTTTTGGCAGGAATCCTCAAGAAGGTACTTCCCACAAAGGTTCCCAATTATGGAACCAACTGACATGAGAGATTGGCTCCGGACTTGTTCTTTTTTCACTCTCCTTTTCAAAGAGGTAGAGGTTTAAATTTGGCTCACCGATTTTTCTGTCTTTTTACGTGCTTATATCTACCACAACTGTTTGTGTGGCAATGAGGAACAGATTGTATTAAAAATGAAATAAAACACTGTGAGCTGTTTGTGGAAGCATATAGAAGACGTACATACTAATCAAAGATGACATGCTAATTACAAACATATATGCCTGCTGATAGGCAACATTTTGTCATTCCAGGAGACAATCCCATGCTATTACTGGATCTGCTCTCTATAACCCTGTGTAATAAAGATAATACCTGAATATATTTGAATAGGTACAGATTAACAAACAACCTATATGAATTGCTTGTTTTCAAAACACTAATGTGCAAATAGCATGTTCTTGTTTCTTATAGTGGCTTTGTAAATATGCTCATGCCAGGGACAACCTACGCAATGCATATTCAATTGTTCTGTTTGAACCACAGCTTGCCCTGGATGTATAAACTGGCACTCTCTCATTCACCATCAGTGCAACAGTCACACTCCAGTACAGGAAAAACAACTCCACGCGTTAAATAAAGTTATCAGTGCATATTCATTTAAAACAACCCATGGCCCTCAGCTCCAATTTGGATGGGCAAGCTAAGTTGGATATAAAGATATGCATGTAAAATACTTTACTGAAAGTTTTATTTTGTTTTATTCCATTGGCACCTTTCCAGATCAAACATTCTGCACCACAAAATCCTTTTTTATTTGAAGAGACTAGCAACAATCCCCCCCCCCCACACACACACTTACACTCTAGAATTCTTTCTCCTACTAGGACTGTCTTTAGAAACCTTTTCTCTACATAACTAGATGTGTGTAATTATAGGGAACATGTAAATTTAAAGAACTTGGTATGAATTCTTAGATTGTATTTTTCAATAGAACTGACCCAGTATAGTATTCACCTGTTTCTCCCTCACCAACCAGTACCAGTTAGTTGCTGCCACTAAGTTCTCACATCTCTCTTCTAAGAACATTTTCTGTTGGATGGAGAGACAAACTTTAAGGTACAGAAAATAGAGATAAAGTGATTGATTTCTAAATTCTTACAAATATGCCCAGTTTGTAGTCACTACTGAGGTGTGTCATCTATGTTGAAGTTAAATCCAAAATGGAAGCCAAGTCAACGGTTCCTTATGATAAGAACAGCAATACTGTAAGTACATCTTATGAGAAGACTCTGATTTGCCATCAAATTTAGCATAATTTTGCAAAAATTAATGATAGCTTGCTACGAGAGGCACGTCTATGGACACTGGGTGTTGCAGTGTAAGATATGCCAACATTTCTGCTACTTTAAATCATCAACTGTCTGTATAGACCAACTGTGTGTGTGTGTTGTGTCTTTACAGTCGTGGCTGACCCTTCGTGACTCCACGTCCATGGAGTTTTCTTGGCAGGAATACTGGAGTGGGTTGCCAGTTCCTACTCCAGGCGCCTACAGCACCTGGTATTCCCTGGTGGTCTCCCATCCAAGTACTAACCAGGGCCAAGCCTGCTTAGCTTCCGAAATCAGGTGAGATCGGATGTACTTAGGGCATCCAGGCAGCTCATAGACCAACTACACTTGTATAAATGCAAGAAGGATGTGTACAGCAGTTTGAAAACCTACTGCCTTAATAAATAAGAGCTCATTACAAAATACAATCTGTTACAATTTAGTCTCCAATGCAGGGATGCTTAAGTAAATGCTACAAGAGTGCAGTGAGAACAGGGAGATTCTTGGATATCAATTCTACATGTTAAGTAACAGATGTGTTCAGTCAGTAGGATGCTTGTATAATCAGACAATCCTTGTTGAGAACTTTTAGGATATATGCAAGCAGATATATGACTATAAGGGGGAAAAGCCAGGCATTCAGATGTAAAACAGAAGTCTATAAATTTAAAGTCATGTGAACAAGCAAAGCATTCCATGAGATCCCAAGCAAAGAAATTGAAAACAAAAGGGTTAGAAATGGTTAGATCAGGGAAAAACAGAAAATAGAAAAGGCACTCATCATAGAGAAACCAGCATGAAGTGAGAAGGAACGTCTGCTGTTAAAAATAAAAGGGATGGGAACAAACAATCCAATACAGGGCTTGTTTTCATGGAGGAATCAGAAGCAAGTTCCACCGATTCCCCTCAGTCCTTTGATCCTAGGAAGGAGGAGACACAGAGAGGGGGCAAACACAGTATATATATAGCACTACAACCAAAGGAATCACCTTGGGTTCAAAACCAAAAAACGTAACAAAGACGATGGGGTGGGTGATACTAAAGGACACAAGTGAGGGGTCAAGGTAACTCAACTGCCTCTAGATACTACAGTACTACTACTGTAGGGTACTGAACTCACTCTGAAGGACGCTTATGGTAGCCTGGGCTCGTATCCACGTTATGGCAGGGTTTTGCCTCAAGTCATTCCTTCTGGGATCGTTGCTTGCCCTGCACTCGTAAGTCCCAGAGTCTTCCAAGGTAAGGCGAATAATTCTCAGCACGCTCACGCCGTTCACCCCGTAGGCAGTGTTAATGGTGACCCGGCGCTTTCGAGCACCATCCCATAGCTGTTTGAAAGATTCAGCCCGGTTGACTTCCGCATACCACCACTGGATCTCTGGTGTGGGGTTCCCAACCACGTCACAGTACAGCTCAAAGGCGTCCCCCGTGAGTTTAGTTTCTGACATGGGCGACTTGACAAACCCAGCTAGAGGGAGGGGCAGCAGAAATGCAGTGACAGACCGGCAGAAAAGAACAGATCTTATAAAGAAAGCAAATGAATTACAGAAGGAAGAAAAACAAAGAAGAGAGACAGGCCCATCAATCGCAGCAGCTATTGCATGACTTTAAGAGAACAGAGTTTATAGTCTGTAGGAAGGTTTAAATTGCTTAGCAGCCTTGCAGAATTCTGAGCTTCTATGAGGCAAGGCATATGTTTTAATAGTTTTTACAGTCTCTGATAGTAAGTTGGCTTGTGGAGAGGAGACTGCCTTGGTATATTCCCGTTTAAAATATCTGAAAATGAGTTTGAGGCCAGTGGACACAACTATCAAATAAAAATGACATTTCAACAGAAATTCCTTTTGTTAAACATGAATACATTTCCTTATATCTCCTAGGCAAAACTCACTACTATATGGAAGAATAGCCTATAAAAAGCACCCTTCTGATATAATTGCTTTGACCTCCTCTTTATACTGAGTTCCTGATGCAGAGAATTTGGATATACAAAGTGACCTAAATTTTCTGCAGCACCCAACAGGAAGAACTTCAAAACTGCATTCCTCCCAAGTCAAACCTATGAGTTAAATAAACAAGTGCTCCACAGAGTCTGTTTAAAAATTAGACAAGCTGCCATGCTGCAATTTTTAAGCACACATGTGCTCTTTATAGGGCTGTAATATTAGACAATGTCTCCACAGTACTTAAAATAATTTTCTCATAAACTGATCAGTACTCACTGGATCATTTAGATGACAGACATGAAAATGTAACCAGGTTAAAATCATATTCAAGACATTCACTTATTAAGGAAACAGGTGAGTGCACACACGAGGGGCCATAACACAGTCCAGCAATAGTTATCACCCCCAAGCTGGGACTCCCTTATCCTATGTGTAGAAGTGTGGTACTAATACTGCTGAAACTGTTCATAGCTGATCCCCGGAGTATGGGGATGATAACTAATGCTGAACTCTGACAAGACCCTTAGTTTGTTTGCCCAGCTGCTATGTGTGCGATGCAGTTTTGACAAACCCATAACATTAAATCCTAAATTCTAATATGCAGCCTCAGGATGCCCCCCAGAAGAAAGGAACAGTAAACAACTTCTGAGTACTCTGTTTAGAAAACTGAAAGATCACTGTAAGCCAGAAATGACTTGACACCACACCACACAATTATTATTAGAAGGAACACCTCAGAGCAAGCCAGTGAATAAAAAGGATTTGGATTTCTGCATGAATTTGGATTTTTCGCTTCTCTTTCCCCTTTCCTATGGTACTTTATTCACAAGAAGTGAAAAGCTGTTTTGACAGTGACTACCCATGCACCATCTTGAATCAGGTGTAGGACATTTACCATACTAACATTTCTTCATGTCTTTTGGGTATTTTTGGAGGTTTGCTACTTCCCCCCCACCACCTCTTTAGTATAATTTAAGAAGCTTTTCCTTAAAGGTGAGTCTAACACTTCTCCAGGGATAATATCTCATGAGGCATATTGATTAAAGTGTCTGTTTATCACATCTGAGCCATATTTAAGATACATATATCATTCTGAAACCTAAGGAAAAGCATGTTCCAAAGTAATAGCATCTCAGGGATTAGCTATATTTGCAAAATGTCAAACATAGTTTTCAGGATGTTACAAGATACAAATATTTTGAGTTCATCAGCAAGAAGTTTCTTAGAGCTGCTGACTTGAAATAAATAGCTTCATGCCACAGTGGCTGAAATCCTGTTGCTCAGTTTAGTAAATTGCAATAGGCCTCTCGAATCAGTAGGGATTTGCTATGTCAACTTGTCAGAAATTCCACTGATTTAAATGGTCCTACTTTAGTTGTGGCTTATTTGAGCACAGTAAGAAAGAATAGGACCCTGATTCTATGAGTCTCCTGTAATTTACTGTGCTGAGCAACAGGATTACTGTACAGCCATTATCTGCATGAAATAATCCATGATAACTATTGGAGATGTGCATCAGATCAAAAATAATAATAATAATAAAACAAAATAAAACAGTGGAACCTTAAACAGTAACTGTCACAGTTGAATGTGAACTTCTGAGGATCAAGTCCAGTGAAATAAAAGAATTAAAGGATCACAATGTTTTTGCTTTTTGTTTTGTTTTCGTCTGGCATGCCTGCACATGTGCAGAGTGACACAAGAGATGTAAACCCATAGGTAGAGTTCTCAGAAATTATGCTCATACTACTAGTGGTCTTTTCAAGACAATTGTTTTAAATCGGCAACAGTGCCAGGCTGTGTGATTCTTTTGTTTGTGCTGTTTCCAGATGGCAAAGTAAATTAGCACAGAAAATGACTGCAGAGAGGGCAAAGAACTGGTGCTGTTTTAAAACTTAGATGCGGCTGTCTTATGCCTCTTATACATAGAAGCATAGAAATGCACAGCTCGAAAGAATCCCAAGGATCACACAATACAGTCCCTAACAAAAATCCACAACTAAAACACCCATGACAGAGAGGCATCCAATGTCTGTTTAAACAATGTGTGTCCTTAGATACATAAACAAAACCTCTTTATATCATGTTCCAGAACAAGGCATGCTATAATCTGCAACCATATATTTTCCCCTTCACAACAAAACTATGATTTGATTTGATTTGGATAAAAAATACATTTAATATACCTGCCATCCTTAGCTACATTCTTAGACATTCTGCACATTCAAGAAATAATTACAGATAAGATTCTGGCTATTAATATAACAAAGGAAATTGAAAATTAAATACACTGAAGGGCTGCTAAATTCCATACAATTTAGGAGCAATTTAAAACTGAGACAAACATTTACTCATTTATATAGGCAGAAAAGCAAGAAAAGTCATTAATAAGGATGCAAGTCACATAATTGAGACATAATGTATGTTACAGTTCCCAATTCCTGCCCAGCAAGTCACAAACTGGGCCACATTACGCCATAATAAATTAATAATGTCACCTAATGGAATCATCTTACTAAGAGCTTTTCTGAATAGCATTAATACTGCTGAAACATAATACATTCCTGTGCAGTTATAGTCATACTGAGCCATTCCCGGTTTGTTCTGAAGAAGCTGCTAAAATATAAATAACCTTAATAAAAATGCAAACAGATCCTTCTGCTCTATGCAGCCATTACTAAGTAACACAGAGATAAAACATATCTAAAACAGATTCTATTCCTGTTGCACTTATTGCTACTTTCTTATGTTTTAAGCCAGATATTATTTTTTTCATATAGTTTATTTACCAGTTCAAGAATTAGAAATACTTTTCATAAGTACTAGGTGCATTAGGCCTGACTGGTGCTTACTATATCTCTTGAATAAATGGAAGAGTCAATACCAAGGCTAAATCTGACCATGAGAACTAAGGCAAGAAAATATTTAAGGCAGAAAATTTATTTATTATTTATTTATTATATTTATATACCACGCCATCTAGCAACAAGGCCATTCAGGGCAGTACAAAAGATAAATAAATGGAAAAATCTTGAGAATATCAAGGCAACACATGACATCTACACTATTTCTAAACAAGAACAGCCACCTTAGACCAAATCAGGCAACTAATTCATGTTATTTCCATATAACAGCAGCAGGTACTGAATTTCTCCCAGCTTCTTAGAGATGCTCAGGCTTGAACTTTGGATCTTCTGTTTGCAGAACATTAAGTCCTCCACTAAGCAATAACATATGCCCAAAAGGATTGTTGAACCACTGTTCTGCACACAGCTGCTCCCTATGGGAACCAAGAGAAGTGAGGACTTCAGTCTATGAAGTATTTGCCTGGAGTACTCTGCATATCTATCTATCTATATATATATCTCCAGAAACCAGAAGAAGCATTAGGTTGGTAGCAATTAGGAATAGTGACTGCCTATAAAGTGAAGCCCCCAAACTATGGACTCTAGCACGCCACAGTTCAACAGATAAATAATTCAATTCCCTAAACACACTCAGAAAGCTTAAACGAAAATAGCCTAAGTTGCAACCTGTTGGGCACTGTCCATCAAGGTGAAATGCTTAGTTTTCCTGTACCTGAACATCTGACATGAAATACATCAGTCAACACTGAAACAGACTGTATAAAAACTAACTAGGCATAGTCCTACTGGATGCAGATGCTGTATTTTGAGGGAGATTTAAACAACAATTTAGTTGTTGTTTAGTTTTAAAGAAAAACCTTGAGAACAAAATGCCAAAGCAAATCCACATTTTAGCTTTATACTCTGAAAAGAGAAGCACTAATAAAGATTTGATGGATCACAAATCATACTGGCTTGACTTCTAGGCTAAAAGGGAGAAATGGAAAAAATGTAATTCATTGTCAAACACTCTGGAAAACAGCAAAATCTCTAAAACGTTATAAACGGTGTGGTATGTAATTCTGATATAAGGACCAAATTAAATAAATCCAAAGATGACATACTTAAGAAGACTTAACTTTCATGATCTAGCAACATCAACTGTTGCAGAAAGACAGTCAAATCTTTCTGACAATGGAGACAAATCTCCCACAGTCTGTCCTGCAAAGAATTTCTTTTTGTTTTTCCTAGAGATGCAACGATTATCTTTGGAAAATATAATTCTCAGTAATACCGATCTTACTAAGAGGGTTTTTATTATTGTACAAGATGAAATAAAGGCCACGTCTTTCTGCCATGTTTTGTTCCTATGGCTGGCACGGGCACGGCAAGAGACATATCACAATTATTTTCTCCTAAGTATCTTCCTGTCTCATAGTTAGACACCTCTTCATTTCTCTTGTTCTCTCACCAACTTGAGATCAAGACATATGCAGGATTATTCTTGTCACACTTTCCTGTGGTTAAACACATCATGCGAATGTTTAAACTGTCGCTGTCAAACTGTCAATACTGCAAGGTGGCCAAAGAAGGGGTAAAGCCAGCATCCCCCCTACAGAACTTTGAACAGAGGAATTCTAAATTCTGTTAGGAGTCAAAGTGACAGCCTTAATTGCATATGCAAAACAATGTTTCTAGAACTATGGCAATAATAATCTATTTTTTTTTTCAGAAGAAAAGACTATAATAAAGCCATTTGTCACCTTCAATATGGCTGTTACCTCAAAAAAAATAGTGTCAACTCATTTCAATACTCATTAAGAAGACACGAAAACATTCATACACAAAGTTTATGTTCCCCGTTGGAACAGGAGCGGATATACGACCTCATACTTGGCATACATTGCTCTATATTTCTACCAAGTTCTAGCTCCGTTTATTTTTTATCAGTCTTGGGAAAGCTACACAGTTCCAAATTGGCCCCAGAAGAAGGGAATGGTACTCTTTACCTAGATACCCCGGAAAGGACAGCCATAGATCATAACTGATTTGACAGTACAGTATTTGACTAGATAGCATTTGACTATTATTTTGCTTTTCAGCAATTGCATGCAAAATCTTGGGAGATTTAATTTCTAGTTTCTTTTGTTTTAACAATTTCTTAGATTATCATCTTAAAAGCCTTGTTCTCATTCTCCAAACCTTGCTCTTTTCTAGTACTACCAACTGCTGAGACCAAGTAATTCCCTTCCTTAATTTAGGCTGTTACCTGGAATATATTTATAGACTTGTTCTACTCCACTGAGACCTCTTTTTTTCCAAATTTAGTTCTTTCTTTCCATATTTGTTATGCTCACCTCATATACATATGGTTCCTTCTCTCATTCCTTCCTTCTCTCCCTATCCTTCCCCTTCCCAGTACTTTGCCTTTGGCCTGGCTTTCTAGACTCAAAATAGTGAAAACACAACCAGGATCTCTTATTGCAGACTTCAAACCAGGCCACAATGTGCACTGTTATTCAGGGAACAAACCATCCTTTTTCTAGTAGCACTTCATCTCATTTTTCTCAGAGACTCAAAACGGTTTAAATAATGGCACAAACTTTATTGGAGACTTCACATTTCTCAACAATGCCAGTTTTTACTGTTTCTCAACAGAAATATACTCCAAAGAGAATGCAAAGCATAGCTATTGTCTCGAGTTTGTTGACCAACTGCACTCTGGTTTTGAGTTAACATATCTCTACAGCTGTTTGACATGAAGTCTGTTGTGAGCCAGCATCTTTGGAAGCAGGCAGATTCGTACCAACAATTAGTACTATCTCTAGCTTTCTTATGCAGACACTATGCATTTGCAGTTTCGTCCTGTGATGCATCCCAGTAGCACTTCACTGATATGTTGCCATAGATTGGCATGTAAGTGTTGTGAAAGAACAAGGGAAGGCCCTAACTTGTCTATCCTGAATTAATTTTGTCACTACACTTGATATGACCAGATGCTGTTTAATATCTTCATGAAACTGCTGAGAGAGGCTGCCCAGAGCTTTGGGTTTCAGTGTCACCAGTATGCTATTGAAATCGAACTGTATCTCTCCTTTCCATCTGAACCTGAGGAAACTGTTTTGGCTCCAGACCAATTATCTGCTGTCAGTAATGGACTGGATGAGAATAAACTGAAACTTAATCCAAAGAAGACCAAGTCAAAAGGTAGATCAAGGAATAGGGATGCAGCCTGTGCTGGATGGGGTAACATTCCCACTGAAGGTAAGCAGCTATGTGTGTGGTACAGCATTCTGAGCCTAGATGTCCACATTCCAGAGGTGGCTAGGAGTGCATTTCACAATTAAACTGGCGCATTGGTTACACTTGTTCCTCTAGATGGCTATCTGGCCACAATGAGACATGCCTTTATGATATCCCAGATGGATTACTGTAATGTGGTTTAGAAAGCAATGGAAGCTTCAACAGGTTCAAAGCACTGTAGTTCAATTGTTAACTAGGGCTGGTTAGTAGGATCACTTAACCACTCTATTGCAGCAGCCCCATTGGTTGCTGATCTGTTTCCAGGATAAAGCCCTAAACAAAATGGGTCCAAACTATCTCAAAGACCATATCTCCCTTTATGAGACTGCCTAGGTGTTCAGACCATCAGGGAAGGCCTTCTCTCAGTCCTGCCACTTTCACAGGTGTGTTTGCTGCTGGGGACAAAATCCCCAGGACCTTCACTATCACTCTCAGAATTTGGAACTCCATCCCATCGGAGGCCTGGCCCCATTTTTGCTGCCCTTCCAAAGCAGACATTTTTCTCTTCAGGTAGGCTTTCCTCTAGTGACTCTCTCTCTCTCTCTCTCTCTCTCTCTGTGTGTGTGTGTGTGTGTGTTTGAAACAGTCTTTTATGCCGTGTTCCTTTTGACTGTGTTTTTAATACTGCTTTTAATTACTGTTTTAAATACAATTTTTGTTTTTAAATATTGTCTTTAATGATGTAAGCCAACTTGTATCATTTTTAAGGAGAGCGGTGGAGTGAAAAATATTTTAAATGAATGAATGAATCAATAAGAGAACGTTAGAGCTGGCCCATATGGAGGAGTAGACTCGCTATATTCCCCGCTAATTCAATGAATCTATCTAGTGCAATTTACTACACTAAGCAACAAGAATTTGGCCAATGAAACCTGTTTCTGAACCTTATTCCAACATTTTTAAAAAGTTGTAAAAATTGTCTGGCAAATACCGAAGTATGAGAACTGATTGTGACATTTTTCACAGGTTCATTTTAAATCACATCAGCAAGGAATGGAGTCACTGGAACACTTGGACTCTGATAATTTCTACCACCTACAAGCCACACCTTCTAAATGTCTTTGTGGGCACAGTTTGCCCCTTAAACACAACACTATTGTCATGTGATATCAAGTCAAAACCAACTTAAAAGTCAAAGCCCACAAGGGCTTTTAAGATAAACAATATATTTAATATGGTTTACCAGTTCCACTCCTCCAATGGATTCCCATGGCCAACAAGGGATTCAAACCCAGGTTTCCAGAGTCCTCCTAGTCCATCACCCTTTCCACTAGGCCACACTAGGTACCAGAAGCAGAGTGTTACTCCCCTGTTTTAAAGCTGCTTTAGGTCTTAACAAAAATCAGTCAGTCAATCTTATCCAAGTGGTACACAACCCACCAAGGGCTGGGTGAGGCAAAAACTGCCCTGCAATCTTAGAAGTTGCCCATGCTATCATAAATGTAAGCAGATGCCTTGATGTTTATCAACAAACCAATTTTCATCTGCACTGCAGCTCGGCTTTGCTTGAGCTTCTTTCTGGCTGGGCATCCATAATTCTATTCTGACACTGGGTTGTAGTAGCTCTAAAGAGTAACTTGCACTGCTTCTAAATTGGGCATGTTTTGGTAGCAAACTGCTGCTAATGAATAGGTGATGGTTGCTTGAATACAAGCAAATCTTTCTTAACTAGGAGCTCTGTGAGCTATTTGCTGATGTGCCTTATTCCATTTTACTTACAGAAGCACAATATGGCAAATGAATTCTGATCATTATTTCATTTTATTATATAACATAGTCTTCCCTGCCCTTGACCATAACAAGCTAATCTTTGAAAACAATCTGTCAATTTTATCCTAAGGAATTCAAATGACAACAGTTTATATATAAAACTATTCACCTCACTTCACCTAAACACAAGACACAGTATTGAATATTGGGCATTCCTACAACCATACAATGCAACATTGTCCATATTTTTACTGACAGCCAGCACAATGCCAAAAATAGAACATATTTAAAATGCATAACTGCGAAATTATATAAGGGCAAGGAACCAGTTGCCACTGAATTTCTATCCATTTCAATGCACCTTTCCAAAACTAAGTCTCTGACTCCACCATTCTCTCTCACCTTAAACGGTTACAGAATGCTGCTTTAGCCTAGTTCTGTCTTGGCACGGCGTGCTCAATTTCACAGTTCCAATTATTTATCCTGAAGCACTGCAGACCTTTCTCACTCGTATCATCTGTTGTAATAACCCAGGAGATTTAAAGCTAGGATCCACCTAACACCCACTATCGAGATCCCAGGAAAAGCTCCAGAATAAAACTGTACTACCAAGTAAGGAAATCCCTTTCAGGCTACTATCACTTGAATTCAGACACCCCCTCGATCAGAAATTATGGGTCCTTTCAGATGATCGGAAGCTGGCTAGAATGTTGAGTCAGTTAAGTACTTGACTGCAGAGCTGGCAGTTGGGAATATAACCCCCTCTGTGAGTCCCAGGAGAAGAGGTAATGGGTATGGCTTTGGGCAAGCTGCACAGGCATCCCCAGAAGGGAAAGATTAAATAACTTCTGAGTACTCTATACTGAGAAAACTCTTCAATTATTGACACACATCAAAATCACATTGACAATTATTAACTTCAATATCCCTGTCTTAAGATACCCCTAAAATTCACAATTCTTGAGTATAGCGAATCTTGTACCTAGTTCCACCGCCATTATATTGTTAGGCTTTCTCGGTCCCTTGGATGTGTTTTTATTCACTCTGGCATTGTCATAATTGTCATGCACCTCACTGCAAACTCATGCTAGGTTTCTTACAGCACTCTAAGAAGGGGTGGGGAGAGCCAGGTTTTACATAATAGGCCTATCAGAAGAACTCTCTTCTGTTGCTAAGGAAGAAAAGAGAATCCATTGCATTATTCATCATTTACGGAAGCCCAATAAATGCAATAGGTGAACAAAAATATTCTATTTTAGCATGGGCATCTCACACACTACTCAAAGTAAAACACTTACAGAGAGTCCTTGAGAAAGAAGGAAAGCAATGAATACGTGTAGCTGAGGCTTCCAACTACAGACCTCTTTTTTAGCTCTGGAATACAGACTTATCTATAGATTTTAATGCTATTTTTGTTTTCATTTTACACTTAAATATTGTATGTCTCATGCCGTACTTTGAAAAAATTCAGGAGACAAAAGAAAAATACTATGAAATTTATGAAATGATCACTCATTAATATAGGTTGATACACTTGCCAACTATTAAGAGATACAGGCATTGATTTCTACACTGAAGAGGAATGGTACACACACATGTAAGGTAAAGATTCACTATACTGGTAACCTATAAGGAACCAACTAGGAAGCAACATTTTAATAATTAATTGTATCTTTGGTGCTGCCTGGTTTTTGACAATTTTCTTTGTGCCTAATTCAATGCATCATAACTTATCACATTTTTAGTCCTTCTCCTGCCTCCCCAAGGAACTCTAAACAGAACACACTATTTTATCTATCTCTTCTTATCTCTGCAACGACACTGTAAAGCAGATCAGTATTATCTCCATATTATCTCCATATTGCAGACGTCAGGACCCTGCCATCCCAAGGTCAACCAGCAAACCTGGTAGCAAAACTGGGCCTTAAAAATAAGGTCCGTACACTCCAAGACCACTATTCTAGTTTCACCAATCCTCAGCACATGTGCAGGGTGAATGCATTCCACAGACTCTTGACACATAGATACTACCCTGTAAGGAAGTCTAGGATTAGGCTAACAATATTTATTTATTGTAAGCCACATCAAGTCTCAAACAAAGGCATTTTACAGAGCCCATGTAATGCATCCCAACAAAATTTAAAAATGACTCGTAATGTTATAGAGCAGTATTGGCAAACTTATGACACAGGCTCCCAAAGGTGGAACTTGGAGCCCTTTCTGTGGGCACACAACATCACCCCTTCACAGTCACCTGGATTCAGGTTAAGTTGCTGTATTGGCACTTAGCAAAAAATTATTGGGTTTGGAATCGCAACTTGGGCACTCGGTCTCTAAAAGGTTCGCCATCACTGTTATAGATGATCATGATGACATGGAGCCACTGCCCCAAGGTCACTCAGGGAGCCTCCCTCACCCTGCCAACATTTGAACCTACCCCCCCAACCCCCAGTCACAAAAAACCATGTCCCTCCTCTCAATTTCACTCTTGGCTCCTCCGCTTCCCACCCCTGGACCAGCTCCCACTCATCCACCTAAACAACCCAGCGAAGGGTGCCACTATCCTCATCATCATCCTCAAGGCAGACAAAGGCCATAACACTACCTCCCCCCCCCAGGAGCAACGGGCCCAAGGTCATTCCTCTTTCCAGACCGTTATTGGGGGGAGGGGGGACAACAGCCATCTGAATGGGCCTCCCTACCTCCACATTCACCCCCAATGCTGCCTCCTTCCCCTCAAAACCTAATGGTTTCCATGTTTAGTTTCCACCCCTCATAATGGATTTTTCTTTCTTTTTTGCATGCTCTTTGTAGATCTAACGTGACATTTCAATCTTCTAAGACGCCTCTTCTAATTCCCTGCTCTTAGCTTGAATTATGTCTTGGCTGTACAGTATATATTCCCCCTCATTCTTGCAAGCCACCTTGGGTCCTTTTCCAAGGAAAAAGGTGGGCTAAATATATATAGAGAGAGAGATAGAGAGAGATATAGATCTATCTATCTCTATATCTACCTTGGGTCCTTTTCCAAGGAGAAAGGTGGGCTAAATATATATAGCTAGAGATAGACAGATATAGAGATATAGATCTATCTCTATCCCTATCTCTCTTCAAAAATAAATAAAATAAAATAAACCCCTCCTGAAGCGTCCCCACCCCACCCACTTCCCAAGCCAGGCACTCCCTCCCCCCCACACCTGTATCCCTGCCCCCACCCACCCCCTCCTTTTTACCTGCACTCCCCAACACCCCCTCCCCAACGGGGCAACCCCCCTCCTTCCTACCCCCCTCCCCCTCCCCCTTAATTCTCCCCCCCCAAAAAAAATCTGGTAAATAAATCAATAAATCCCATCCACCTTCCCCCTCCCCTACCTTCCCCCCCATCATCCACCTTCCCCCTCCCCCCATCATCCCCCTCCCTCAGGCCCCCTTCCCGGCCTCTCCTTCTCCTCTTCCCCTTCTTTTCCCCCCCTCACCGTTCTGCGCCTCGACGGCCGGCGGGAAAAGGCTGCCCGCCGTGGCCAGAAGGAAGGAAAGAGCCGCCGGGAGGAGACGGGTCCCGGAGCCCCTCCTCAGCAGGGTCGTGGTGGGCATCATCCTGGCGGAGGGAGGGAGGGCGGGGGCCGAGGCCGAGCAGGCCCTGAGGGAAGCGGCGGTTGGGGTGTTTGTGTGTGGGGGAGGGGGAGGTGGCGAAAAAAAAAGGCGGGAGAGGCGCCTGAGGGGGGGAAAAAGGGCGTCTGAGGAGGAGGAGGGGGCGGCCGGGCCGGGCAATGAAGGAAGGAAGGAAGGAAGGAAGGAAGAGGCGGCCGCTGTGGTGATTAAGGGTCGCCCCGTCTTCTCCGGCGCCGCCTCAGACCCGCGGCTCCTCCTCCGCCTTTTCGGCCTCCTTATCGGCGCCCTCCCTTCTCTCTCTCTCTCGCTCGCTCGCTCGCTCGCTTTTTCTCCCTCAGCGCTCCTTCTACCGCAGCGCCGGAGTCTCGCGAGAGTTGCGCCCCCACTTCCCGCGAGAAAGGGAAGGCGGAGGAAGGAAGGAGCCGGGAAGATGCGGACAGAGGGAGAGACTGGGAGCCGGTAGGCGGAGCCCAAGGACGCCTCTGGCCCCTCCCCTCACAAGCCCCGCCCACTCTCTTCCTCCTCCCGCCCCTCATGTGACCAGGCAAGGCCCGCTGGGGCTTGATAGGCGTCCAGGCGGGAGGTTTTTAGGCGTCTCTGCTGGTTCTGGTTATAAGAACATAAGAAGAGCCGTGCTGGATCAGGCCAAAGGCCCATCTGGTCCAGCTTCCTGTATCTCACAGTGGCCTCACCAGATGCGTTTGGGAGCGCAGGAGACTAGATCTCTGTCTCCTGATAGCACTCTCCTACATCTGGCCCTTGAAGTACCCCAGTTTTAAGCCTGGAGATGACACATCCCCATCATGGCTTGTAACATGTGGTTCTTCTTTTCCTTCTAACGCTCCTGCAATGTACCTTCTAAATCAAATTATGATTGCACCCTCAATGAGGGAGCGAATATAAGAAAGCAAGCATGCAAATAAATAAATCCATAGAAGTGAAGAATTTGGCCTGTGACCCCCACCACCACCAAAAAAACAAAAACACAAAACGATACAAGGGTTGGCTAGATGATATGGGTCACTAATAAAATAAAATATTGCAAGCTGAGCTTTCGATAGCAATCTATCTTTATCAAAGCATTGTACCAAGATGCATTCTTGATAAAGGGTATAGTAGTCTTATCAGGCACTGAGATTCTTTGTGGGAAGATGGAAATAAATAAATAAATAAATAAATAAAAGTATCTCAAGGCTATACTTCCCTCATTTGGAGACTGGCTTTCAGAAGAAGTTATGCTTCGGCCCTCCAGATGTTTTGGGCCACAACTCCAACAGTCCTTTGGCATTGGAAATACAGGTTTGGAATTCTGGGAGTTGTGGTCCAAAACATCAGGAGGTCCGAAGTTTGGACATGCATGTCAGGTGGTAGGCCCAGCAGGGGATCGAACTCCCAACTCTAAATCACCGGGCAACTCTCACGGTTTCCCTAACTGGTGTACTCAGTGCATTTTTAAAGGAAATGATCCATTGGTGTGCTCCTTTCCTGCTACTGTACGAGTGTGTGTGTGTGTGGGGGGGGTTGTTTTGTTCCAACTGGAGATGGGCATCGCAAAAAATCTGGAAAGTGTACGTATTGGTGTGTGGGTTTGTTTCAGGAAGTGTGGATTATGAAAATCGGTATGAAAATTCGGACTGAACAAAATTTGGACTGAGCAGATTTCTTCACCCAATGAACTTAGACACACACACAGCAGGAATCAACAATGGAAGATCTGCAGCTTTGTGGGTCCGTCAGTGCCACACCGTTGCTTTGTGGCTCCTTCTCGTGTTCCAGCTGCACCCCAGGCCCCAAATGAGGCAGCCATCTAGAAATGTCAATACAGTACATTGCTAAACGTTTTCCATTACAATGCAATAAACACCATCAAGCTGGCAGCCGCATCCTAGAGGATCGGCAGGACGGCTCTCGCCGGCCTGTCCTCGTGGAGATTCCAATGCATGTCCCCAGAAGGCATTTTCACAATGGATCGCTTAAAGTTTGGCTGCTGTTTGCTATTGGATTTATCTCCCTCTCTCCAACTGTCTCTGTCTCACTGGTAAAATGCAGGATGGAGCTCTCCATGTGGCTGACAAGTAAGCTTACTTTGGGTTTAATAAATGTAAAAGATCCTCTACCCTTCTACCCATAGTTCCCCTTGATTTCAGGATATATTCTCCCAAACAAGCACATAAGTAGGGTCACAGCCTTAGTAGCTGCCTAGATGCCCTAAGCACATCTGATCTCACCTGATTTCAGAAGCTAAGCAGGGTCAGTCTTGGTTAGTACTTGGATGGGCGACAGTATTCCTGCCAAGAAAACTCCATGGACATGGAATCACGAAGATTTGGTCACGACTGTAATGACACAACATACAAACACAGGGTCACAGCCTTAGGGGTCATCCCATGTCAAATCAACAAATGAAAAATCTACTGTATTTTGGAACTTGGTATCGTGGATTTGGTTCATTTTTGGTACATTCGTACCTTACCATGAGACGTTTAGAATTTTTTTTTCAGATTTTTTGGTCCAGCTGTTTCTGAGACATTGCATTTTCAAAATTGCAGAAGAAGAAGAAGAAGAAGAAGAAGAAGAAGAAGAAGAAGAAGAAG
>JAHTLZ010000252.1:5206317-5223045 GCA_023846285.1 Phrynocephalus versicolor
AGAAGAAGAAGAAGAAGAAGAAGAAGAAGAAGAAGAAGAAGAAGAAGCCAAAATGCACTCGCCACCCTAACTTCAATTGCATCATTTTGTATATCAAATGAAAACCCTATTCATAAGCTTTAAAATGACACACGCCCCAGGTCTGTAGCCATCACAGATATTTATTAAATGACATTTGAAGGCAGGACTCTGGAAAAGACAATAAGGTTGGGAAATGTGGAAAGCAGTAGGAAAAGAGGAAGCCCCAAGGCAAGATGGACTGATTTCCTAAAGGAAGCCACAGGGTTGAGTTTGCAAGAGCTGAGCTGGGCAGTTGAGGACAGGCCATTTTTTGAGATCTCTAATTCTTGGGGTCCCCATGAGTCGGAGGTGACTTAATGACACCTAGCGACCACCGATCCCATATCCAGCTGGCATAGGGAAACTAATTATTATTATTTATTATTATTTATTTGTTTTATTTCTATACCGCCCATCTTCCAGCAGGAACTCTGGGCGGTTTACAACAAGGTTAAAATCAGCATAGATAACAAATCAAAGCGTACTAAACAAAATGAGAGGGAAACCCCTCAGCAAGAGGGGTCAGGGGCAAAAAATAAATAAAATAAATTAAAGGTTGCCAAATGCCTCCCTAAAAAGCAGGGTTTTAAGTGCTTTTTTGAAGGCGGGCAGGGACTTGGGAGGTAAATCAAAACCAGGACCTTGAACCTTATCCGGAGGGCCACGGGCAGCCAATGCAGGCGTGCCACAACTGGGGTGATGTGATCGAATCTACGAGCACCCACCACCAGCCTGGCCGCCGCATTCTGCACCCGTTGGAGCCTCCGGACAAGGGTCAAGGGCAACCCCACGTAGAGGGCATTGCAGTAGTCAGTCCTCGAAATCACGAGAGCCTGCGCAACTGTCCTAAACGGCCCAGTAACCCTAATCCACAAAACTCAGCAAACTCAAGTCTTCCTCAGTTTCACAGAAAAGAAGCCGCATGGAAGAAACCCACTCAGCCTTGATGTGAAAACATCAGTGTGTTCCTGCAGTTCTCCAGCAGCACATGGACTGCCCCAGGTGCCTTCCGGGGGCTGTTCATTTGCTTTTATGGTGGCAGAGTCTGTGAATTACATTCATACACTGCCGCTTCTGTCTGAGTCATTTGCTGCTGATGCTGACTTGATTTCTGAGCAGAGGAACAGATGTGGGAGGGAGGGAAAGCCCGAAAGCAGAAGAAGGTGGAAGCCGCGATTTGGAAATCAGCCACGCTCGGCCCTGATTCACTAGAAGTCACTGCCTGCCCTGGATCACTGCCATTCCACAGACATGTTGCAAGTGTTTGGCTTCCCCAGAAGTCTTCATCATTAGAGGGTGTACAAGAATTAAAATCCAATAGGAGGTTCGGGAAGGAGCAAAAAATATGTTTTCTATTGGGACCGGGCGTCCACATGTCGGCACTTCTGTAACCCTAATGACAGAACTAGGGGACATCCACACAAATTTAGGGCTGGGAGAGTGAGAACAGACAAAAGAAACTATTTTTTCACCCAGCGTGTTGTTAGTCTGTGGAACTCCCTGCCACCGGATGTGGGGATGGCATCTGGCCTGGATGCCTTCCAAAGGAGGTTGGACAGATTCCTGAAGGAAAAGTCCATCCCAGGTGACAAACCATGATGGGAGATGTGTAATCTCCAGGTTTAAAACCGGGGCACTTCAAGGGCCAGATGCAGGGGAGTGGTATCAGGAGACAGAGATCTAGTCTCATGCGCTCCCAGAGGCATCTGGTGGGGCCACTTGTGAGATACAGGAAGCTGGACTAGATGGGCCTTTGGCCAGATCCAGCAGGGCTCTTCTTATATATGTGGTTGGTTATGGACTTCATGATGGTATTTTCGCTAAGGCTTTTGGGTCCAAGTGCAGGGCATGAGTAAAGTGGCGAGAGGGACGCTCTTCTCCCTCTGACAAAAATACCAGCACTAGGGGACATCCACTCAAACGGAGGGCTGGCAGAATGAGAACAGACAAAAGAATTTTTTTTACCCAGTGCGTTGTTAGTCTGTGGAACTCCCTGCCACACGATGTGGGGATGGCATCTGGCCTGGATGCCTTCAAAAGGGGATTGGACAGATTCCCTGGAGGAAAAGTCCATCACAGGTTCCAAACCATGATGGAGATGTATCATCTCCAGGCTTAAAACCAGGGTACTTCAAGGGCCAGATACAGGGGAGTGATATCAGGAGACAGAGATCTAGTCTCGTGAGCTCCCAGATGCATCTGGTGGGGCCACTGTGAGATCCAGAAAGCTGGACTAGATGGGCCGTTGGCCTGATCCAACAGGGCTCTTCTTATGTTCTTATGTTAATTAACAAAGTGGTGGAGGAAACTCAAAGAGGAACCAAAGCAGACTGTGATAATCAATCTATCCTAAATTGCTCAACCAGCAGACCTTCCCTCTGTGTTGTACTGCACTGCATATTTTTGTAAAGAAACTGTTTTATTTTGCCAAGGACATCATCATCATCATCATCATCATCATCATCATCATCATCATCATCATCATTGCCATTGTCACCATTGTTACTTCTACTGCATAGAAAAAGAAAAACCAAAAGCCCTGTAACAGTTTCTATATTTATTTATTTATTTATTCAACTTATATGCCGCCACCCACCACCCAAAGGTCTCTGGGCGGCTTACAATCAATATGCCATTTATTTTATTTAACTTTAAAAAAAAAGAATGTCCCTTGTGTCAAGCCCACCAACAGGACACACATCTCATTCTACCCAACACAAACCCAGATATGAGAGGTGAAAACGAAATTAAAATTAAAAGACCAATTGGGGGCGGGGGGAGAGAACACACTGCCACCTTAAAGACTCTTTTATTTGAATGGGAGCTTTCGTGGACAAGTCCACCTCCTCAGACATAAGAAGAGTCAGATGGCTGACATGCCAAATGCTTGTACAGTGGACCCTCGTATAACAAACGGTTCGTGTAACATAAAATCTGCACAAACATACAAAATTACGGAGGTAGCAGAAATCTGCTTAACAGAATCGTCTATGGGGCAAATCCGTACAACATAATAATGGTCGCGATTAGGGATTACTCCGTTTTCAATGCATTCCTATGGGAAATTTGTACAAAGGAAAGTTTGCTTAACAGAATTTCATTTGGAACATATTTATTTATTTATTTATTTATTTATTGGATTTTTTATGCCACCCATCTAGCAGCGAGGTCACTCTGGGCGGTTTACAACAATTAACAAATGCAAACCATTCGTACAATAAAACCATAAAATAGTAGCAATACAATAAAAATTAAAATAATATTAATATTAAAGTGACACAATTCTTTTATACAAGGCACCGCTGTACATAGCTGAAATACTGAAATACAGGCACAAGCCCTGCCTCTGGGGTAGCACACCTTGATATTTTGTTCGGATCCAAGCTGGGATCAGTTACCAGTTAATTTAGGTTTCTTGTGGCCTGCCAGCTTGGCATGACTAAGCAGCTATGAGATCCGCCACCTCATCCTGGTCACTGCCAGTCACAATTTCTGTTCCTCCTCCTTCCCTTTCCATGTCTGCTCCTTCGGTCTTTGGCTTCTAGCCTAAACCAAAGCCCTTGAAATAACAGTTCATTGGGAGACGGAGCATTGGAGGATGAGGCTCTTGATTTTATCTAAGGAGATGGCGAGGCACTTGTCAATTTTGAGGAAGGGCGGAAGCTGTGCTTGTCTGTTACAGCCAAAAAAACATGAATGAAGAATTGGCTGCAGATTCTGAACCCTCGGCCAAACCATTCCTCTCAAAGGTGCCCATTGTGATGTAGCCTTTATCCTTCCTTTCTTCTTATTTATTTATTTCAGTTCTAGCTTGGCTTTTCCTCAGAACGGACAAGCGCTCGCAGCATTACAGTGGTGCCTTGTATAAAGGCATGAATTCGTTCCAAATGAAATTCTGTTAAGCAAATTTTCCTCTATACAAATTTCCCATAGGAATGCATTGAAAACGGAGTCATCCCTAATCGGGACCGTTTGTATGTGGTACGGATTCACCCCATAGGCGATTCTGTTAAGCAAATTTCACCTATCTCCGGAATTTTTTATGTTGTACAGATTGTATGTGATACAAACCATTTGTTATATGAGGGCCCGCTGTATTTAAAACCCGGGACACATAAAAGGACAGTGGATTGCATTTTAAAAACACAATTAAAGAAGTTCTAGTACAGCGGTGGCATCCTTTGGCACTCCAGATGTTTTGGACCGCAACTCCCACAGTCCTTTGTCACTGGCAGTCCATGCTTGGAATTCTGGGAGTTGTGCTCCAAAACAACTGGAATGCCGAAGGTTCGCCACCACTGTTCTAGTACTTAGATGCCACTGAATTAAGAAACAGTTTTTTTTTAAAGTCTGTGTGTGTTGTGTCGTTACAGTCGTGACCGACTCTTCGTGATCCTATGTCTGTGGAGTTTTTCTTGGCAGGAATACTGGAGTGGTTTGCCAGTTCCTACTCCAGGCGCCTACAACACCTAGTATTCCCTGGTGGTTGCCCATCCAAGTACTAACCAAGGCCGACCCTGCTTAGCTTCTGAAATCAGGCGATATCAGATGTGCTTAGGACATCTAGGCACTTTTTTTTTAAAAAAAAAGTAACCCTCACTTAAAAGTGCCATGAAAAAAGTGGCTTATAGCTGGGGATATTGGGTCTCAAAACAGTACCTAAAATCTCCAGGAATCGTAGTGCTTCCAAGGGTGTCGAGAGAGAGAGAGAGAGAGAGAGAGAGAGAGAGAGAGAGGACTCTCAATACAGGAGCAGAACAGTATTGTGGCTGAAATGGGTTTAAACGTTAGGAGGTTTTATCCCTGATTTATCCCTGTTCAATACCCATTGATTTGTACTGTCCTTCTCTAGAATCTGCTACCCCTTATGTTTGCCCCACCTTTGTGAGATCACGGAGGTCCCCTCTTGTTCTCAATCCTGGTTGAAACTCCCAAGATATCATAACACACTGAGATAAATTAATGTGTGTGTGTGTGTGTGTGTGTGTGTGTGTGTGTGTGTGTCATTATATACACATGCCTCATTCCCAAGACATGTCAGGGCAAAACTATGAAGGTACTGTATCTCAAAAACCTATCATAGAAAGGCTTGGCCATCATGTGAAATCAGAAAGTTTTCCTCCATATTTGGAACTCTGGTGGCATCTTCCCCATGAAGGCACCGCAACTATTATTTTAAATTCCCAGTAAAAGAGTTTATTATATGCATCTAATGCCCTGGATCAGTAGTTCCCAACCTTGAGTCTCTAGATGTTCATGGACTATAACTCCCAGAAGCCTTCACCGTCACCCCTAGCTGTGCTGGCTAGGATTGCTGGGAGCTGTAGTCCAAGAACCCTAGTGATCCAAGGTTGGGAAGCACCTCCCTAAAAGCCACCCACTTGCACTGTCTTGGCCCCTTACTCAATAATGTGCTCCTTTCATCCAGGGATGAGGAACATGTGGCTCGTTCTATCCCGTGGGATTCCAAATCCCATTGTCCCCCAACCATTGGCGATACCGGGGGACGATGGGAGTTACAGTCTGTCTGCAGAGCCATGCGTTTCCCCATGCTTGTTGCAATCCCAGCTCTACAAGGGTTAGATCAACCCATCCCTTGCATGATGTTCTACGCCTTCACAGTTGTTTACCCAAGCTGCTACCGAAAATATCCTATTACATAATTTTCCATACATCATTTGGTAGATGCATCATGGTCTCCCCCCCCCTCTCCCTTTCCTAAAGCAACGCTGAGCGATTCTCCGAGCTGCTTTTAGTAAGCCACCAAACCTTCCTTTTAAGCCTCATCCTTCCCATCATTTCTCCCCAATATACAAGATGTAAAAGCAATTGACCTGCATGAGTCACAAGGAGAAAGGAGCTTCCCAGACTTCCCACTTGGAACAATTCCACTGCATCCCTCCATCTCTTCGGCAGGCCTCCCACATGTGTATATAAAACCGAGGAAATTCTTTTAAAAAATCAGCCAGTAAATACTGCTGCAAAGAGTAAAGGGTGTGGGGTGGGGGGTGGGGGAGAGGAAGCAGCTCTGTGACTCACGAACAGACACAGATCTCGTGTTGAGTGCTACTTTTACTTGTTTGCTAAGAAGTAATAAGGTAAGATTTTCAATTCCCCCAAACCGCTTTTCGTGCTTTGTTGATATAAAGTTCACGTTGCCTCCGACTTAACGATGACCCTGTCAATGAAGGATCTTCAGAATGTCCTGTCCTTCTATGCCCTGTTCCGCTTTCGTAAACTCAACCCTGTGGCTACCTTCAGGGAGTCAGTCCACCTCGTATTATATGGTCTTCCTCATTTCCTACTGCCTTCCGCCTTTCCGAGCATCATCGACGTCCCCCTAGAATCCACCCTTCTCATGGTGTGCCCAAAGGAGGACAGCCTGAGCTTCAACATTATTTTTTGCCTCCAGAGAGAGTTCAGGCTTGATTTGATCTAGCACCCACTTGTTTGTCTCTCTGGCAGTTCAGGGTATCCACAAAACTATCCTCCGGGACTATATTTGAAACCATTCCTTTGTTTTCCCGGTCAGCCTTTTTACAGTACTGTCGAGCTGTCATGCCCACACATGGCGACTGGGAACACAAGAGTGCAGATGATCTTGGTCCCCAGTGACACATCCTGACACTTGTGGGTTGGGAGAATAAGAACAAAGAAAATATTTATTTCACCCAGCGCGTTGCTAGTCTGTGGAACTCCCTGCCACAGGAGGTGGTGATGGCATCTGGCCTGGATGCCTTCCAAAGGGGATTGGACAGATTCCTGGAGGAAAGGTCCATCACAGGTTCCAAACCATGATGGAGATGTGTAATCTCCAGGCTTAAAACTGGGGTACCTCAAGGAGCAGATGCAGGGGAGTGGTATCAGGAGACAGATATGTAGTCTCGTGCGTTCCCAGACACAATTGGTGGGGCCACTGTGAGATCCAGGAAGCTGGACTAGATGGGCCTTTGGCCTGATCCAGCAGGGCTTTTCTTATGTTCTTATCAGAGTCAATCCATGTGTCCCTCGTGGCGCAGTGGTTAAATGCCTGTACTGCAGATGAAACTGTGCTCACGACCTGGGTTCAATCGCCGGTAGCAGGCTGAAGGTTCACTCAGCCTTCCATCCTTCCGAGGTCAGTAAAATGAGTACCCAGCTTGCGGGTGGGGGGCAATGTGTAGCCTGCACACTGTAATTAAAATTGTAAACCGCCCAGAGACTACTTAAAGTGGTATGGGGCGGTATATAAGCAGAACACTTTGCTTTTGCTTTTTTGCTTTGGTGTCAAGCCAGCGAGCCCTAGGATCTGGCCTGATTTAGGGAGCGTAACGGGCACCCATCCAGAGAACACAGAAGCAGTGAGCAGCAGCCTGACCAGCAGATGGAAGTTGTAGCCTCCTGGGTCAGGAAGGGAATGAAAAGCCAGCCAAGGCGAGTGACCTGGGGATTCCTGGTGAGATCATTCCAAACAAAGCCTTGCTTTCTTTTGCCCATGCACCCAATTTCCGGGTTGTTTTGGACAGCTGCTTGTAAGAGGCACCCGGATCTGATGTCCCGGCTGCTTTCTTTTCCTGTCCATTTTCCCTCCCCATCACCAAAGCCAGAAGCATATATCCATGGACCTTCAAGAAAACGCATTCTCATGGGATGCTTCTAAGTAATGGTAGTTAATTAATTCATTTATTTTAGAGTATTTTTACCCCACCTTCCTCTTTGGAAAAAGGACCCAAGGCGGCTTACAGAATGAGGCATAATCCACAGTCCATTACAATTAAGACATGTTCAAGTATTGAGTACAGGGAATTGAGGGACATCTTACAGCAGGCATGCCCAAACTTCAGCCCTCCAGATGTTTTAGACAGCAACTCCCACAGTCCTTTGCCATTGGCAATCCAAGCTTAGAATTCTGGGAGTTGTGGTCCAAAACATCAAGAGGGCCGGAGTTTGGACATGCCTGTCTTACAGCATTCATAGGCAACATTACATTGAAGCTACAAGAGAATGCATGCAGTTAAAATGAAAGTAAAATTCCATGCAAAAGTTATGAGGGATGGGAGCTAACATCAAAACATAATGTCAATGTAAACACATAAGGTTATAAATAATTATAAACACAAAGTCTATGTGATCCTATCGATTCATATAAAAGACACATAAGAGTTAGTGCATCATTCAGGGAAAGCTTGCCTGATGAGAAAGGTCTTTGCCTATTTCTGGAAAGACGACAGAAATGAGGCAGTCCTGGCCTCTAGTGGGAGGGAGTTCCAGAGTCTGGGTGCACCTGTGGAGAAGACCCTTTCATTCCCTCCATAACTCTTGTCTCAATGACCGTCTCTTTTTCATAAAACGATTAAAAATTTATTCCGTCCATTTGGCAACAGGGCTTCTCTGGGACTTGTGAGGGAAAGTGTACCGCCTGGCACTCAGGCAGCAAAATGCACTGGGCCACCTCTGTTCCAGCCACCAGAAACACCCCAATAAAAATCAAAAGTATTGTAGGCCTGCCCGCAGGTTCCAGTTCAGTGACGGTCCCCGGTGGCTGACCAAGGGGACTGTGATCCACGCTCGCCCTGAAGAGTGATTTTTTTTTTAAGGGGGGGGGGATCCCGGCAGCGGCGGGATTCTGGGCGTCGGAGTTCCCCAAAATTAGCAAACTGGTTCCAGAGGGGGGAAAAGAGGATTCGAAGCGAAACCGCACGGGGTCTTCTTTTCGATTCAGGCAAAAAACAAAGAAAAACAAAACAAAAGATACAAAATTCAAAGGAAAACAAAAGATACAAAAGATACAAAATCAAAGGAAAACAAAACAAAAGATACAAAAGATACAAAAATCAAAGGAAAACAAAACAAAAGAAACAAAGATTTTGTATCTTTTGTATCTCTTGTTTTGTTTTGTTTTTTGATGTTGTATCTTTTGTATCTTTTGTTTTGTTTTCCTTTGATTTTGTATCTTTTGTTTTCTTTTGCTTTTCTTTGATTTTTGCCTGGGATTCTTGAAAAGACTATTTACACGGCTACCCTCTCCGAAACCTTTTTTTTCTCCGATTCAGGGAGCAATCCGTGCTTGCTTTCCGGGTCCTCAGAGGTACAGTTATACCGCAGGGACTCCAAGTCCCAGGAGTGGATTTTGGGCGCTGGAGTCGCGGGCTGGAGTTGCGCTCCCACCGATTCCACACACACCCACGTCCGTCCGGGCGCAGGAAAAAGGGAGCCCGAGCGAAGGCTGTCCCGGATCTATCCGGAAACCGGCCGGCCCCCTTCCCGCCCCTGCTTCCCCACCCCTATTCCCCGCCTGTTCCCCTCCCCCCCCCCAGAAGGCTCGGCCGGGGGTTGGAGAGGCGTGGATTCTGGCCCCGGAGTTGGGGGTGGTGGTGGGCAGCGATCGAGGTTGGAGAAAGGAGAACCAGGGCTTGGAGGAAAGACCCGCCCTGGGTCGCAGGCAGAAACGGGTGGGGTGGGGTGTAGGGTTGGGGGGAGATCAGAGACAAAGAGCCCGAGAAGAAAGAAGCACGCCAGATCCACAAAGCTGGGTGGGTCCGGATCCCGCCTAGTACTTGGTCCGGGTAAGCGCTCGCTTCTCTGCACGTCTGAATGCCAAGGGGGGACCGGGAGGGGGTGGGGGTTTGGTCACGGGCGACCCGCGCGTTCTAACCCACCCAATCCTTTGGGTGGGTGTTGGTGCGCCTCCCTTCCTTCGCTTCCCCTCCTCGGAGCTGCTTCCAAACTAAGCCATGGGTTTTCCCTGGCCGGTTTCTATGGGACCTGTTTTTCTCCTTGAAAGAAAGAGGAAAGTGATCGTTTGGAAGAGATCGATCGGATGTTTTTTTATGGCCCACGTTCCAGCTAGCAACCTCAACGGTAGGGCACAGGCCACCAAGCCACTGAGTTGGGACACTGTTCTACAGGTTGCGACAACAATGATCAGAAATCGAACCTGGCAAGGGCGTGTGGATTTGTGTTGTGTGTGTCTGTGTCTTTTTTTTTTTTTGGACTCTGCATCCCATAATTTTAGAAGTGGAATCCAACACGCCTCCCCCCCCCATCCTGATATCCAGAGTCCAGTAGTCAGAGTCAAACTGGGTCTCTTAAAGCCTGAGCATTATTTAACTTGGCATCAGTGCCCATGCCACCAGAGTCCTGAAGGGTGGGCATCCCCTAAGACAGGCATGTCCTAACTTTGGCCCTCCTGATATTTCGGACCACAATTCCCAGAATTCCAAGCTTAGATGGCCAATGGCAAAGGACTGTGGGAGTTGCAGTCCAAAACATCTGGAGGACTGAAGTTTGGACATGCCTGTCCTAAAAGAAAATGATTTCTTTTAGAATGTTTTGTTTGCCAAGGGAATTTTTTAAAGCCTGGACATGTTTTGGTGCTTTCTGATTTTTGTTATAAAAATGCAACAGTAAGCCCCTTCCTTTTCAATTGAGGCCGAGAATTTATTCTTTCTTTGAATACAAGCTGGAGTTCAACCATTAAGGCTGCCATTCCAAATCTGTTTGCTGGGTCAGGCATAGAGAATCTTTGGCCTTCCGGATTTGGGGACTTCATTTCTCAGAAGCACCGGTGACGTATAGAGCTCATGGTTAGGCATTGTGGGTGCTGTAGTCTCCCCCCCCCAAAAAAAAGAGGGAGGAAAATCTGGCCAGCCCCAAGTCCGAGACTGGAGAAACTACTTTCCTAGGGATTTCAGCTCTGAAACACCTGGTTGGTACTTTGGGAGTTGTAGTCCAAAAAAAGCTGCTTTCCCAGTCTCTTGGCCAAAGGATCTCCGCTGAGGGTCCCTCCTACTGAATGTGTTGGGACTTCGTTCCCATAAAGGAAATGTGTCCTAACAGATTTGGAAAGGAGCTTTATATCTTTATATCTAGTTGTCCTAGTATGCAATGCCCTAAAACGTCGCCCTGAGGGTAACAATTGAAACAGGTTATGTCCAGGATGTGTGGAATCTGTATTAGAGATGGGCACGAAACGAACAATTTTTCGTTTTCGTTTCCGTTTTTTTCATTTCATTACATAACAAAACGACAAACGAATTTTGTCTCTAAAATGAAACGAAACGAACAGAAACACCGGAAATTTAGTCGTGTGTTTCGTTTCCGTTACTGCAATATGAGTGAATTGCTTAAAATCCTAAAAAAAAAAAAATCACAAAAAAATTGAAATAAATGGTAACGAAATGGTAACGAAACGAACGAAAACGAAAACGAATTTTTTGCAAAAAATCCACAAAAACGGAAACGAACTGAAACAGACCCCCCAAATGACAAACGACAAACGAAATGCCATTTTTTTATTCATGCCCATCTCTAATCTGTATATATTTTCATCACCCTCTTTTTAGCTCATGTGGTATACAATTCCACAATAGATGGCAGATTAGTAGCAATAATTTTTTCTGCAGTTCCAATTATCCTTTGAAGTCTATATCTGTCATGCTTAGTCGCAGAACTAAACCAGACAGTTATAGAGGAACAGATGATAGATACACCTCTGTAGAATTGAATCAACAGTTCTTTTGGCAGTCTGAACTTCCTAAGTTGACGCAGAAAAAACATTCTTTGTTGTGCTTTCTTAATAATACTTTCAATATTAGATGACCATTTTAAATCGGCATTCATGCTCCAAAGAGATTTGGATCATTCAAAAGAAAAGGAAGTAAATTGCCCACATCCTTCTGGAGTCCGTGTGGTTTGACCAAAGGAAAATGGTTGCTACCAGCGAATGAGCAACCGGCTTCCTTTGTTTTATTGTGTAAATTGCTGCCTTTTGGTTAGTTCTCATTTTAGGGGAATTTCTGTTGGTTTCTTCCTTGGTCATTGAAACATGTCATTTGTCCCCCCCCCCCTTCCCCTATAGCTGTTGCAGATTTATATTGTGTTACCAGTGTGGGACTCTGAAAATGTTTATGTCATCACTTCTGGGAGAGGATTCATCTTATACTAGATGCTCTCGGATGCTCTCCACGTACCCTGAGAAAGTTGTTCCGAATATTTCCAGATGTTAAGCCCAAGCTGCACACACCAGCAAGAATGTATGGTGTTAAGGCCTTGGGTAAGAATGTATTGCACGCCCGCAAGAATGTATTGCAAACATGGCAGGGCATACACGGCAATTGATAGCAGGGTAGTGACACGATGTTCAGGGAAGGGGGCCCTCGAGAGTACAGTGTTGCTGGGAAGACAGAGGTGCTCTTAGCAGTGCTGGGAAGTTCTTAATGGCAATGCAAGGCGGTCAGCCAAAGCTGCTTTCTTATTGGACAGCGGATGGTCAGCATGAAGCGAAATACGGTAAATGGTGGTCATTCTGGACACTCACCCTGCCTTCCTGGCATGGTTGCTGAGAAACTCTGGAAGCGGATTTCTTTTTAACCTGACTATCAACCCATCTTGCTTTGTACCAGAGATGGGTAGCTTGCAGCACTCCCAAGCATATTTGCGCTGGAGCTTCCATCATCTCCCTGTCATCTGCAAAGCTGGAGATCCTCCCCACATCTGGGCTTGAGGGGCTGTGCACCGAGGAGAGCGAGATGCATGGGCCTCGCTTGTGTTTTCATGCCTCTAGCCAGTGTGTTGTTAGTCTGTGGAACTCCCTGCCACAGGATGTGGGGACGGCATCTGGCCTGGATGCCTTCAAAAGGGGATTGGACAGATTCCTGGAGGAAAAGTCCATCACAGGTGACAAACCATGATGGAGATGTGTAATCTCCAGGATTAAAACCTGGGTACTTCAAGGGCCAGATGCAGGGGAGGGGTATCAGGAGACAGAGATCTAGTCTCGTGCCCACTGAGAGGCATCTGGTGGGGCCACTGTGAGATACGGGAAGCTGGACTAGATGGGCCTTTGGCCTGATCCAGCATGGCTCTTCTTATGTTTTTATGTAGTCTCTACAAAGCTGTCCTCCAATACCACAGTTTCAAAAGTTGCAATTTTTGCCTGTCTGCTTTCTTCCCTGTTCCACTCTGACATCGGTACCCAGCAGTTGGGGAATACCATAATATGCATGATCTTGGCCTCCAATGACTCATCCTTACTCTCAAGGATCGTTTTTAGTTCTCTAGTCTTTTTCTAATCCTGTTTCAAGAGAAATTTTAGCTTTCTCCTGAGTCATTCTGTGTAGGGAGAGTTCCAACAAAAGCCTTTATTATTTTTTTTTTGCAGTTTGCTGGAGTTTTGATTATGCCTCCAGGCATTTCAAGAGACTAAGGTATCCATAAGAATTTCCGATCATGTCACTGCATGCATTCTAAAAATGATTTTACTCCCCCCACCTATTTTTTTAAGCTTCCTTGTCCATGCTTGCTGACAATACTGGTTTTGCCCCAGTATGAAAGGCATGCCGTAGGCTACAAAAATAATTGATAAAACGAACATGCTTCTTTCAGCAAACCTTAGTTCCTTGATGGCCAGCATCAACTGGGCAAAGTTTTTAAAATTCCTGATCAATTTCACTTGCTTAGGGTGAGGTGACAGCATCAGGACTTGCTAAGATGTCATAAACATCAATCATATATTAAATCTAGGATTCTATATTCAATCTAGGATTCTATATTCAATATTGAGTAGACCGTCTTTGAAGAGGCGACGTCCTTGGGTCAGTCACATGGGAAGCGGTCCAAGTATTGACGACCTTGGGAGGGGGGGGGCTGTTTTTAAGAGACTCTTGTGTTCCGTCCTGCTTTGGTTTTCGCAGTGCCATCGGCAGCTCGTGTCTGGAATTGATCCCTTCCAGGGAGTGTCCTTCAGACGAGGGACAAAGGCTTTGGCAGCCCGAGACCGGCCGGCCGCATCCCCACCGCTTCTCGTCGTCACCTGTCCGCAAGGCAAAATCAACAGGAGAGTTATTTATCCGATAAATCACGCATCCCTCATAGATTTCCTCCTGCAACCAAAATCAATTTCTCTACTCGTGGCTTTGGCTGGAAGCCCTCCAGTTAATTTCTTCCCCATCATCTGCCTGTTCCCACCCCCCACCCCCAAGCGGGCCCGAGCTGGGGAGGCCACGGCGTGCCAGGTGACCGATGGATTCATAGAAAAGCGGCAGAGTCAATTTGCTTCCCATTGACTTATTAAACACCAGCCAATTTGCGTTGGCCAGGAATCATAAATTTCACTGAGGAAGCCAAGTGGAAAAAGGTTAGAAGAGATGACGCAGACATCAGGGAGGCACAACGCGACAGGGGAAGAGCATCCATGGGGCAGCGTGTCCAGAACAGGGAAGAGTTACTGATTTTGGACTACGGAGCCCAGGAACCCCCAGCAGAATTCTGGGAGTTGTAGTCCAAAAGCATATTTTCCCACAAACCGTTCTCATGGCAGACCCCCCCCCTTCTTATTTGCCATGCTTAGTGCATCCTTTGACTAGGGCAGTGTTGGCGAACCTATGACACGGGTGCCAAATGTGACCCTCGGAGCCCTTTCTGTGGGCACCTGACATGGCCCCTTCATAGCCGCTGGAATCAGGTTAAATTGCTGAATTGACAATTTGCGAAAAATTCGTAGGTTCTGAAACGCAGCTTGGACACTAGGGTCCCTAAAAGGTTCACCATCCCTGGACCAGGGTTGTAAGTCGTGTGTTTAGAGCAGTGGTTCTCAACCTGTGGGTCCCCAGATGTTCCTGGACTGCAACTCTCAGGAGTCTTCATCATGAGCTGAGCTGGCCAGGATTTCTGGGAGTTGCAGTCCAGGAACATCTGGGGACCCACAGGTTGAGCACCACTGATTTAGACGATAACTCAGCTGATCAAGGTAAGGTCCTGCTTCTGCCGCATGGAACAAGAGGCATTGGTGGTGGCGATTGATGTGAGGGGTGCAGTGAGGGGGCACAAAAAACCAGGATAAGGTGTCATCCAAGGGGTATTCTCTTTTCTTTCCGGCTACTGCAGGGGCTATAGGTAGCTAAGACCAGGAGACAACAGGGTAGACCAGATGGGGTGGAGTAGAAGACATCCATGTCTTTACTAGAGATGGGCACGAAACGAACAATTTTTCATTTCCGTTTTCGTTTTTTAATTTTGTCCCTAAAATGAAACGAAACGAACAGAAACACCGGAAATTTTGTCGTGCGTTTCGTTTCCGTTACTGCAATATGAGTGAATTGCTTAAAATCCTAAAAAAAATCACCAAAAAATGAAATAAATGGTATCGAAATGGTAACGAAACGAACGAAAACGAAAATGATTTTTTTGCAAAAATTCACAAAAAACGGAAACGAACCGAAACGGACCCGACAAATGACAAATGACAAACAAAATGCCATTTTTTTTTATTTGTGCCCATCTCTAGTCTCTACCAATTGGTGTTTCTACCATCTGGTGTCTCTACCCATTGATACTCCCAACAATGTTAGGTGTAGGTCTGGCACTCAGTGGTTCCCCACCCTGGGTTCTTGGAAGTTCTTGAACTACAACTCCCAGAAGCCTTTGCCCCTAGCTGTGCCGCCCAGATCTCCCTTGGGAGTTGCAGTCCAAGAACATTCAGGGACTCAAGGTTGCGAGCCACAGGGATCTTCTAGAACAGGCACGTCCAAACTTTGGCCCTCCAGATGTTTTGGACAGCAACTGCCACAGTCCTTTGCCATTGGCATTCTAAGCTTAGAATTCTGGGAGTGGTGGTCCAAAACATCAGAAGGGCTGAAGTTTGGACATGCCTGTTCTAGAAGAATTCTCTGCCCTTGTCCTCCTTGTCTGATGATGTCTGGTTGTGGTAGCTACAGAATAATACCGTGGGCACTGGAGGGGGTGGGGGTGGGAAACAGAGCAAGGGTATCATCCGTTTGGCGACAAGTATTCCTACTTTGCACCAACAGTGGTGTGTTGGTAGGGAAGTCTGGGGAGCCCAGGCCGGAGAAAGCATCATAAAGCTAAAAATACCAAGCACAGACAGCTGGTATAAATAGATAGTTCCTGGGTATGTAAACATAAATAGATCCACCACAATGGGAGCGATAATTAGAGGGTCAGGAATTGAAGGGTGGAAGCAAGGGGGGAGGAGCAGCCATTAGCTTGGTATCAACCATGGCCTCGGCTTTGCAGGATGTGTGTCTTGTGTGTTGCGTCGTTACCGTCGTGGCCGCCCTTACACTCGTGACTGACTCTTCGTGACCCCATGTCCATGGAGTTTTCTGGGCAGGAATCCTGGAGTGGTTTGCCAGTTCCTACTCCCATCTAAGTACTAGCCAGGGCCGACCTTGTTTAGCTTCCGAAATCAGGCATTGGAACCAGTCCCCAGTGGATACATGGTGCTTCCTGTATTATAATTTTTCTAAGTATCTCCCAAAGGTCAGCTGAGGCCCGACCCACTAGAATGTCGCAGGTGCTCTCACTCCGAGTGGCCACGCCTAGGGAGGCGCGGAAATCGCTTACACGCAACCACACCTTCTCTGTGGCTGGCCCCTCGCTCTGGAACCCTCTCCCGAGTGAGTTGCGCCGTGCACAGTCCCTGCCCGCCTTCAAAAATGCACTATAAACCATGCTTTATTGGGAGGCATTTGGCGACCTTTAATTTAATTTAAATAAATTTTTGACGTCTCTTGCTGATGTCTCTCTTTTATTATTGCATTGTCTCTCCCTGGTGTTTTATTGTTTTTAATCAATTGTTAACCACCCAGAATTCCTTCGGAAGAGGGCAGTATAAAAATATAATAAATAAATAAATAAATAAATAAATAAATAAATAAATAAATAAAT
>JAHTLZ010000252.1:5234505-5246977 GCA_023846285.1 Phrynocephalus versicolor
ATAGATAGATAGATAGATAGATAGATAGATAGATAGATAGATAGATAAAAGCTCCAGAGCTTAAACATTCCTTAACTAATGTCAGTCCAACCTCTCTCTTTTTAAAACCCTGCAGTTGAGGGTTTATTTGGAACCTCTCACTTGATTTGGGGCCTTCTGAAGGAGCTGCGAACAAGGCTGCTCCATACTCTTCAGGTCCCCAAAGATGGTTATCAGTTCACCACACCATTTTCTTCAGGCCAAGCAGTGCCCCTCTGCATCCCCCATTCCTCAGCAAGGCCTAGGTGGCCAGTGAGGGAGGATAATGGGATATGTAGCCCCAACATGCAGCCTCTTTAATCTCAAGGGGGTCACACACACCGGCCTCACCGCCTTACCTTCACTCCTGTTGCCTTGCTTTCTTCTAGGCTAGGGGTCCTCAAAGTTTTCAAACAGCAGGCCTGTCCACTGCCCCCAGACACCACTAAGGGCCAGACCACAGTCCAAAAAAAAGGGGGGGGAAAGCCTGACATGGAAAAAAAGGGGAGGGGGCAAGTGGGCAGAGCCCCCCACTATTGGTCCTTGATTGGCGCGCATCTGAGCCATGGAGGGAGCAGGGGACCTTGCCGCAGCCCTCCCATTTTAAGGTGCCCCACTTGGCTGCAGCCGGTGCCCCAACCATCTGGGCGGTGGGTGGGGGGAGTGGGGGAAGTGACACAGCCCACCTCAGCAATAGAAGCAGCTGTGGAGGCCCACTCACCCCCCAATCTCAAAGTGGGGGGTGAGTGGGGGGTCTGCAATTGGTCCCGTGTGCTGGATTCAGGACCCTGGGGGGCCGTATCAAGCTCCCGGACCATAGTTTGAGGACCCCTGTTCTAGGCTGCCATTTGTGGCCATGTCGCTCTCTGCTGCCCATTCCTTCATTTCTCTTCTTTTCCCCTCACCCTCCTTTCCAGGTCAGCACCTCCTGTTTCCAGCGGTGGCTCTCTGGGTGACCGTGGGCTTGGCCGTCTGCCTCGTGGTCCTCTTGATTGCACTGGCCTATGTCTGCCAGAAGAAAATCCGCCAGAGCTGCAAGGAAGAGAAAGCAAAAGCTGGTAAAGATAACCGGAGAGACGCTCCAGTTTCTGGTCCCTGTGTTCCCCTCCTTCCTCACCTCCGTTAAGGATCCGTAGAAGCATAGAGCTGTGCCTTCCTTCCTTCCTTCCTTCCTTCCTTCCTTCCTTCCAGAGCCTCATGGCGCAGTAGTTAAATGCCTGCACCGCAGCTAAAACTGTGCTCATGACCTGGGGTTCAATCCCTGGTAGCAGGCTCGTGGTTGACTCAGCCTTCCATCCTTCCGAGGTGGGTAAAAGGAGTACCCAGCTCGCTGGGGGTGGAGGGGCAAGGTGTAGCCTTCATAATTAAATTGTGAACCATCCAGAGAGTACTTGAAGTGCTATGGGGCAGTATAGAAGCAGAACACTTTGCTTTGCTATGCTTAAGATATAGCGACAGCTTGGTCGTGTTTTGATTAGGGTTAAGGCCCTCTGGCTGTCCTGGTGGTGTCAGCCCGTGTGATGATGTGTGGGGAATGTGGAATCCACACAAAGCATTCATTGTTGTGTGACAGGTGTGGTTTCTTTTTTTCATCTGTTTTTCTGTCTCCCCCCCCCCCCTTTAGGGATCGAGGAGCAAGATGAAGGCGGGGGATCCAAGACAGGTCTGTCTGACTGCTCATCTCTCATCTTCTTGGGTTCCCATTCGTTGCTGAGCTGCGGCAGGCGATGCCCTCTAGAGTTCTGCTGCTGCTCGCGGATGGTTCTCTCAAGCGCCATGGCTGGGCACCAGTAGCCATCCTGAAACCTTGGGGAAGGGACACCACAACCTCAGCGGTGGAACATGGGCTTTGCACAAAGGAGGTCCCTTTTCCTGGCATGTCTGAGTCAGGCTGGGCAAAAGGCTTTCCTGAAACCTGGGAAGGCTGATGCCCGTTGGCAGGATGGGAGCCTCCTTTTTGCAACATGAGGATGATCTGTTTAGTTCTTAGAAAGATTGCATGGCAGAGGTGCCTTGTGAGTGCTCCAGTATGGGATAATGGCACAAGTCAAAGCTTAGATGTCAAGCTACTGTTTTGTAGGCTCTAATGCTACACTTTCCTTTCTTTGGACTGCAAATGCCAGAATCCAGCAGGGAACAAAGGACACCTCCTCCTCCTCCTCCTCCTCCTCCTCCTCCTTCTTTCCACCACCACCACCACCTCCTCCTCCTCTTCTTCTCTAGCTCTTTCTTTTTGCTGGATTTTTGGGAAAGTATAGGTCGTGACAAGACCTAGCGTTCATGCATTTCCTATCCACGCCTTTCTGCTTGTAAATCTGTATCTTTAGACCTCGACCAGTTACACATTGAGGGTGTTTTGCATACCATTGCCTGCTTCTCTTGGGTCCCTCTCTAAGCCCATCTGAGTATACTAGGAAGCTGAATGTAGGATGGCATCCACCTGGGATGTAAGGACTGCCTGACATAAGCCCAGCCCAGAAGAAGTAAGAGCAAGAACTTGAATGGGATGGCTCAGAGCTCCCTTGCCCTGTTCGTCTTCGTAGTAGAGACATCAGAAATTGACATCTTATGTCCATGCGGGGGAAGACTCCAAATATTGGTTGAACTCCAGTTCCCATCACCTTGAGTTTGCATAGCTGTCAGGTATGATGGGAATCTTGCAGGGAGACATGACCAGCCTGGTGTATACGGCACCAAAAAGGGGGAATGACCAACCACCTCTGAGCCTCCCCTGCCTTGGGAAACCCCAGAAAGGAGCTCCAAAAACCAGAACTGCCTTGTTGTCACATTGTTCTTCTCCTTAGAGATGGTCACGATTCAGCAAAATTTTCGTTTTCGTTTTTGTTAGGTAACGAAACGAAAATGAAATTTTTTCAAAAACAAAATGAAAACAAAACGAAAATGAAAATTTTTGCCGTGTTTTTCGTTTTCATTGCCGCAAACACGTTGAATTGAAAAGAATGCTAACGAAACAGAAATTTTTCGTTTTCGCTTTTCGTTTTCGTTAGCCAACGAAACGAAAATGAAAAATTTGCGGAAAAAAAACAACGAAAACGAAAACGAACCGAAATGGACCCCTAAACGACCAAACGAAAAACGAAAAACAATTTTTTTGAGTCGTGCCCATCTCTACTTCTCATCTCAGAATCCAGCAGGGGGCAGCATGGGGCTTGCAGAGACAGGCTGCCGTGACTGTAGGGAGCCGGTCTGGAGAGAGGTAACCCCCCCCCCCCCACCACCACACACTGGATGCCTTGAAATCCAGATTTTCCCGGGAGTATTTCGTGCTGCTGCCTCCCGTCTTGTAGGCTCGGCAGGCATCATGGATAGAGATCTCCGTAAACTCATGCAGTTTCCCCTTCTTTTTCTCCTCCGGCAGCTTTGCAACCTCTGAAGAACATCGAGATCAAAGAAGGTAAAGGGGTTTTTCTCTTGGTGAAGGTGGGCCTGCCCTTGATAGCAAATGGGTCAGTTGTCATTTCTTGCTACCAGATGGGACACGGCCTTGGCACGCTGGTCGAGTACAAAAATATGTTGTTGCCAAGGATGGGTCTGTTGTTGTGTTTTTGGGTGTGTGTGTGAAAGGAGACTTTTTTAAAGGGAAGAATTTTCTTGGACTTCTTGAAATCCCATAATCTTCTGTTCTGGACACCTTTAAAAGTCAAGACACCTTTAAAAGTCAAGGCTCCCCCCTCCTCCCACGCATGCTCATCATGTCTGACTCTAGGGGCAGTGCTCATCTCCATTTCCAAGCCAAAGAGCCAGTGTTGTGCAAGTCCGTGGCCATGTGGCCGGCATGGCCAAACGCATTCATGCACAGAGAACGCTGTTTTACCTTCCCATTTTTTACAGCGCTACCTATTCATCTACTTGCACTGACATGCTTTCTAACTGCTAGTTTGGCCAGGAGCTTGGGTGAACAGCAGGTGCTCGCTCCGCTGTGTGACACCCGGGATTCGAACCGCCGAGCTGCCGAAATTGCCGCGGACAGTTTCAGCCCTCTAGCCCACTGAGCCACCACGCCCCTGTCACCGACACCTTACAAACATCTAATCGTGGCTCGCCCGGAGGAAGGGCCTGAACTGGAAGGCACGGAGGTCTAGCTGGGCTTAGTTCAACCCAAACTTCTTGTTTCTGCCCTAGTGCTAGCTGAGAGCTTTCCTTCTGAAAGGGAACCGAGATGGAACCAGGCAGCACCCAGTCTCAAGGCCATCTAATTCACTCCCTTCTTCAAGGGGAGCCAAAGGTGTCTGCTTGTCAGGCCAAACTCCCAGAATGGAAAAGTCCGAGAAATTCTCACCCTGTACGGTTGCTTCCGGTGGCAGTTCTATGAGGTTTTACTGTTCTGGTCCAGTACACTTCCACTGGGGGACCGAGAACATCCCACTTTGCAGAGTTTAAGAATCATGCCCAGCGAAAGAGTTGCAAACGCATAGTTCAGTTCTTCAAAAAACAAGCCAAGATTTGTTTGAAGTCAGTTCCAGAAACAAACGTAGAGCTCTCTTACAAACGTTGACACCACCCAGCAAAGCAACAGGAAAACAAAGAAAGGAGGAGAGGAAGGAGAAGGAGACTCAAATATTCCTCCTTAATAGAGATGGGCACAAAACGAACAAGTTTTCATTTCCGTTTTCATTTTCCGTTTCATTATGTAATGAAATGACAAACGAATTTTGTCTCTAAAACAAAACAAACAGAAACACCAGACATTTTGTTGTCAGTTTCGTTTTCGTTATGGCAATACATTGAACTGCTTTAAATGCTAAAAAAATACAAAAATTTGAAATAAATGGTAACAAAACGGTAACAAAACAAACGAAAACGAAAATGAATTTTTTGCAAAAATTAGCGAAAAACGGAAACGAACCGAAACGGACCCCCTAAACAACAAACGACAAACGAAATGCCATTTTTTTTATTCGTGCCCATCTCTACTCCTTAAATATAAAACACAACACGTGATTATTCTACAGTGAGCTAATTCTCTTCAGAATTCTTTCCGTTGCAGCTTGTCAGCATTTCAGACTTCAGAAAACCTAACACGTTCAACTGGCCTTCTGTCTGTACAGGTTTCTCTCTCTCTTTTTCTTTTCCAGAACTTGGAGAAGAAATTGACTGATGGAAAGAGGAGGTGTCGCAGCCGCAGCACCTCGAGGCTCACGTTCGGCAGGCTGCACTGCACGCGGGGGGGGGGGGTTCCCTTTTCGGCGACGGACTGTCCAAAACGTGTACAGCTCTACCCTGGAACTGCTGCTTTCTGTCGTCACCCCTTCTTGTGCCTGTTCGTAATGCAGAACCCTGGATGGGCCCGGCTGTATCCTCTTTTGGGACTCGGCCACCAAGCATTAAGAAATAAGGGGATGATGACAGGTTACTGTCGACTGAATAGGTTCCCTGCCGCTCCCTTTGGGCTAGGATTAGGTACAATTCTGATTCACACATTTGAAACCCTCGTCCCCATATGGTCCGTTTGCTACTTGCCTTCCTGGCTGCCCTTGTCGAGATAACACCCAATACGGTGCTCCATTCTTGCTGGAGGCTCCCATACTCTGTTGACAGAGGCAGCTGCCTAACAGTAGGACTAGGGCTGCAAAAAACGAAACAAACACAAACAAATAAAATTAAGGATGATTTAGAGGCAGCAGGACTTAATTCATGAGCAGGAGGTCCTAAGTTCATCTGTCTCTACTGTACCGTGTCAACAAGTGGCACTGATAGGGAAATCTCTCTCCCTCTCTCCCTCTCTCTCTCTCTCACCCCCTCTCTCTCTGTGTGTGCATGCACACTCTGGAAAAGGTTTGCTAAACCTGGCGTACCCAAAGGCTTTTTGGACGGCAAGGGCCGTTATCCCTGTCACTAGACATGCTGTCTAGGGGGGTGGAGACCATGGCTCAACCATCACTAGAGTCCGCCATATTGGTCATGTTTTGATTAGGGTTAAGGATTTTTAGAAATTAAAACATTTTTAATTTTAATTTGTTTTGCCAGTAGATGGCGCCAAAAGGCTTTTAAAGATAAAATTATTTTTTAGAATTGGCCAGGGGCACAGCCTTGAGACCTCTGGAAGTTTCCTGCCCCAGTTCAGGCCAGGTAAACACAAGGCACTGAGATATAAATATCTCACCTTGCAGTCAATTTAAAGCCGTGGTCACACCTTCTGAAGGTCAGGCTTTTCCTCTTCCTCCCATCACGTGATTTAATATGTGGGACAAGAGTTCCCACATCCAAAGCTGTTTTTCTTATTTTAAAGTGCAGTTCAGCCCCCTTGGCCAGCAGGTGGCGCATTTGAAAAAAACAGACCACTTGGCTGGGGGAAATTAAAGCTTATCAGACATGATTGAACTTCCTTTTGCTCTGATGTGCAGGAAAATTTAATAAACAGCGCTGATCGGCCCCAGGAACAGCCGGTCGGTGCTATGAAAAAAGAAAGAAAAAGAAACCCAGATCCTCTGTGTGGTCCCACGGCGTCTGCCTCCTTAAAAGCTGGATTTTCAAAGCGAGGAAAAAAATTCCCTACCTCCTGGGTAAGTCATAGAAACCTCGCTTTAGGGCGCATTACCGGGGTTTTTTTCCCCTTTTTTTTTCAAAAAGTCCGGTGGCCGTGGGGACAGCATTTTTAGACACAGTTTATCTGGTAATTTAAACTGCTTTTAAAGGGATGTGAGACCGGGGTATAAGGCAGCATCCGTGACTCTCTTCCTCTCTTTTCATTCTTTCAACAACCTTGCGAGGGAGGGAGACACCATATTGGTGTCTCGGTTATTTTATGCTACCTTTGCTCTGAAGTAACCCCCTCAAAACTGGCAAAGTTGACCGGCTCTCACCCAGAGAGGAGGGGCAGGGTCTGTTCTTGATCATCCCTCAGTGTAGGACATGCACCAGTGGGGTCAAGTTATAGGAAGCCAGGTCTTGGTTGAATATCAGGGAAAAAAACTTCCTAACGGTTAGAGTAGTACAACAATGGAACCAATGACCTCAAAGAGATGGTGAGTGCTCCAACACTGGAAGCATTCAAGAGGAATTTGGACAACCACCTGGCAGATATTTTATGATGTGTGGTCCTCCATTGAGCAGGGGATTGGTCGTGTAAACCTTTTCCCACTCCATGGCTCCATAATTCTATGAAAGTTCATTCCTGGTTAGCTTCCTCTCCCACAATTTAGGAGTGGTGGGAAAAAAAATCCACGGGTCTTTCTCTCATTGTTAAAAAAAACCTACCACATGGTATGTGTACAGATTCTTGTGGTGCTATCGGTGGGACATCTGCTGGTCAGATCCGCCTCCTACCCCCATGATGCTCCAAGGGACATCTCCTTTTTAGAGGTACATTTTTTTCAATTCCACGTGCAGCCAAAAAACAATTCACCCACCAGTTTAGAATCTATTGCTAGGACATTGTAGCGCGAGTCTCACTCTATCAGTATTTGCAGAGGTCTGGTTGGACAAGTCTGCTCCCCTCATCCTTCCTACCTCCAGTGGTGCCGTATAAGAGTGTTTGACTACACATCCCATTGACCCAACCATTGCCTGTCACTGTGGATGAAAGAAGTTGCAATCCAATGCATTTGAACATAAGAACATAAGAAGAGCCATGCTGGATCAGGCCAAAGGCCCGTCTAGTCCTGCTTCCTGTATCTCACAGGGGCCCCACCAGATGTGTCTGGGAGGAGCGCACAAGACTAGATATCTGTCTCCTGATACCACTCCCCTGCATCTGGGCCTTGAAGTATCCTGGTTTTAAGCCTGTGGATTACACATCTCCATCTATGGTTTCTCACCAGTGATGGACGTATCCTGCAGGAATCTGTCCAGTCCCCTTTTGAAGGCGTCCAGGCCAGATGCCTTCCCCACATCCTGTGGCAGGGAGTTCCACAGACCAAGAACACACTGGGTTAAAAAAATATATTTGCATGGCACCACCTTGAGGAAATGAGCCATAAGGAATGAGAACGGACAGGGGTTCCAGACCTTAGGTCCCGGAGGCTTACACTGTGCTGGCTGGGGTTTCTAGGGGTTGTAGTACAAGAACACCTGAGGATCCAAAGTTGGGAACCATTTTGACAGGAGATCTGAGAGTCGTGGAACATGTCAGTGTAACTGCTAGATAGCTTAAGTGGTTGGGAGTTCAGTTCCCCACTGGGCCACCTTGACAGGGTCTGGACTTGATGGCCCCTTGGATCCCTTCCATCTCTGCAATTTTAAGGTTATATAAAATAATAATAATAATAAGTCAGGGACAGGGGTTTATGGCCAAGAGGAGTGTCTCCAATCATCTTTGAACCACGGACTGCCAACTCCCTTGCGTAGACGTCTCGGTGTCCAATATTTCAAGAGGACTAGAAACTTTTAAAAGATCTGAACTTTTAAATGAACTAGTATTTAAAATGTTATGCTTTAGACTTTGGAAATCAAATAAACATTCGAGGTTGTTTTGGAAACATTTTCGTTTGTCATATCTAGATTTGTTTTTGTTCTGTTTTTTAAAAATATGTTTATGCAAGTCCAACGATCCAACTTGACCAAGGTAGCTCAGATCACGGGACGAAGAAATATATACAGTATTTGTTACCCATAAATCTCTCAGATGGTTGGGTCACTTCCATGGATGTTCTGAAGCTCTGTTTCCAGCACAGACCCCTGAACCAATCCCCCCTCCCCAAAATGGCACCTCTAAGGTCCATGACACTCCTCCCTGGTCATGAGAACCGTATTTTATCATCACTTGTTTACTGCTTAGAGACACAAACACCCGAATAACCATCCCATTAAGCAGCAGAAGAATACATTTGGACACATTTATAATGGAGCTGGGTGTATACATTATACTCATTCACCTGTGTCAAACGAGCTTGCGGTAAATGGCACCTTATGGGAGAGATGCATTTGCAACGGCCCATTGAGCTTCTTGCAGGCTAATTAAATAACATGGAGGAGATAATTTTCTATGCAGTCGGAAGGCCATTATTAACTTCCTTTTAATCGAAGGGAGGCATATATGTGCATGCATGCATGCAAGTGTGTGTGTGTGTGTGTGTGTGTGTGTGTGTTTGTGTGTATGTGTGCTGGTTCCGTTACATTGCTCTCTAATCTTGTGTTACCATCAGATTTGGTGCCGCTGCCACCAACACTACTGGTTCCAACCAACAACTGTAGGCCATCTTACAACGTTATTAGACAACATTGTGTTTGCTTCAAGAAACAAGACTTTTAGGCACTGTTTATTTTTCTGCAGAAATGCAGGGTATGTATGCGTTTATTGAAACAGCTATGCCTACGCTGGCTTGGACATGTTGTGAGAATGGATGACGGCCGGATCCCAAAAGATCTTCTATACGGAGAACTTGTGCAGGGAAAGCGCCCCAGAGGGAGACCAGAGGTGCGGTATAAGGATATCTGTAAGAGGGACCTGAAGGCCTTGGGAATGGACCTCAACAGATGGGAAACCCTGACCTCTGGTTGCACTGCCTGGAGGCAAGAGATACAGCATGGTCTACATAAATTTGAAGAGGCATTTGTCCAACAGGCAGAGGAAAAGAGGCAGGCACGGAAAGAGCGAAACTCGAGGACCGGGCAAGAAACAGAATACATCTGCCCCCAGTGCGGTAGAGACTGCCATTCCCGAATTGGTCTATTTAGTCACACTAGGTGTTGTTCTTAGGATCTCTACTCCAGGCATGATACCATAGTCTTTCAAGACTGAAGGATGCCAATGAATATGCGTCTATAAGTACATTACATATAGACTCATTCTGCAATGGTGAGGTATACAGAGTGACACCCCAGAGAGACCACACATTATCGTTTAAAGACTTCCAAAACAACAGATTTGCCCTATGTCCTCTAAGGTCGCCTAGTCTTTGTGACAGAAACGATTCATAGAGATTGAAGCTTGCTTTCCCACGTTCCCATAACCTCCTGTTTCATCTTAGGGCAGACATTATTTCTCAGTCCAGTACATCTCATTAGGTTTTCAGGATAAATTGGGAGAGTCCAAGGAAAACCGTGAACACTCTGAAGAAGGAGAAGGATAGAAATGCAATAAACATTTTTATCATTATTATTCCTTGTTCTTTCTTATGGTGCTTTATGTAAACCACCCAGAGTTCCCTTTGGGGAAATCAGCCACGGTATACAAATACAAAAATAAATAAATACATAAAGCTGTGGGTGGCTGTGGCTATGTAGCTATAGTCTACCAATGACAAAGATCTACCAATGATCGAACTAGGAGCCCTGCAGTAACCAACACACTCTGCCTGCCCTTACGTCAATGACTGGCCACTGCATGGCTCAGCGCTAAGGCATCCAGATGTGTGTTGTGAGGATCTTTCCCCCCTCTACATCTTTAACCTCGAACGGCCTAACTCCCCAGCCTCGGCCTTTGGCCGAGAATGCAGATCGTAAAACAGGGGCCTTCAGGCAGTGTTGGCGAACCTATGGCACGGGTGCCAAAGGTGGCACTCAGCGCCCTTTCTGTGGGCACCCGACATTGCCCCTTCATAGCGACCCATATGCAGGTTAAATTACTGTATTGGCACTTTGCAAAAAAAAAAAAAAAAAAAAGTGGGTTTTGAATTGCAGTTTGGGCACTCGGTCTCTAAAAGGTTCACCATCACTGCCTTAGGGGGTGTCCGACAGTACCAACACTGTCTTCTCCATTTGCATCGTCCTAAAATCAAGAACCCTTAAAAGATGTTCTGATCTTTTGCAGACGGCATCGCGATATGGGGCAGAGGAAACAAGCAACAGGTGGTGGGGGATTCCTATTGGGTGTTTAGTAGAGATCGGCATGAATCAGAAAAATGGTGTTTCATTTGTCGTTTGTCGTTTAGGGGGTCCGTTTCGGTTCGTTTCAGTTTTTCGCGAATTTTTGCAAAAAAATTGTTTTCGTATTCGTCCATTTCGTTACCATTTCGTTACCATTTATTTCAATTCTTTGTGACTTTTTTTAACTTTTAAAGCAGTTCAATGTACTGCCGTAACGAAAACGAAACGGACGACAAAATTTCTGGTGTTTCTGTTCGTTTCGTTTCGTTTTAGAGATAAAATTCGTTTGTCGTTTTGTTGCGTAACAAAACAAAAAACGAAAACGAAAACAAAAAAGTGTTCATTTCGTGCCCATCTCTAGTGTTTAAACATTGATCTGGCTTTGCATTTTTAAAAGAGTACACACACACACACACACACACACACACACACACAAAACAGCTGGGTATTAACGTTGTGAATGATTTATACTGTTGTTGCACTTGTTTGGGGCAATCGCTACATCTCACTCTCTCCCCTGCCTCCCTTTTCTTCCCCTCTCCTTTCTCTTATTATTACAACCCTATTTGAAACCCTGGGATTACATTGGGCGGAATTAATATAGAGCAATATTTTTAAACTAATTTGTCCATGGAGCGGCGGCGGCTGAGATGAGCACTTCAGAGCGTGCTGGCTTCTAATCAGATATATGCAAAACGCCCGGCTGCTGGAGATTGCGCTGCCAGAATACAGAGGTGGAAGAAATTTAATTGTCAAGGTTTTGGTAGGCTACTGGGATGAGGAAAACAAACAACAACAACCCTCAGCGGTTATCCTTGTCCCATTGGGAATCCGTGTGGTGTACTGGGCTAGGGTCTGGGGCTGCGCTGTGAGAGGTGAAGGCTCCAGTCCCTGTTTGGCCATGACATTCAGTGGATGACCTTGGGGAAGGTCATTCTGTCCCAGTGAAGAATTCTGGGAATTGTAGTCCCCCCCCCTAAAAAAGCAGTTATTTGAAGCGCTAAGCTAGCTAGCAAAGCAGGCTGTGTGACACCTCATGCCCCTTTGTCCAATGGAAGGAATGACTAAAATAAAGCTACTGCTGCTCTCACATGCTCTGCTCCTTGAGGTGGATGCTGTACTCTTCCAGATAGTAGGGCCAGCCCTGCTTATTTTGGGGGAACACGTTAAGTTTGATTTCTGTTTTTCCTGCACTGCTTGTGGGGCGTCTGAGTATGGGCCCATGCCTTGCTAACTGTGTGTCCTGTTTACTCAACCTGATCTTTTAAATTTTTGGCCAAGAGGCCTGAAAAGAGGGGGGAGAGGGTCCCCTCCAAAAGACCACCTCCCAAAACCATAACAATTCCCCCAAAATAAAACCACTGCTATTATTCCCTTTAGGAGAGAAAAGCAAGATCTAAAGTGCACTTGCCTGACTGCATTGTATAGATATTTCTTTTTCTTTTACCTCAGGCTGAAGGCCGAAAGTGTTAACCTGGTGTAAAGTAAGCCTATTAGAATCCTCCTAGATTAACATAATTTTAATTAATCACAGGTTTAGGGTTGATATTCAGCATTTGCACAGTGATCTTCATTCGCAAACAAGAGTTTTTCCTAGAAACATACATACATACATACATACATACATACATACATACATACATACATACATACATACATACATACATACATACATACATACATACAT
>JAHTLZ010000252.1:5249176-5283497 GCA_023846285.1 Phrynocephalus versicolor
AACGTAACCTCACGTCCTTGTGGGGTCAATCCGAGTTCGAAGGAACGGAACCTCACGTCCTTGTGGGGTCAATCTGAGTTCATCCCGACCATGCCCCCTGAACTGCGCTCCAAGCGGGGTGAGAGATTCCCGTCCTGGAGCTCGGGAATCTTTTCAATCCACTTCTCTATCTGTGTTGAAAACCGATTTCAACACGGAGGCAAGTTCACCTCGGCTCGAGGAAGGACGTGAAGTAACCACTACAGTCAGAGTTATGCTGCCAATAGGATGAAAGGCACCTGGCTTCTAAATACAACTAGCTAGAACCATGCCGGAGATGGACGTATTCGTCTCAAAATCCTCTTTGACTGTCTCTCAAGCTCTGTAGACTGGAATCAGCAGGAAGTCAAAGAAGGACAAATTAAACGAACAGACTTTGATGCCTGTTCGTGAGTATCTCATTGTGCCTAATGGGGGAACAGCACGGCCAAGAAGAATAAAAAGTAATAGTGTATTCATGTCCTTCTTCTTAGGCAGGTTTATTATTGGGGAGTGAGATGTTGTTCTTAACAAAAATAATGCCTTCCCATTTCCACAAGGGGAAAAAAAGCATAAGATGCGACTCCTTATATTTATCTGTTATTTTGGGCATGGAGCATTATTAATTTATCAGTTTTTCCCCATTTCTTCTGTTTTTGTTGTTCCGGAAGAATATACTTCAAAGACAGAGAAATCTTATTATTATGTTTTTTTTAAAAAAGTCCACAAATTCTCAGAAAATCATTGTTTTTGAAATAATAAGTAAATGTCACGTATCCACTTTTAACAAAAGAAGAAACATTGAAGCCATCAACATAACGAGCTATTATGTCACTTCACAAACACCCCCCTCCACCCCCCCAAAAAAGAGCTTATCCTACATTACTCCATCCTCAAAGTAAAACGTTACAGTAATAGATTCAGAAATAGTTTTTACCCAATAGCAGTAACCATACTAAATTCTGTTAAAAATTAAGTTGATGGGTAATATTAGTGTTGAATGTGTTACATATATATATTGTATGGGGGATTGTGTATGGCTGTTTTTTTTTTAAATTGTAGTTTTTATGGATTGGGTATGAATGCTGTCAAGTGAAAGAGTGTAGGGCTGTGTGTGTATGTTTGGTTTTTATGTCAGTTTTAAATGAGTGTAAGTGATGTTCGGCGTGTGAATGTTGGAGTATGTGTATGGATGGTTTGTTCTTAAATGGTAGATTTTACGTCTTGGATTTTTATGCTGGGGTCTGTGAATGACTGACTGGATGGCACTTTTAATCACGTTGTATTTGTACATGCCTGCCTTACCTGGTCAATTTTCAAATGCCTCTAGCTGTTAATAATTGCTTGGAAAGAGGCAGACGGCACTGGGGCGGATATGTCCTCCATTTGGCTTCTTTGAGACAGAATCCGTTTCATAAACCGCTCATTATTCATACTGGACACTTTTAAAAATCTCACAGAATGTATTCTTTTAAGGTTTTACATTGTATAACATTATGTGCTGTTACGCCATACAGAATAAATAAATAAATAAATAAATAAATAAATAAATAAAGATGGGCCTAGAGATAATGCCATCCTTGTTGATATCCAAAGGCCCCTTTGGCTTTCATGTGCATGGAAGAGTGAGCTTCCTTTGTGCGACACAGTCGCGTTTATATATTAAGAGACCTTATCAAAGGCTTCCCTTGGCTTCGCGGAAAAGCCAGGCTGCTTTGGTCTTCGCCAAGCAGGTGTTTCAAGTTAATTAATCAGTTTAAAGGCAGATAATTAAGCAGCCCCCCCCCAAAAAAACAAAATTCCTAATTAGCTGGCCCTCTTAATCCATAAGACGCCTTGTCTATGGATCTTTGTGGGGGTAATTGTTTGTATCGGCTTCGGCATGTTCCGCGGAGCAAAAAGCAAATATAAGATGCTCGCCTTTGCTGCTGAGCATTTCAAATTAATTGCGCTGGAAAAGGCTCCCTGCTCAGCTCATTATCTATCGCCTGGCCTGTCATCTGTGTTTTATGCATCCTCTCCGGGCAGTGAAATAAAATCCTTTCGCCACGTGGGTGCATTATCGAGGACATATGAAGCATTGGGCCATGGTTTGGCCCCAGAAAAGTGCATATCGCTCAGAAAAACTCACATTCCCCCAGCCTGCCTTTGTTACGGTAGTCTGGAGCTGAGAACAAAGAAAGAAACAAGAAGCAGTGATGTGCTGTGATGGGGTGTGTGTGTGTGGGGGGGCAGACGTTCATCACCCCCCCTTATCAGGCTAAGAAAGGAGTGATCGGTTGTTCTTCTGGGCACGCCTCGCCTAAGACCTTTTGCCACTCAAGGACCAGTCGGTTGGGCCTTCTGGATTCTGCTCCACCTGCTAAAGAACCTCTCTCAACGGCCTAGAAAGTGCCACATGACTAAATGAATAAATGAAACGAAAGCATTTTCATAGCACTCCCGATCTGCTGATGGCGGCCACTGGCTCACTCTTCCTTATGGTAGAGCCAGCCCTGCCTATGTATTACTTCCACGGCCAAAGCAATTCATGTAGAACAGTGCATGCTCAACCTTGTTCTTGGATTAAAATTTCCAGAAGATTTCCCCACCAGTCAACCAGGAGTTCTTGGAGTTGTTGTTCAAGGATGTCTGGGAACCCAAGGGTGGGAACCAGTTCATGTAGAGCAGGGGTGTCCAAACTTTTTGCAAGGAGGGCCAGATTTGCTGAGTTGAAAATGTATTGGGTGTGTGTGTGACCATTCAGCCGCATTAGGACAGGCAAGGAGGCGGGGAGGACGCTGCAGCAATGGAACCAGGGGCAGATAGCCTGGGCAGGTGGCTGGGGGAAACGGACGGAGGCAGGGAGGGCAGGCAAACCATAAAACTGGAAGCTGACGTCTCCATCCGGTATGGGGAGGGGCCAGTTGGCAGGGATGCAAGAGGCTGTGGGCCGCTTGAAATTTGAAAATGGGCCATATTTGGCCCCTGGGCCTGACTTTGGACATGCCTGGGAGATAGGACTTTACCATCACTTCAGACCACCAACAACACTACATAGAATATTGAATATGTCTCAAATGTTCTGGGCTGTATATTGTCCCTCATTATTGTAAGCCACCTTGGGTCCTTTTCCAAGGAGAAAGGTGGGGTAAAAATATTCAAAGTAAATAAAAAAAATAAATAGATGTCAATCCAGTGACAGGGAAAGGGTCTTTGATGCTAGATGGGGAATCAGGTCGGGAAGCCCTGAGTACTAGCAGAAGCCTTTCCAGGAGTAAGGGTGTGTTCCCTGTTTTGAGATAAAGCTGGTAAGCTCACCTTGAGCTCTCTGTGGGAGCAACACATCATTTGAACTTGCAACCACGTTCCTGTCTGTGACCTTGGCTCTGTTTCCTGATTTTGGACTGGCTTCCTGGACAACGGCTTAATCTGTTCCCTTGGGTTTGGCATCTGGTTTCCGTGAGATATTCTCGTTTTGACTTGGACTGTTAATTGCCGGGAGTTGGATTCTGTTATTTATCTGGCACTTGATTGTTAGCAAAGGATTTGAACTTGCCTGGCTTTCCACTAAAGATCTTGGCAAAGAACTGAATCCTGTTTGTGTGTGTGCTCTGTGTGCGGGGCTTGACAAATGTTATCGCCAAGGTAGGTTGATGGCCATCCTCTCTGGTTGACGCTGACGATGAACGGCCATCGCCGTCTACGCCTGCACGTCTTCTGTGACCAAGTGAGGCCCGACATTTATATCACGAGCCTTTGACAAAGACGGAGACAAGGTGCCGCCGCTGAATTATTTCTCCAGAAGAACTTCTGCAGTGGGTGGCTGCCCTGCCCTACTAAGCCCTCTCCACAATGCTGACACCACCTTTCAGAAAAATGCTCCAGGTGGTTTTTTGTTCTTCCAGTGCAGCTTCTCTTGACCTTTTAAAGAGCAATCTCAGGGAAACATGCATTATCCCTTCGGGGCCTTTCCAATGGCTTTTGAAAACCTATCACGCAGCAGTTGGACGATTCAATTTCACATTCTCTCAGCCAAATCTGTATCTGTTTTCGACCTCAGGGTTGCTTATTAAGCTACTGTATGTATGCCTACATGTCATCTTAATTCTGCACTTCTGCAAATTGCTGTTGCTATGTGCCAACAAGTTGGAACTCACTGGAACTCCCCTTAATAGGGGTTTGAAGGTAAGTGAGATATTTAAGGTGCGGTTTTATCAGTTCTATTCCCCGCCGAGTTTCCATGGCCAAGTGGAGATTCGAACTCAGGCCTCCTGCGTCCCAGTCTTCCTCTTCTTTAATCCATTACATATGACAGCAGTGTGATGAGAAGTTTGCTGTGAAAATTCTCCTTCTCTATTTAGGGTTGGACCCGTCCAGGACCTGGAAGCATTACCTTTTAAGACAGCAATGTCCAGAATCTCAGTAGTGGTGCCTAGTAGTGGAACCTGGCAACGGCAGTCCAGAATAATCACTTATCTATGTTCTAAAGCTGGAGTAGGCAACTCCTGGCCTTCCACATGTGTTGGAGCCCAGCTCCCAAAAGGACTGGGGTTGCAGTCTAACACATCTGGAGGGCTAAAGGTTTTCCATTTCTGTTCCAAAGCATTGCAACAGCTGATATTTACATAAACACCCCCTTGCACTTGACTTGCCATCACAGAGCTGATCTCTCATGTATTTTGCATCCAAGCCATCGTTTTAATAAGCCTTTCCAGATGGAACCCAGGGGTAGGCATGCCTCTGAGTGCATGCAAAGTGCTGTTCTCTTACTGGAGAGCGGCAACGACGAGCCAGCCAGAAATCTGTCTTTCCACTACAAATTTTTAAAGATTAATTTTTTACTTTTTAACCTCATCTTTCCACTTCAAGGGCTTGAGGGTGACTTCTGATATATAAATATGACCATTAAAAGTCACATTAAAGTGCCAGGGTATGAAGTCTAGAAATTATGTTCTGTTTTTAATGGTTTTTAATGTTCTCCATCTTAAAGGCTGGTCAATATATTTACTATTCGACAGCCTGTTACTCTTCCAAAGTGGTTCAAAAGCAGGCCATATTTTGCATTACTCCCGAGTTAATGTGGATTTATTTGTGTTGTGTGGTTTGACAAGTGGTAATGGCCAGCGTCTGGGTGAAATATAGCCACAAGGAATGAGTGGTCCTCTAGATATTGAGAAACAGCGCTGACCATCAGCAGCAACCTGTGTAATCAGGAGTGAGGCATGATGGGCATTGTAGTCTAACAACATCTGGAACACTATCAATTTCTCATTCCTGAAGTCAACTTGGATGTTAGGTGGAGTCAAAGAAGCAGAAAAGACTGCACCATTTAGACATTGCTGTATTGATGTTTGATGGTGAAACTCTAGGACAGTGGTTCCCAAACTGGGGGTTGATACCCCTTTGGGGGTGGTGGTGTCGAACGACCATTTCCCAGGGGTTGCCATGAGCCAGTGAAGAAAAAGGCACAAACGGCTTGGGTCTGGAGGAGGAGGTGGAGGAAGGGGGGGGGGAGAAGAGTGAGTTACAGCTTGATAGGTTGGATGGCATGTCAGTCAATGGCACCGAAGGCTGCAATTGGCTGAGGGTGCCTGTAGAGGGAAGTTCTCTATGGCACCTGTGGCAGTGGCCTGCCAAAGGGGGGTTGCGGCCTCTTCCAAGCAGGGCAAGGGGTCACCACAACATGAGGAAGTCTGTATGTATGTAATAAAGGGACATGGCATTAGGATGTTTGGGAACCACTGCTCTAGGATTTTGAGGTCTCAAGTATTCAGGGGTGGTGTGCCCGGTCCTTCCTTCTGGTGGCACTTTGGGAATTGCAGTTTATCCAAGGCCAAGGATAGGGAACCCCATTAGCCACACATCTTCTGCTGGTACCTTCTAGAAGGAAGAGGTAGGGACCCAAAACTCTGGCCCCAGGTGCTCCAAGCCACTGAGGTATACTCACTGGGTGTATTAAGGAAAGATGGACTCTGGATGCACTCACTAATAATACCTCCTTCACACCATGAGTCATTTAGCCACATCCTCACAGCTGTCTCTGAAGCAGAGTATTGAGTGCATATTTTTTTCGTTCGGATTGTACATACTGCTGACTGGGTGTTCAAGACAGACTTGGACAGAGAGGGGCTCTGAGGCTCCAATTACATACATTATGTGAAAGCTTTGTGTGTCCTAGAGATGGGCACACATCAAAAAGGAATTGCAATATTTGACAGAAATCCTTGATTTGTCAAGGATTCGTTGCTTTGTGTGCATCCAGTTCGGCAACCCTGACAAACAGGAAGCAATTATTTTTTTTACCCTTTTTTGATTTGTTATTTTGTCAGCTCTTTGGGGTCTTGTTGCCATCTGCAGCCTCTGTCATTTAGGGTGGGGGGAAAGCTCCTTGGGGGTTCCAAGTTTAGACATTCAAACCCCAAATTTGCAGGAATTGTAGAGAGCAGTCATGGATGCTTCTCTGTGATTTTGCTGTCTCTAAAGTGCCTGGCATGGCATTCTATAGGAGTTTTTAAAGGGGGAGATGAACTGACAAATCAGTTCATCAGTTTGCCACACAAAAAAAATTGTACATTCGTGATTTGTAATTCATCAAAGTTTTTAAAGGGGGAGATGAACTGACAAATCAATGCATCAGTTTGCCGCAAACAAAAAAATTGTACATTTGTGATTTGTAATTCATCAACGTTTTTAAAGGGGGAGATGAACTGACGAATCAGTGCATCAGTTTGCTGCAAACAAAACATTTGTAGATTTGTGATTTGTAATTCATCAACATTGCTGAATTATGAATTGCAACAAATGCCCATTTTTCTGATTTGTGACTATCTCTAGTGTACACAACTGTGAGCTGGCAAAAAAAGCAAGGGATAAATGTCAGTAATAAATAACAGGGGAGAACAGCTTGTGATATTGGGCAAATCACTAACACTATGTCCTGCTGTAAGAGATCTTGAGGAGAGGAGCTAAAGGTGCTTCATAATCCCTGCCCCTAAGCTATCTTCCTTTAGCCCTTAGAACAGAGGTTCCCAATCTGGGGGTTGGCACTCCTTTGGGGGTCGAATAACCATTTCAAAGGGTCGCCATGAGCCAGTGAAGAAAAAGACACCAACGGCTTAGGTTGGGTGGGGAGGAAGGGACGGAGAGAGTGAGTTACAGCTTGATAGGTTGGAGGGGATGTCAGTCAATGGCACCAGAGGCTGCGATTGGCTGAGGGTGCCTGTAAAGGGAAGTTCTCTATGGCACCTGCAGCAGTGGCCTGCCAAAGGGGGCTTGTGGCCTCTTCCAAGCAGGACAAGGGGTCACCACAACATGAAGAACTGTATCAAAGGTTTGCGGCATTAGGAAGGTTGAGAACCACTGCCTTAGTAGTAGTAAAAGATGCTTTGTTCAGCATTGACTTGACAGAGCCTTGTGGCACAGTGGTGTAGTACTGTGCCACAAGTAAACTGCAGTACTGCAGTGAAGACTCTGTCCATGACCTAAATTCAGTCCTGATGGGCTCAGGTAGCGAGCTCAAGGTTGACTCAGCCTTCCATCCTTCTGAGGTCAGGAGGGAGATGTGGGGGAGAATCAACGTGTAGCCTTCGTAATTAAATAGCTCAAGCACGACGAGTTTAAGCACTAGATAAGAAGCATGTTTTGCTTTGCTTTACAAGAAATGAAAGCCCGGAGTTTGGAAAAGCTAATTTGCAGTCTACAACTTCAGACGTCTCCCAGGCAGTCGCCTGAGCCAGCAAAAGGCCTGAGCTTGACCCCTAATGAAAAGGCCAGTGTCTTTGCTCCCGTCCTCCTTAAAGTGCCCAATACCACGGAAGTCGACAAACTCTTCGTATAATTTGCCAAGTTATTGCGTAACCCAGCAGTGGTAGATGGGCGAGTTTTGCCTTCCGAGGTTTAATTTTGCTGTTGTTGCTTTTTCGTTACAGTTCACCCCCCATGTGGGGCCGTCTTCTCCCAGGATAACACGCCTGTCTAGCTGCACATCTCATCTGGCTAGCTCCTCCGTAACGTTAATGGAGCAGAGATGGAGGCAGTGAAGTAAGTCTAAACCCTGAGGGACTCAAAGGCATTATCCTGCCTAACGGCGGTCATTCTTCACATTTGCGCATCCATTCAGTTAATGATGCTCTAATGCAAGGTTCCAGCGGCTGAGATGGGGCGAATAATACTGTAATATTATAGGCATCAATCTTCAACCCTCATGGTGCCTCTAGGCCCCCTGTGCACTTACACACACAAACATGTGCACGCACACACCTCCAAGGCAGTCTGGTAATTTCTCCTTCGACTTCCTAAAACTCAAAATAAGGGCTGGATTTACCAGATTAAACTGCTTTGCCAATTATGTGGAGGAAGCTGATAATTATGGGAATATATCTTCCATTGTAGAAGACCCTATAGTGGGACAATAATGGAACGGATGTCCTCAGCACTTATCCAACCCTGGAGGCATTCAAAGGAACATTGGACAACCACCTGTCCGATCTGCTTTGACGTGCATTCCTGCCTTGAGTGGGTCCCATCAGGAATAATCTTGCTTAAATTTTGGGAACTAGAGTTGTTCACCTCTATCCGTAAAGCAAAAGTGTTCTGTTTACCCCATACCACTTCTAGTAGTCTCTGGGTGTTTTGCAGTTTAATTACAGTATGCAGGCTTCACATTGCCCCCCTCCCCCGAAAGCGGGGTACTCATTTCACCGACCTCGGAAGGATGGAAGGCTGAGTCAACCCTGAGCCTGCTTACCTGGGATCGAACCCCAGGTTGTGAGCAGAGTTTTACCTGCAGGCCAGGCAATCAACCACTGCACCACAAGGCTCATGGTAAAACTGAGCACACCAGAAATACCTTAGTGTAATGTTGTGTGTGTTGCGTCATGACAGTCATGACCAACTCTCCGTGACCCCATGTCCATGGAGTTTTCCTGGCAGGAATACTGGAGTGGCTTGCCAGTTACTACTCTAGGTGCCGACAGCACCTGGTATTCCCTGGTGGTCTCCCATCCAAGTACTAGCCAGGGCCGACCGTGGTTAGCTTCCGAAATAGATCGGATGTGCTTAGGACATCTAGGCAATGTTAATCAACCTAGCTCTTCACTGGACTGCTGTCTGGCCAAACCTGACATCTGGAATGGCTCACAAATGCAAGGAAACAGGTTGGCTCTCAAGCCCAGGAGGACCTATACCAGCTTTCCTAGCTTGTCCTGCACCAGAAAGGTAAGGACACTGGATGGAACTGGATGGGTCCCAAATAATTCCCCATTTTCCCAGATTATGGGATGCCCCTCCAAGCGAGATCCGCCTGGCACCAACATTGATGACATTCCGGCACCAGGTAAAAACATTCCTGTTCCAGAAGTCTTTTAACTGATTATTGTGGGTAGAGATGGGCACGAATAAAAAAAATGGCATTTCGTTTGTCGTTTGTCGTTTGGAGGGTCCGTTTCAGTTCATTTCCGTTTTTCGTGAATTTTTGCAGAAAATTCATTTTCATTTTCGTTCGTTTCGTTACCATTTTGTTACCATTTATTTCATTTTTTGTGGGTTTTTTTAGGATTTTAAGCAATTCACTCATATTGCAGTAACGGAAACAAAACGCACGACAAAATTTCCAGTGCTTCTGTTCGTTTCGTTTCATTTTAGAGACAAAATTCGTTTGTCGTTTCGTTATGTAATGAAACGAAAAAATGAAAACAGAAATGAAAAATTGTTCGTTTCGTGTCCATCTCTAATTGTGGATCCTGATGGCAATTTTGGTGTTCTATTTTAATGTATTGTATTTATTGTATTTAAATGTTTTATTGTTTTAATTTTATTTCAATTTGATGTTTTAATTATCTGAATTGTTTACTTTGATTGTGAGCTGCCCAGAGACCTTTGGGTAGTGGGCGACATACAAGCTATGTAAATAAATAAATAAATAAATAAATAAATAAATAAATAAATAAATAAATAAATAAATAAATTTCCATGGAAAATAGGATTGTGGCCCCTGGTCTTGGCTTGGGGCAGCCCTGCAGACAAAGGCTTCACTGTAATTTAGGAAAACAAGGCTGCCTGTCCTACAAATCTATTCTTTTTAACAACCACTACTAAGTCCCTGATGCCCCTTTAAAGTTAAGATCATTCTTAATGTTTGCTTGCTTTTAATTATTCACTTGTAATTTAAACAGGATACAGTTTGCTTTTTAGTAATTTAAATTCTACTCTTGCGAGCTGCCTTCGGTCTGCTTATCAGGAGAAAGGTGGCCTATGAATAAAACATAATGAAACAAATACTGATAATAAATAAGCTCCCCCCACCTCTCCCCATCCCCGGCCTTACACGCCAGTGGCAGCTCACTGTGAATAAGCACTTTGAAGGCCCCCAGTGTCCTTTCCCCTGGTTCTTGTAGCTTTAACTCAGACCTGCATTGAACAGATTTTCAAATTTAGGACACCTTCCCTGGGAGCGTTTCCTCCTTGGCAGGCCTTCAGTTTGGCAGGCCTTCGACAAAAGAGGACATGTGGTCACCCGACGGAGGGGATCGCTTTGTCTCTGTTCTTTCTCTCCCTTTGTTTCAGCCTGCTGGGATGATGGCTGATCCCATTCATCCTTGGGAGGGTGGGAAAAAAACCTCCTTTTCTTTCTTTATCAGTCAGTGGCAGCATCACAACCACCAACGGAGGAGCAGCAGCTCCATTACCAATGGCCGCCAACAGGTCCCTCCCTCTGTCCTTCTGTTGCCTCTATAAGTTTTGCTGGATGGGGTTTTATCCTCTCCCTAAAGACTTCTAATTCCAAGCCACTGTCCCTCTTTTGTCCACTGTGGGTTTGTGATTATACTTCACACCCCCCCCCCCAGCATTTGGAAGCTGTGAGTTCTCTCCCCTTCATTTAACGCCTGAGCATCACAATTCCCAGCCATGCAGAACAAAGCAAACTTTCCCTTCTCTCCATCCTTGCCATTCTTTCCAACAGAACGGCATCCAGAATCATTGCCTTTGATTTTCCCTGTTTACTTTTGCAGTTAGAATTGGGTGGGTGGGTGGGTGTGGAGAGCCACACAAGGCAACCCAACTTAGGGCCTTTTCACACGACCCCTAAGATCCGCTGTCCACTTAAATTCGGACCAGAGATCTTGGCGTTTCGTTGCTCTTCCTGCGTCCCCACCCCTCCGCACTTCCTTGCTCCTGCCTACGTGAGGGGAGGGAGAAAAAAAGAGAGGAAAAAATGCAGACTCACCTCCAAAGCCGCCCGTCCTCATCCTGATTCCTTCTCTTAAAGGGGCGGGAGGCAAAAAAACCAAACAGAAGCGAGGAGAGCCCAGCACTCACCAGATTACATCCGGATCTGGGGATTTTCACCCTCCAAGAGCAGGTACATGAAAAGTACGCTGGGGCACGCTTAGGTGGGCGTGGTCGCACTTAATTTCCTGCAACCTCCGGAGCTGGTGGGGAAACAATTGTAAGCTCTGGAGCTGGCAGCCATTTGCGGCAGAGTTTAGGGGTCATGTACAAAGCTCTACAGACGGTTACTTCACGTCCTTCCTCGTTCCGAGATGATGTTCATTTTGTGATAACGTCGTTCGTGGTCACGTGGTCTTGTCCCGGTTCTCACAGTGGCCCCCACTGGAATGTTCTAACCCATCTTGCCAGTGTATCTAAGCCTTGGGTCCCCAGAATGTACTTGGACTACATCTTCCCGAAATCCAGGCCGGAACAACTAGTGGCGAAACCTTCTGGGAGTTTATGTCCGTGGTTCCTTCTTGGCTAGGGACCAGGGAAACAAACCGCGGGCAGAAACCTTCTCAGAGATGTTGGGATAAATTTTAGTCTGCACACTAGGTGAGTCGATGGTGGCCAAACTAAAAACTATCTTACATAAGAACATCAGAAGAGCCCCGCTGGATCAGGCCAAAAGGCCCATCTAGTCCAGCTTCCTGTATCTCACAGTGGCCCCACCAGATGCCTCTGGGAGTGCCTGAGACTAGATCTCTGTCTCCTGATACCACTCCCCTGCATCTGGCCCTTGAAGTACCCCGTTTTTAAGCCTGAAGATAACACATCTCCATCATGGTTTGTAACCTGTGATGGATTTCTCCTCCAGGAATCTGTCCAAACCCTTTTTGAAGGCATCCAGGCTAGATGCCATCACCATATCTTGTGGAAGGGAGTTCCACAGAATAATCTTCATTGGTGGAAGAAGATATTCGGCTCACCACTAGTGTATTCTGCTAGGGAGTCGCAAAAGAAGAAAGGTGTCATTCTTATTGTTTTTGGATGTCCGGCCCAGTCTGATCATGTCAGTTTCCTAAGCCTGTTATTTCTGGAAGCAACTTTCTGTTGGGTGTTTAAACAACCTATTTTTTTCATAGGTCAGGCTCTGATACAGTGACGTGGCCACATGCTTTGGTGGCAAGGCCACGTTCCGAAATGTTCCCTTCCTTACAAAAGCCAATAGGTGGCCCTGCCTGGGACACCAGGCTGCCACGGGTTAGAGAGAACATAAGAACATAAGAACATAAGAAGACCCACGCTGGATCAGGCCGAAGGCCCATCTAGTCCAGCTTCCTGTATCTCACAGCGGCCCCACCAGATGTGTTTGGGAGCGCATGAGACTAGATATCTGTCTCCTGATACCACTCTCCTGCATCTGGCCCTTGAAGTACCCTGGTTTAAAGCCTGGAGATGACACATCTCCATCATGGTTTGTAACCTGTGATGGACTTTTCCTCCAGGAATCTGTCCAATCCCCTTTTGAAGGCATCCAGGTCAGATGCCATCACCACATTGTGTGGCAGGGAGTTCCATAGACTTACAACGCGCTGGGTGAAAAAATATTTACTTTTGTCAGTTTTTACTCTCCCAGCCCTCAATTTGAGTGTATGTCCCCTAGTTCTGGTATTTTGGGAGAGGGAGAAGAGCTTCCCTCTATCCACTTTACTCATGCCCTGCATTATTTAAGCCATTGCCTTAGCACGAGAGGTAAACAGGCAGAGGATGCAACGAAATGTCATTTTACGACTTGAAAAATCTCAGCCCGGCTCCCGAGGTGGGGACAAGCCCTAGGCAAGCTGTATGAGTTTGACTTTGCTTGAGGCGGTGATGGCTGGGGGGGAAACGGCTCCCACTGGACTATGATAGCTTACTGAACCAAGCCGCCTTTGTTAGAAAACCACGGGCTCCCATTTTCTCTGAACAAAAAGAGATGTCCCTGGGTGCGTCCAAACGAAGGACAGAAAGTGATGAACCCCTTCCAGGGCACCCGAAGAAGATCACCTGCTGCATCCCAAGGAGCCAATAAGGGCCAGAGACAATATTAATTCCATCAAGTGCATCAATAAATGACGTTTAATATGATCAACAGATGAATAGCAAAACCAAACAAGTACAAAAAAACCAACATATACAAGTATGACATGCATCAAGCACATCAAATGCATCTTTTTTCTGGGGGGGGGGGCGTGATTAAATTGGCACCTTCTTATCCTCCAAGAATTTTTTTAAAAATTATGCCGCATAATTATTTTTGCATTTTACACTTTCCTTTCTTATTTCTTTTTTAAAAGCCTCCTTTTCAGACCTGATGGATTGATGCCTGGAGCAAAACGCTGGGTATTCTTTTCTCCCCGCTGTTGGCTTCCAATTGTGAAAATTAATTTTTAAATTGATTTAAAGCTCTCTCCTTCCTTAATCTATTTTCCCTTTGCTTTCTAATTTCTCTTGCTTTCATTTCAGTTTGCACTCTGAGCGTACTATTTTTTAAAATTATTTTTGCATGAGGTTGTTAATGATATAAACATCACACGTTGGCAGTTCCTTGCCTGCTTGAATTGCTGCACTTGAAGTTTCTTGACTAGGGTAGTTAGAGGTTGCTGGATTACTAGAGATGGGCACGACTCAAAAAAAGGTGTTTCGTTTGTCGTTTGTTGTTTAGGGGGACCGTTTTGGTTCATTTTCGTTTTTCGCAAATTTTTGCAAAAATTCATTTTTCGTTTCATTGCGTAACAAAACGAAAAAATGAAAATGAAAATGAAAAATTGCTTCTTTCGTGCCCATCTCTACAATTCAATGTATTGCCATAAAGAAAACGAAACGGACGGCAAAATTTCTGGTGTTTCTGTTTGTTTCGTGTCATTTGGAGGCAAAAATTCATTTTTCGTTTCGTTACACAACGAAATGAAAAACAAAAATGAAAATGAAACATTGCTCGTTTCGTGCCCATCTCTATGGATTACTTCTTGTAAGGATGAACCAAAGGAAGAGGCCCCTTAAACCTCTCAGCTACATCTCCTTGCGGTAGTCTTCTCAAGGGGATACTCTCCAGATGTCTCATACACCAACTCCCATCGGACCCAGAACCATGGCCAGGAATGATGGGCTCTGTAGTCTAAAACACATCATGCTGAGAAAGGTTGATCCCCAACACTCAACTGTGCTCCTGGCTGTGCTTTGTGGATGACCTACAACAGGCATGTCCAAACTTCGGCCCTCCAGATGTTTTGGACTGCAACTCCCACAGTCCTTTGCCATTGGCAATCTAAGCTTAGAATTCTGGGAATTGTGGCCCAAAACATCAGGAGGGCTGAAGTTTGGATATGCCTGACCTACAACAAACAGAGGAGGGGATCTTATATGACCAACCCCTTTCCTATTAAGACACAATGTAAACACTCCCGTCTTCCACCTGAAATTCTTCCATTAATGGTAAGTTGATGCAACGATTCTTGGCTCATAGGTTTCAGAGGTGTAGAGATGAATTAGAGCCAACATCCCAAGCTGAGATCAGTTCGTCTCCTTTTGCCAGGTATAACACACACAAAAACACATTTTTTTTACTGCAGATGGGCAGTTTAATGGCTTAGGTCTCTGGATATAGAGCCAGAGGTTGGGGGTTTGATACCTGGCTGTGGCGCTTAGATTTGATGATCCATAGCAGTGGTTCTCCACCTGTGGGTCCCCAGATGTCCCTGGACTGCAACTCCCAGAAGCCTCCACCACTCACTGTGCTGGAAGGGATATCTGGGAGTTTTGGTCCAGGAACATCTGGGGAACCACAGGCTGAGAAACACTGATTTTGGGGTCCCTTCTTAGGGTGCTTTTACATGACCCCTAAAATCCGAGGAAAAGGGCTCCCAGATCCGGAGCTTAAAAATGTTTTCCCACCAGCTCCGGACTTTAAAAAAAAATTAAGTACGACCACGCCCACCTAAGCATGTGCCAGCACACTTTTCAAGTACCTGGCCGCCAGGAGGTAAAAAATCTTCCGATGCAGATGTAAAGCTGTAAATGCCGGGCTCCCTCGCCTTCTGTTTGTTTTTTTGTCCCCGCCGCCCCTTTAAGAGATAGGAATCAATAGGGCTGCTTGATGGAGGTGACCCTGCATTTTTTCTTCCTTTTTTTTCTCCCTCCCCTCACGCACACAGGAACAATGGAGTGCAGAGGGGTGGGAACACAAGAAGAGCGACAAACCCCCATGATCAATTTAAGTTGCCACCGGCAACAGGTACAACATGCGTAAGTGGCAGTCATGAAAAAGGTATAAAAAGCATAAGAGACCACTGTGATTATAATTTACCGGCCTTAATTGGAATGTACAGGAGTCGATAACACTGGGGCTAATAACCCATTAAAGGAGGGCTACATAGCTCTTACATTATTCCATCTGTTTCAACATGTTTTAATCTACGATTCCCCATGGGGTCCAAATGTCCTTCGGCGGGAATTATCATGGGCAAAGAAAAGATTACCAATTTTGAGTCTATTCAGAAGGCATTCCCGAATGAGCTCAGCAGGTTTCACTCCGTGCCCGTAGAATGTGTCTCGGCTCACAAAGGAGGCCCGTTATTTAAGAAAGAACGCGGGGAGCATTGAAAAGCTGGAAACAGGACCCCAGCGTCTTTCGGTAAACGGGGAACCCGGAAACAAAGAGGACCAGACCTCAGTGGCTCCTTGTCAGCCTACATTACAGAAGCTGAAGAGACAAAGCATCTTGCGTGATGAGTACACATAATCATACAGCGCTGAGCAGCTGAGGCAGACCCAATAATATTCATCTCAAGCATTCAAGTAATTTAGCGGTGGTATCCAGGACAGTTCGTGAACAAGAGGACGGCAATCACCACCGCACATCTTTCAGCCAAGACGGAAAGCCAAAGTCCAAACCACTTGTCAGTCACAAAGGTACCCTTTCATCTGCTGTAGCAGATTCAAGGATTCAGGGCCCTAAAAGTTCAATGGTTACAATTTAGGCTTAGCTCACAGACAGACGACTCTAGCCATCAATATTTATTTATTTGTCGGATACCTATAACGCCCATCTAGCTACTCTGGACAGTTACTGAGTTGTTTTCCTCTTCCTGTTTGTTTTTAATCCAAACTATCATCAAATATAGACCCAGAGGCAACTTTGGAGTGCTGGGGTGATGTTACATCATGCTATTCTGGGCATGGTGTGGAAATAATAGTGGTTTCCATTGGTGGTGGTTGCCAGTTTTCTGGATGGTAGCTGTCTTTCTTCTCCTTCGCAGAATGCCCCGGATCAATGCTATGTCTGAGGCACTGTGGGTAAAAATAATATCTACTGTTAGAGATGGGCATGAATAAAAAAAATGGCATTTCGTTTGTCGTTTGGAGGGTCCGTTTCGGTTTGTTTCCATTTTTCGCAAATTTTTGCAAAAAAATCATTTTCGTTCTCGTTCGTTTCGTTACCATTTCATTACCATTTATTTCAATTTTTTGCGATTTTTTAAAGGATTTTAAGCAATTCACTCGTATTGCAGTAATGGAAACAAAACGCACAACAAAATTTCTGGTGTTTCTGTTCGTTTCGTTTGTTTAGAGACAAAATTTGTTTGTCGTTTTGTTACATAATGAAACAAAAAAACGGAAACGGAAACGAAAAATTGTTCGTTTCGTGCCCATCTCTATCTACTGTCCAGTAACCACTACAGAGGACACAGCGGTCGATAAAAATAGAAGCAACAGAAGGGAAATGGGTGTTGATATTTTTGTGTTGCTGCTGTTGCTTCTGCTGTTGGTGTGAGAGAACACACTTTTATGTATGTTTGCAAGAAAAGTTTATGCAGCCCTGAACTTCTTGTAAGAAAAGCAGGATTAAATTAATGATTGCATCAACTGCATTGAAAAAGACTCCTGTTCTCTAAGCCTTTAAGCAGATATTTAAGCCACACGGATATTCCGGAATGCATCAATCTCTTAAGTGTAAATGATTCCTTTTCTTTGTCTTTTTGCCAACCTTTTGCCAGTTTAGCAGCATCTGTTTCATCTAAAAGGTATGTTTTACCTTTGCTCTTTGCTTTTTGTTGTCTTATGAAATGTGTTTTCATTGCCTTTCGTGGGCCTCCAGTTTTAAAAGGTTTGTTTAAAACTGTCTCGGAGTGGTGCCAATTAGCATGGGAAGGGCAGAAAAGAAAACTTTATAGATGCAAAACGAAATAAAGGTAGTGGTGTTGTAAAAGCGCGGTTGTCTATGTCATTAAAGGCAGCTAAAATCTCCTGGTTGGCACGCTTATATTTTTATTTTATTTTTTAATTTTTGACAAAAAGCTGACAGGACGTGGCGACGTGAGCAGGATTCAATTCTTTGCAGCATGATTGTGCATCCAGGTGGAGTTTGAGCCCAGCTTCATAAAACGGCTTGTTCCTTGCTTGGCCGACAGATCAATACCATGACGGGGAAGTACTCTGCATTTGCCGTGCGGCCGTGACTTGGCTGCACTGCTGAACAAACAGTAATTAAATCAGAAAGGGGCAAGATGGGGGCTTAGTAGGTCTCCATACCCCCAATCCCCAGCCGGAAGAACTGGAAGGGGAGGGGTGTCCTGCCTGCCAGCGACCACGGTTCTCTCGGCAGCTTCAGGGGGGACTTTGTGTACTCAGTCCCTCGGCTTCTGAATGATTTTTCCATGACTGTGAGTTAATAAAAGAGTGCTTTACAGTCCGTTCCAAAGGGCTCTGTAATGGATCTGTTTAAGGCCGTCCTGCGGCTTTCTCTCCCGTGTCAGCCAGGATGTTACGACCCCCTAAGGAGCAGCCGAGATCACATTAAGCTGCTGCCAGAGTTACTGCCTGACCCTGATCAGGAAGGTAGGCAGATTGATGTCTGTTGTGGTTCCAGTCTCAGGTTAGATCTGGGAAGACCATGATTCATATTCCTTCTAAGTAATTCACTCAATGGGGCATGAACCAACGGCCCTCTCATCCTAAGCTGCTAATGGCGAGGAGGGGTTGCTGTGGGCAACCATTCTCTGAGTGGTACTCCCCATCAGTCCAGGTGGACAGGCCAACTGTTGAATTGTGAGTCCTGGGATCACCTACTGCAGTAGTTCCCAACCACACATAACCCCAGGGGTTCGTGGACTATAACTCCCAGGAATCTGAGATGAACCAATGCATCGATCTGTTGGTTCATTGAAAAATATTTCAAAATTTGTCATTCATAATTGTTCAAACACAGGAGGTGGTGATGGCATCTGGCCTGGATGCCTTCAAAAGGGGATGGGACAGATTCCTGGAGGAAAAGTCCATCACAGGTTACAAACCATGATGGGGATGTGTCATCTCCAGGCTTAAAATCAGGGTATTTCAAGGGTCAGATGCAGGGGAGTGGTTATCAGGAGACAGATAGCTAGTCTCATGCGCTCCCAGATGTATTTGGCGGGGGCCCCTGTGAGATACAGAAAACTGGACAAGATGGGCCTTTGGCTTAACCCAGCATGGCTCTTCTTATGTTCTTCTGTTCATTCCTTGCCGTTTTTCAGCCAGATCTGCTTTTCAGTCGATGCACAAGGTGGTTGTGTTCTCCATCAGCTTCCGCGAGCCTCGTTCTCCCTCGTACAAGCCATCGCTTCCTTCAGTTCACCTTGGAACTGGGAAAGGAGCAGTGAACAAACAGATGTTGGAGAAGAAATCTCCGAATCCTGATTTATGTCCGACTCCTGCCCGGCAGGCAGCGATGAACGGCTGCACAAGGATAATAGTTCCTTCAGCATCCTTTCCCCCACGTTTCTATTAAGAACAAATTTACAACAGGGTGAGCTTTATTTCATGCTCTCCAATAAATCCCGGCAATGGCGGCAGTAAGAGCGGTTTTAACCTTTACGATCAATGCAAGGAAAGCGTCCGTAAGGCTGGAGGTAAACAACCCAAGGGAGGGGGGAGGGCTCTTCTCACCTTGGTGAATAAAAAGCTTTGTCTGTGCCTAGGCAAGAGTTATTAAAATGTGGAGTCTTTTGGCAGGGTGGACAAGGAGGGGGGATGGCGGCAAGGGAGAGAAAGGGAACGAAATGACAGCCGTCATGCCAACTGGCAAGACAATTCCAGAGAGGGTAGCTGTGTTAGTCTTTTCAAGAATTTCAGGCAAGAATCAACGAAAAACCAGACCAAACCGAACAAAAAAGACACAAAACATGGGGCACCTTAAAGACTAACTTTCATATTTTAACGTGACGTTTCGTGGACACGTCCACTTCTTCAGACATATAGCAGCAGTTATAGAACAATCGAACAAGGAAGGGTTTGCAGAATTTTGAAGAGTGCAACCCTTAATGCCCTCTGCTCTTAGGATGGCATGGGCACCATTCTCTCTCATCTGTTTGTGGGTTTCCCAAAGCTTCCTTTGCCCTCTTGCTCTTGCCATGAGCCTTGCTTTAGCACCATTCATCTTGAAAATAAGATTGATGCCCAAGTGTGCCTTGGAATTGTATGTGTGTTGATGGACGTTCCAACCAACGTGGCCCAGCTGGAAGAACACAGGGTTCAGAGAGGTGTAGCACTGTGTGCCCACAAAACGCCCAAACCAACTCTCAATGGACAAACCTGTCACCGTTTCCTGCACAGTACCTTTCCATCCTGTTTTTGAATGAATGGATAAACTTGGAAAATTCATATGCATACAAAAAAAGGAAAGTAAACAGAAGTCTCACCCATCGCGATTATCTCCATGAACGCACTGGAAGAGTCCTCTAGGGCAGGCATGTCCTAGCTTCAGCTTGCCTGATGTTTTGGACCGCAACTCCCAGAATTTAAAGCTTAGATTGCCAATGACAAAGGACTGTGGGAGTTGCGGTCCAAAACATCTGGAGGGCCGAAGTTTGGGCATGCCTGCTCTAGGGAGAACAAGGTAGACTCTCTAAAGTCGTGGTCCCCAACCTTGGGTACCCAGATGTTCTTGGAGAACAATTCCCAGAAGTCCTGGTCAACGGAGCTAGCGGTGAAGACTCCAGGGGTTTTTAGTTTAAGAACATCTGGGGGCCGAAGGGTGGGAGTCACTGCTGTAGAGGAAGACCATGTCAATTCTAGAGGCCCTAGACTTCTGGGGTGAAGGAGACCATACTCCCTGAAGGGGGAAAGTGGAAGAAGATTGAGGGCCTTGCCCATCCCCGATGATGGACTATAATGAAGACCCAGGGGTTAGGTATGAAGTCCTCAGGCTGAGCCCAGGATCCTGCTCAATTCTGAATGGCCCACATTTGAGCATGAGCTACAATTTCCAGCAAAGGCCCTATACAAGCTCTTAGTCTCCATGCTTATTGCTGGGGAACAATTTGTTTGACGCGGCTTGAACTTGTGTCTGCCAAAGTTGGTCATGAGATCAAACGGTACCGAAGGATTGAACCTCTTGGGTTCAGTCCTTGTTCCCGTGCCATGCATGACCTGGAATGTTTATTGTTTTCCTTTATGTTTGTACCATGAGAGTTATCACAGTCTCTCCTGGCTGAGAACTGTAGGACTGCAGTATCTTGGGGGACCTGCTCCAATCACTCCCCAAACTAATTAATATAGGTCTGCAGCATTGCTAGGGTGGATGGAAGCTGAAAAACACAGAAGTAGAGATGGGCACGAAACAAGCAAATTTTCGTTTTCATTTTCATTTTTTCGTTTCGTTACGTAACGAAACAAAAATGACTTTTGTCTCCAAAATGAAACAAAACAAAACGAAACACCAGAAATTTTGTCGTGTGTTTCATTTTCGTTGCGGCAAATACATTGAACTGTAATGAATGCTAACGAAACAGCAATTTTTTCTTTTTGCTTTCATTTTTTTGTTTCATTACGTAACGAAACGAAAATGAAATTTTTTGCAAAAATTCATGAAAAACGAAAATGAACCAAAACGGACCCCCTAAACGACAAACGACAAATGAAACACCATTTTTTTGAGTCGTGCCCATCTCTACACAGAAGTATGGAATGCTATACATTGCATGGTATCTGTCTCCTGCTAGTGGCCAGTTTTGGTAACTAAACCCTGGAAAATACATACACAAATACATATTTCTGAGGTTTTTCATTTAGCATTTTCATTGATTCCTTGGATCCTGCAGATAGGAGATCACTACATTCCTACTGTACTGCAAACGACTAGCCTTATTCTGGATCTTCCTTGTTTGAAACAATAATAAGTGAACTTATTGCTTGTCACTCTGGTTTTATGGAAACATCTCACACAAGTAGAGGGACTCCCAAAGTCTTGGCTAGATCTGGCTGGCAAGGATCTCCTGCAGTGGCCCTTGAGAAAATATCTACCTGCTCAAAATGTGCAAGTCGTGGCAATCCAGAATGTTAGTGTCACAGCAAAGCAAGCGTTATCAATTGGGTGTCAATGGTGCATTGAGAGGACAGGCCTGAGACTAAGCCCTTCTCTGGCATAGCCGATTTGTGCTCTTGCAAATGTGTGACTGGGCTGAGTAGACAATGCCCTACATGTTATGAGTATACTCATTGGGGTTATGCTCATTGGCATTTGCTTGCAATAGGAAATGGTTTAAACTGAGAAATTTGGGAAATCAGAATTGCATGTGTGGGACCTTTTTGCGTGTGGAAGGGTTTGGCTATGAATTGTACCAAAGGGAGCAGTCTTATGATCACGACTGTAGAAATTCACGAGCTTCTTTTTTATTTTTTGCACAATATCTAAAATCTAGACCTGGCAGATTTATCAGGAAACCAGAATGCACTTGCATGCTGAAATTGACACTTTCCAGAATGTGGGAAGTGTGCTACTCTAGAAATTTGCACAGACACACACCTAGGAGGAGGAAGGTTCTGTCTTAAGCTTACTATTTCAGTGTTTTGATGTTGTCCACAGAAGGACCGAGAGGTGCGGACAAAAATCTGTACATTAAGCGAGGGGGGGGGGAGGACGTAAATATGCATTTAAAATGTCACACACCATTTTAAAAATAAACCTGGTTGCGTTTGCTAATTCGTGTGAACGCAGGTCGAAACGAATACGCAGTCATTGAAGTGATGATAACTTCGGCCAAACCGGGAATGACAGATTTGCTTGCTTAAGTCAAGACATGGAAGAGCAAAATGTGTGCCCATCAGCTTTTAAAGTTCTTCTTCATGTGGCAGCATTGCTGAGTTGTCCTAGTTTTCTACTATGGAGGGTAGAAAATGATGCTGAAATGGTATTTATTTTATTTATTTATTTATTATATTTATACCCCGCTTATCTTCCTTGTGGAACTCTGCGTACAATGTGTGTAGCAGGGAAAATACAGAGGCAGTCAGAGTCGGTTAAGCCTGTCTGCTTTGTATCTTGTTTCGTCTGGGAATATTTGGCCAGCATGGATCTGTTGAGTCCTAACACACCGTAGATTTGAACATGGATGCTTCAGGGTTGAATGAGGCATTACAACACAGCACACGGTGTTGGAATGTAACTCGTCACTTGTCTCATCTCCATGTAAGGAGTAGGGCAGCTGCAAGAATGTGCTCCTCATTTGCAAGATGGCAAGATAGTTTCCCACCAGCACTCAAGGGTATTTTCATGAGACAGATGCTTGCACTAACGGCAGGGAAGGAGAACAGCTGCTGTCTTGTTTGTCTGAAGGCTGAAAAAATCAGAAGCGCTGAATGCTTTGTCTGAGTACTTTTTTGATTCAACCTGGGTTTTAGCGACTGAAGAATGTGTCACAGCGGACTTGGAACTTGCATCCATTAATGATCACTATGGGCGCTTTTACACGACCCCTAAAATCCGAGGCAAAGGGCTCTCAGATCCAGAGCTTAAAATTGTTTTCCCACCAGCTCTGGATTTTTTAAAAAATTAAGTACGACCACGCCCACCTAAGCGTGTCCCAGCGCATTTTCCAAGTACCTGGTCTCCGAAGGTGAAAAATTTCTGATGTGGATGTAAAGCAGTGAGTGCCGGGCTCTCCTCGCCTTTGTGTGTGTGTTTTTTTTCCCCCTGCCCCTTTAAGAGACTGGAAGAGATTGGAATGTTTCCTGGGCAGCTCCCCACAGCAGAGCGGAGGTGAGCCTGCATTTTTTTCTCTCCCTTTTTTCCTCCCTCCCCCTCATGCAGACAGGAGCAAGGAAGTGCGGAGGGGTGGGAACACAGGAAGAGCAACAACCCCCCAAGATCTCTGGTCCGAATTTAAGTTGCCAGCAGATCTTAGGGGTCGTGTAAAAGCGCCCTAAGTTGGTGGAAAATCAGAACAGGGAATTTAAGTTTTGGCCTGCAAAATACAGAACCTACCCATCAGACATGGCCACTGGACAAATATTGGCATTGTAGTCTGGAAAGTGATGCTTCCAAGATCTACAACCTGCAGCCGTTGCAAAACCATCTCCAAGAAGACTGCACAGCACTCGGGAAAGATTTGACGCTGGAAACGGACTCTCTTATGACAGCTGATGATACACAATTGACATGGTTGCTTTTTTTTGGACTGTCATTTTGGACTTGGCTATTAAGGGAAGCGGAATCTGTCAGGTCAGGCCATGACAGCTGTCCTATACCTTGGTGCCATGGCTGTAGCGAAGCTACAGCAGAATGTTCTAATTGAATTAAACCCATAGCTTGTAAAGGTTAGAGGGGGAGTACTGTCCTCACAATGAACTGGCCACAGGCTATACTAAAGTGGACATGGGATAACAGCATTTAAGGCTGCAATCCTAAATGAACGGATTTGAGAATAAGCCCTATTCAGCTCTGGGGGACATGATTTAAGTAAATTTGTACCGGTTTTGTCCAGGAGGCAATCAATGATGCTGGGTATTTTTTCTTAGGGTTGTTGTTGGGCATGTGTGTGTTTTAAGTTCCCCTTGACAGCCCTCTGGGTTTGCAAATCAATTTAGAAAAGAAAGCAACGAATCTATCCATTCAAGCATTGAACGGCACAAGGTTAATCAAATCCATTGTCTCTTCCCACCACGAGGCAGCTCTTTGTCCCGAGAGCCGCAGGAAAGGGTTTCAGTTCTGGACTGTCATTCCCCAAATCTCTCGAAATTCACCAATTCATCAAGTGAACTGAAATCCATCAATTTTGCCACTGGAAATGCATCCACTTGTCGATTCATCGGCCCCGATGAATCACAAATCATGATGAATCACCGTTTTCGTTATTCGTCCCCATTTCTAATTCTTTCCTAATGGAGTCAACACATAGGTGTTTTTTTAAAAAGTCCGTGCTATCATTTAACTCATTAATTGGCACAGATAAGCCTTTCGGCAGGATTTGATCATTTCTTAGCAGAAATTATTTTGCCCAAATCTGCAAGGGTTCTGCTCATTATCCCTGGCCGAAAGGGGTCTCTGCCTAACAGCAGATAAAAGGCTTGATATTGTCACTGGTCATAACTTGCTCCAAGCATGCATTTTTTCCTCCTTCCCTTCTGCATGGTTGGATATTTATTTTCTACAGGCATAGCTCTGATTTGCTAGGAGGGATGAGTATTTAGGAGCTGTTTTCCTTTGAATTACAACACTCAAGCACAAATGCCCATTTCCTATGGTCCTTGATCCATTTGTAATACAAAAATAACCTGAGAAGGGGATTTTGTATTAATGTGAAGCAAATAGCTATACCCTAAGCACATAAGCCTGCAGAAGAGGGCAAACACACCACACGCCTCTGTGCACACACACACACATACATTGGCACGTGCAGAGTTCTAAAAGTTTATCCAGAAGTTGAGTCTCGGCAACTCAACTTCACCTGGATGACTGAGAATCTTCACAGACATACAGTACTTCTAAAAGTTGAGCTTTTTGTTTTGTTTTTTTTTAAAGCCGGTGTAGTCTGCTGCATTTAATCTACTCTTGCCTAGTAGGTAAGCGAAGGGTTCAACAAACATAGTGTGAAAGCAGATATAAGGCCTAGGCCGGGGGTGTCCTAACTTTTTTCAAGGAGGGCCAGATTTGGTAAGGTGAAAATGTGTGGCGGCCGACTATTCAGCCTGAAGGGGAGGGAAAGTTCATGGACCATGTGCGTTTGCAACAGCTGCAAATGCTCTAGTTTCAAGGTGCCCAAGTGTCTAGCAGCTGTTGCATGGCCCAGGAATCAGCCCACATGCACCGCAAACACACCACTGCTCACATATGCTGCCCTCCCTCACAAGGAGGTGGGGAGGACACTTCAGCAATGGAGCCAGGGGCAGGTAGGCAAGGCGGGTGGTCGAGGGGATGGATGGAGGCAGGGAAGGCAGGCAAACCATAAAACTGCAAGCTGACATAGCCAGCCGACATGGGGAGGGGTAGCCGGCAAGGATGAGTGACAAGTTGAGCCGGTAGGGAGAAGAGGCTGAGCGCCACTCAACATTTTAAAACAGGCCGCATTTGGCCCACGGACCAGGCTTTGGACATGCCTGGCCTAGGCAAACTCACTCAGGGACCTTTTCTATATTCTAAGTTAAGTGGTGAGCGTCAGAAAGCACCTTAGTCTTCATTGGTGGATCAGTCACTTTCTTTTTTCCCCTTACCTGATGTAACCTCCTCAAAATTTCCCGATTTTTGCTCATGGGAAGCACGCAAATGCAATGCAATTCAATATAAATCAAATAAGCAGAAACGTATTGCCTGGGAGTCCAGAGCTGGAGAAATGGGTTGACCAAGAAATGAGGACTTTGTACACCTGTGTCAGTATGTTCCTAACATCAAAAACAGTCACACAGTAGGACAGCTGTCTGTCTGCCTTTTGGGATTCAGGCAAGCGTTCCCTGAATAAGGGACTACCTACTATGTGACTTTTTTTTATCTGGATCACCATGCATGATTACATTGACAGATTTCATAAGAACACCAGTGTTTTCCATGTTAGTTTCCACCCCTCATAATGGATTTTTCTTTTCTTTTTGTGTGACAGAATGAACAGTCATGTTTAGCCTGGAGATAGACTGAGGGTGGCTGTTTTCAAATACTTGAATGCCTGTTCTAATAGAGGAGCGGGCAGCATCTCTTCTTGATCATTATGGCGGGCAGAACACATAATAATAATGAGCTCAAATTACAGGAAGCCAGATGTAGGCTGCCGAACAAGGAAAACTTCTCAACTGTTAAAGCAGTATAACAATGGAACACTCACCTCGAGAGCTCCATTCGAGAGGAATACAGTACTGTACATTCAAGAGAAATAAAACAGATGACCATTCGTCAGATCTGCTTTGATTTAAGACTCCTGCATTGCGCAGGGGATTGGACTCGCTGGTCTTAGAGGCCGCTTCCATCTCCAATATTCTACGATTCTAGAATTCTAGGATATTTGTGTAGACACATATCATTTATTCACCCGTGTGTGAGGGAAGTGCCATTCACGAAATAAAACATTTAGATTCCCTGAGTCTTGACATTATCCTGATGCAGCTCACCATCATATCCTGTCACCGTTTCTTTAATCATATCATCAGTATTTATTGACTTAAATATATAGAGAGATTTAAATATATTATCTGCCGCTTTCCCCCACCCCACCCCAACGCCCCACATGGCTAGTCCTCAGTTTTTGCTTTTGCTTTTCTGTTTGCCTGAAATATAGGGCAGGACAGTCTGAGTGCTTTTGTCTGACACAGTCTGAGTGCTGCTGTTGCACATCAGCTTTCTCTGCTGCGTGCTGCCGAGGCGAGGGGACCGGCAGGGCGTCGTCTTGGCGACGGGCCCCGCCTTGTGAGGGGCCTCGCCGCCAGTCTCCTCTGGGGGTTCCTCCGGGAGCGGGCTGTTGTCGGGCTCCTCCTCATCGTCGTCACAGCACAAGGCGTGGTAGAGGACCTTGTCGCTGAAACGCACTCGTTCCCGGGTGCCTGGCGTCCTCTGGGTTTTGTGGCTGAAGGCCTCCTCGCTGGAAGAGTCCGGGGTGCCCAGTCGGGGTCCGTTGGGGATCAGCACCCCGCCGTTCATGAGCCGGTAGTCGGGCTGAGTTCCCGCTGGCGGCGGCGGTTGCTGCTGCTCACAGCCGTCGCCGGAATCCGACGGGGTGGAGGCCTCGAGGAAGGAACAGAACTCCCAGCTGTCCGAGAGGATGTCGGAGGTCATGAAATCCAGGTGCCCCAGGTCAAACATGCCGCCTCCTTTCTCACTGCTGGACGTGCTGCTCACGGTCGCCGTCGTCCAGTCGTCCGGCTCCAGCTCGAACTCAAAGTCCGAAGTCAGCCTGTCAATCTGGCTGACCACCTGGGAGAAAGAGAAAGGATGGGTTAGGGCAGGGGTGTCCAAACTTTTTGAAAGGAGGGCCAGATTTGGCAAGGTGAAAATGTGAGGGGGCCGACCATTCAGTCACATTTGCCCCCCCCCCCGGGCCAGATTTTGGACATGTCTCTATAACATGCAAGGAGGCAGGGAGGATGCTGCAGCAATGGAGCCGGGGGCAGGGAGGCAGTGCAGGTGTCTGGGGTGGTGGTGGTGGACAGAGGCAGGGAGGGCAGGCAAACTGTAAAACTGCAAGCTGACATCTCCATCCGGTATGGGAAGGGGCCAGCTGGTGGGGATGTATGACAGGCTGAGCCGGCGGGGTGAAGAGGCTGTGGGCCACTCGAAATTTGAAAACGGGCTGCATTTGGCCCCTGGGCCTGACTTTGGACATGCCTGGGTTAGGAAGAGATCCACAACAGGTTCGGTGATCCCCATCAGGTTCTTTAAAGCAAAAAGTTATTTATGTACAGTGGTGCCTCCACTTATGAATTTAATCCATTCCGAATGCATACTCTTAAGTCGAACTACTCTTAAGTTGGGGTACCCATCTAAAAAAATTTAAAAGGTAAGTTAAAAATCAATGAGGGGCTTTAAAACTATGCTCCTCAGAATGTACTCCATAAGGGAAAGTCAGGACGAAGAATCCATCCATCCATCCATCCGTCCATCCATCCGTCTGTCCATCCATCTGTCCATCCATCCGTCCATCCATCCGTCCATCCGTCCATCCATCCGTTCATCCATCCATCCGGATCACCTTCAATGTACAATCACGGACGCAGCACTTCTGAAAGATCTAGAACACTATGTATTCCCCTATCCTTGATTTACGGAAGTGCCTCATTACACTCTTAACCAGGGGTCCTCAAACTTTTTACACAGGGGGCCGGTTCACTGTCCCTCCGACACTGATGGGGGCCGGACTATAGGAATGATTGATGCGCAATCGCATCAAGGCTCCCCCCAAAGCCGAGGCCATTTCCCCCAACCCAAACTCCCCGCTTGCACAGTAATTATTCTAGGAGTCAGCATGCAGGTGCATAAGGCCAACTTTTCAGCTCAAGTCCAAGAAGTTTGGTGCTAGTGTGCTTCCCTCCTGTTGCTTTCAGCCTCACCGCTGTGCATGAGGGCCTCCGAAGAAGCAAAGCAGCGAATGCGCCCTTGTAGCAGTGAGGGGGCAGTCCTGCTGGGGGGCAACCGCCAGATTCCTATTCAGCTCAAGTGGGGGGGGGGAAGTGGGGGGGTTCTGCAATGGCCAGTGGGCTGGATTCAGGACCCTGGCAGGCCAAATCTGGCCCATGAACCATAGTTTGAGGAGCCTTGCTCGTAACAATTTAATGAAAATATGACATATGCCCCTAAATTGAGTATACCGTGGAGAACAATGGGGATCAGATGGAGTGCTATCAAAGCTTCTGAGCATTAGCAAAACAATGACCTCTCATCTTCTTTTTTCCTGTCATTTCAGCCCTCTAGGACACTGCTACAAGTGCTGTCTTTGTAAAAGGGAGGTGAAAACAACAAATGATCAACAATGGATATTAGAGATGGGCACGAAACGAACAATTTTTCGTTTCCGTTTTCATTTTTTCATTTCGTTACGTAACGAAATGACAAATGAATTTTGTCTCTAAAATGAAACGAAACAAACAGAAACACTGGAAATTTTGTCGTGCGTTTCGTTTCCGTTACTGCAATATGAGTGAATTGCTTAAAATCCTAAAAAAATCACAAAAAATTGAAATAAATGGTAACGAAATGGTAACAAAATGAACGAAAACAAAAACGATTTTTTGCAAAAATTCACGAAAAAGGAAACAAACCAAAACGGACCCTCCAAACGACAAACGACAAATGAAATGCCATTTTTTTGATTCGTGCCCATCTCTAATGGATATACATCAGATGACCCTCCTGATGGCTGATTAATTGTGTTCCTCAGAATGTCCAGTAGATGGAGACACAATCACAACAAGCCAAGTAGCCCTGATAGTTTCAGAGAGAGGAACAAGGCTTTCTACCATGGCAAATTCATTTTGATGGGGAAATAATTCTTTTTGGAGCGCCTTGCATTCTTTCAAGGGGAGATTAGTGACCAAGCATGTAATCTGAGCATCATGAGCAGGGCTCCTCTTAATGCCCCCAAACTGGAAGGCAGCAGCACCACACCAGTGGAGACGGGAGGGCATGACCAAAGCACAGGTGAATGATCAACACGGTATAAACATGCAACTGCTGGCATTGATTCAGAGCCATCCCAAGACATTTTAATGCCAAAGATGGAAATCGTGCCCCCACCCAGTCATGGCAAAAGGTAATGCACCCCAAACCAGCCATGTCCTATTTGCACTTTCCAGGGAGGAAAAAACCCTCCAACATTGGCAGTAAAGTCCCTGACTGCCTTTAAAAAGCACTCAAGACCTTGCTTTTCAGAGAGGCATTTGGAGACCTTTAATGGGTTTCTTTGTGTGTGTGCCATTTTGCCAGGAATTTTTCTTTCTTTCTTTTTTTCTTTTTTTAAAAAAATTCTTTTCTCTGCTATTTGTTGCATTGTGTGTCTGAGATCTGCTTTTATTTACTATGTTTGTTAAACGCCCGGAGTTCCACAGGGAAGACGGGCGGCATAACAATTCATTCATTCATTCATTCATTCATTCATTCATTCATTCATTCATAAATAAATAAATAAATAAATAAATAAATAAATAAATAAATAAATAAATAAAGGAAATAGCCAACAAACAGGTGTCCTTTCAAGACAAAACAAAAACAGGTGACCTTTTTCCAAAAAGAAAAGAAATTGATCATCACAAAACAAAACAATCTACCTAACACACCCCGTGCAACCCACCTCCTACTCAGGACTTAGTCCATGTTTACAATCCTCCCCCTTTCTTTTGTCAAAGTTCACACTTAGCTAAGGGATATGAATGATTACAGAGTTCCCCGAGTTGGGTGGGGATGAGAGCAGGGTATTGGGCATTGCCTATAAAGCTCTCTGGACAGCTCTTTGCCTAAATCTGTGAAGATTCTTGGTCATCCAGGTGAATTTATCTGGAAGTTGATAGGTTTCAGCACCTTAGGCCATTGTTCACCTTAAGGCTATGGATACTATTGTCTCCCTAATGAGCCTATTCAGGCCATTGTTCATCTTATGAGCCTAATTCAGACCAAAGCTGACTGACTATAAGATGGAGGACTCGCACTAGCTGCATTCAGACTGAGGAAGCTGTTTGGATGAGCCGCGAAACGTTTCTATCTCTCAAAAAGAAGTCCAGTAGCCATGACTCAACTTCCAGAGAGGAGCTCTTTGCCTAGTTTCTGTTAAAGGATGGGACTTTCCAAGACTTCAACCATTGTGTTCATTTGTTGGGCTGTTTGGGAAGGAGTTGCTTTGAACCAGTGGTTCTCAACTTGGGGGTCAAGACCCCTCGGGGGGGCGGTCAAATGACCATTTCACAGGGGTTGCCATGAGCCAGTGAAGAAAAAGGCACAAACAGCTTGGTTCTGGAGGAAGAGGGGGAGGAAGGTGGGGGAAGAGTGAGTTGCAGCTTGATAATTTGGAAGAAATGTCAGTCAATGGCACCAGAGGCTGCAATTGGGTGATGGTGCCTGTAGAGGGAAGTTCTCTATGGCACCTGCAGCATCTGGATGGACTCAGAATCTTACCCTCACTTTATTAAAAAGCAAAGCAAAGGGTTCTGCTTATATACCACCCCATACTGCTTACAACACTCTCTGGGCAGTTTACAATTTAATTTTGCAGTCTACACATTGCCCCCACAGCAAGCTTACCGACCTCGGAAGGATGGAAGGCTGAGTCAACCATGAGCCTGCTACCTGGGATTGAACCCCAGGTCGTGAGCACAGTTTTAGCTGCAAGACAGGCAGTTTAACCACTGTGCCAAGAGGCTCCTGTCCTTCGAAAGATAAGGGTGGGTAATACCACCACCACCACCACCACCACCACCACCACCACCACCACCACCACCATCATCATCATCATCATCATCATCATCATCATCATCATCATCATCATCATCATCATCATCATCATCATCATCATCATCTTGTGGACTCAAGTCAATTCTGATTCATGGCAACTTTTTTCCATGGTTTTCTCTGTAGAGAAATTCACTTTCCCATTCTTCTAGGGGCGCTCTGGTTCTGTGCAGCTTGCCCAAGGTGACGCAGGCTGGCTCTTCTCCTGAGTGGCACAGTAGGGGATTCGAACTCTGAACCTCTGACTCTGCAGCCAGAGACCTAGCTCCTTTTTCAGGCAATTAAAAACTCTTTGAGCTAGCTTTGTCGGCGTTTGGTGGTACTTTTCTTCATCCTGTAGCTTTGCCTTCTTTCTTCCTATCGGGGTCCAAATTTCAGTCCTTCCTCCTTAAACCAGTCCTATTCTCCCTCCGTATTCCTTGCTTATTTGGGGGGTTTCTCTGTGTTGATCTCAATGTTATATTATAGTATTTGTCTTATGTAAGGCCCTTCCCTTATTCCTTCCTCGCATCGTGACCCTAATGTTTAAGGTTCCATTTGTTCATGATTTCGCATTCATGCCGTATGTTTGTTCCATCTTTGCAGAGTGGATCTTAGTGTACAATAACGGCACATAAATCACATACAAAACCAAAAATCAGAAAAACAGGATATATATTAAGCAAACTTCGAGCAGATTTTTTTTAAAAAAGACATACTAAAGGTGAATATTAAGACTGGAACTGCTGCATCACAAGCCTTTATGCATTTATGAATCAGCAAAAATCAGCAAAGTGGTTTTAAAGGGGAACCACCCCACACACCACCCATAAAGGTAGCTAACACAAACCTATTGGGCTGCAGTTTGGCTTGGGAAATAATCCTTAAACGCGTTGCATTGGGATCATTGCACAGCCTTTCCCCATCTTTTTAAAAATAATAGCTATGCATATGCACCCCCACCCCAGACTGATCTGGAGGCTGGTTTAAGGCTTCTGCATCCCAGTTTCAGTATGCCCAGAGGGATCTCTGCCCTGTTTGACTAAATCCTTGCCCTGAATCTGAACCAATTCATAAATTAGTAAAGTCAACGCACTGAAGAACCAAAAAGCATGTGATTTTTTGCGCTGCTCAGCCTGAAATCTGAATACATCACGGGTGCTTCAAGAGGAAAGGTGCCTGCCATATATCAAATGCCGCATTTCTGGGTTACGTTCAAAGGGCCTTCTCATTTTGCTTTTAAAAAGAAGGCAAGGAAAGAAAATGTTATTTATTTATTTGACTTTTATACCGCCCATCTAGGCCTAGGGCTACTCTGGGCGGTTTACAGCATTTGATAACATGACAATTAACAAAGGAGTACATTTTAAAAACCAAAATGCAAGGCACATAATAAAACAAAGTATGCATAAATCAACAACGAAAAACTAGCATTAAGCTAAAATGAGGATAAAAATGGCAGATTGATAAAAATTGGGCGGGGGGGGGAGAAGACAAGCGATTACAAAAAATAGTGCCTTACTAAATGTTTGAAAAATTATGAGAAAGAAAAGAGAACGGAAGAAAGAGTAGCAGCTTCTGCTCATCTGATTTGATTTGAGCTTGGACCCCACACCATTTTTAAATTCTCATTGTCTCACTCCAGAGTCCAGAACCAAATCTAGCCTTTCCTTTCTGAGTCTTGCTTGGTGGAAATTGGTCCAATAAATCTCAATTAATCCCTGGGTTTATGATTTGTCAAAATCCAGCCCCCGGGGTTTATGGGTATATCTAGATGAGGATAAAAATAGCTTTTAACCATAGGAATGACCTCCAAAAAGGTTTCCCCCCCTTCCTTTCCTCCCATCCTCCCTTCCTTTCTGCAGAAAAAGAGAAAAACGGGAGGAATGTAGAGTAGGTCGTTTATTACTTTTTGCTTTTAGGTGGAAGGAGGGGGCTATGCAATTAAGCGAGTAGGCAATCAACGGGAATTTAAATCAAACCACACATCAGTCAGAGCACGTTATAAGCCCGGCGTGAAGAGCCAGCGTGGTATGCTGTGACAACACTGAGGTCAAAAGCTTCAATACTTAGGCATACCCTGTACTCTGCATGACATCTGCCATAATAAGTGTCCCTGCACCAGAACTTGGCAATGTTACCTTTGTGGCCTGCAACTCTCAGATTCCCCCAGATGATGGAGAATCCAGTGACATGTATTTGTAGAAAGAATTCTCCCAGGTTCTCAGAATGACAAGATCAGACCGTGGCCATAGCCTGGTCTGTGCACTCCCTCCCAAGTTACAAGAAACCAGGTGAACATCTGGAAAAATTTCCTAACTGTTAAAGCAGTACAGTAACGGAACCAATTTTCCACAAGAGGTGGTGATGAGCACTCCAAAGCTAGAAGCATTCAAGAGAAATCTGGACAACCACCTGACAGCTCTCCTTTGACTTGAGTTTTGGGCAGGTGATGGGTCTTGGTGACCTTGTAGGGTCCTTCCAACTTTGCTGTTCCATGAACAGCACATATATGGTGGTCCAGTTGTGCAGAGTGGACTGGCCATGCAATGCTGACTTTTCCTTCTCTTTCTAGGTACTGGGAGGGGAATAAAACAGAGGTAAGGTGGAACAGATGTCCTGGAATCCAAAGAGCTGGATTCAGTACTGCTACTTTTTGTTGCAGGTCATTCTTCTGTTTTTGCGCTTTCTCACTTGGGGACCAATTGCAATTCTTTAAGGGGGAGAGGAGAAAGGAAGGTGTTGTGACAAAGTCAAGTGAGAGAATAGGGAAAAGTGAATAAGCCTAGAGGGAAATCTCACCATATATAACAGAAGCTTTGAAGAATGCAGAATCTAGCCACTCTGCAAACAAGGACTTCTCTGTCATGCAAAACTGGCCAGTCTGCAAACAAGGGCTCCTCCATCATGTAAAACCTGGCC
>JAHTLZ010000252.1:5320077-5341783 GCA_023846285.1 Phrynocephalus versicolor
TAACATTTCTTCTGGGATACCTATCAGGACTTAACACTTATAACCTGTGGAAGGCTAAGCCACGGCTCTAAGGAGAACAAGGCTACATCCTCTTCTCTTCTGAGACCCCACCCTTCTGTCCTGCAGAGGTTGGTGATTCAGATGTTGTAAGGATAGCAAATCTACTTTGGTTTTAATTTTAACTTTACCAAAGCCATTCCTGTAATAGATCGTAGGGGTCAGATTTCTGGCCTTCCTGGGCAACACATTTGAGGAACATATGGCTAGCAACATAAAGGGAAATAATAAAAGCTTCTTTAAATAGGTTAGAAATAGAATGCCTGATCTCTTAACGGTAATATGTTAAGTCTCAAAAAAGACATAGTGGAACTGGAAAAGTTGCAGAAGAGAGCGACTAAAATGATTACTGGGCTGGGGGACCTCCCTCATGAGGAAAGGCTAAAACATTTGGGGCTCTTTAGTCTGGAAAAAAGGCAGCTGAGGGGAGATATGATTGAGATGTACAAAATTATGTAGGGCATGAGTAAGGTGGATAGAGGGATGCTCTTCTCCCTCTTGCAAAATACCAGAACTCGGGGACATCCACTCAAATGGAGGGCTGGGAGAGTGAGAACAAACAAACAATATTTTTTTTACACAGCGTGTTGTTAGTCTGTAGAACTCCCTGTCACAGGAAGTGGGGATGGCATCTGGCCTGGATGCCTTCAAAGGGGGATTGGACAGATTCTTAGAGGAAAAGTCCATTGCAGGTTACAAACTACGATGGAGATGTGTAATCTCCAAGCTTAAAACCAGGGTACTTCAAGGGCCAGCTGCAAAGGAGTGGTATCAAGAGACAGATATCAAGTCTTGTGCACTCCTAGACACATCTGGTGGGGCCACTGTGAGATCCAGAAAGCTGGACTCCATGGGCCTTTGGCCTGATCCAGCATGGCTCTTCTTATGTTCTTATGGTTCTTAACTAGGGAGCTATAAAATTTCTCTTCCAATTAAATTTTAAAATCCCATTCCTGTTGGATGGTGCCTGCTAAAAGTCAGATGCACGGCTCCTTTGAAACAGTAGTCTCTGATCTCCAATAAGAAGGGACAGAAAAAAAGAGACATTTTCTCTCAAATTTGACTCTTTCTTTCTGATACCTCCTCACTCCTGCTTCCCCCCTTTTTTTTCTTAGTGCTTTTTCTCCTTTGCCTCCTTCCCTCTTTCTCTCATTTTCTCCTGCTGACAGATCTCTCTTCCAACCCTTATTAAATCTCTCTTCCTTTTCTCTCTCTCTTTTCCATCCCACTTTCCAGGACACCAGGGAAAGGGCGGATAGCTTTTGCCAGAGTCCTCAAGGGATTATTTCCAGAGGGCTTTGGAAATCAGGCCAAAGGACTGAGGTCACAGGTGGTCCACCCCCAGATTAATCTCATCAGAGATAATCCCCTTAAACATTCATTAGGCATCTTGGAACCTGTCTAACATTCTGCAAAGGAACCTAACAAGCAGCCCAATTTGCTAGCTGGATGGGGCTCTCTGGGTGACACCCACAAGTTCTCCTTGCAGTCTGGAATTAAGAAATCACGAGCGCATATGGTGGACATGAAGCAGATAAGCATCTTCCTATGTCAGTGTCCTTCCTAGGGGTTGATCCCAATCGCCTATGAAGCAGCACAGAAAACAAAGAAGCTCTAAAGCCCTAAACCTAAACAACTCCCACAGTCCTTTGCCATTGGAAATACAGGCTTGGAATTCTGGGAGCGGTGGTCCAAAACATCAGGAGGGCCGAAGTTTGGGTATGCCTGCCCTAAACGGTTTAGGACCTTGCTATCTGGCAGAACGGCTCCTGCTGCAAAGTACTGCCCATGACACCCGATCATCTCAGGCAGGACCCATCCAGAAAGGAGGCCCGTAAATCTTTGATGAGAAATCGGGCTTTCTCAGTGATGGCCCCTCAGCTCTGGAACCTACTTCCTCCTGAGATCTGGCGGGCACCTTCCCTCCCAGTCTTTAAGAAGCATCTCAAGATGGGGCTATTTAAAAAGGCTTTCCCCGGATATTAATCTGTTCTAATAATGAATGCTAGCATATATTTATTTGCTTTTATCTGTAGCCCATCTTGCTCCTGTTTTATGCTGTTGTTATATATTGTTTACTCATCATTATAGTGTTTTTATTTATATGCTTGTGCTTATCTGTTCTATTGTATTTTACTGTTTGTGGTTTGATTTCTCTTCAGTTTGTAAACCGCCCAGAGTAGCCGTGTAGCTAGATGGAGCAGTATATAAATTTAATAAATAAATATTAAACAAATAAGCACCCCAGGCCTTCTTTCCAGAGAGAGGAGTGCAGCTAGCCTCACAAGAGAGGGGAAGATTTTAGGTGTTTGCTGCTGAAATGTGGGCACAGTTATGTTCCATCTTCTTTGCCAAGAAAGGTAAAGGTAAAGGTTCCCCCCGCACATGCATGCTAGTCGTGTCCGACTCTAGGGGCAGTGCTCATTTCCGTATTCAAGCTGGAAGAGCCAGTGTTGTGCAAGTCCAAGGCCATGTGGCCGGCATGGCTGGAAAAAAACATTGTTTTTACCTTCCCGCCTTTTACGGCAATACCTATTTATCTACTTGCATTGACATGCTTCCGAACTGCTAGGTTGGCAGGAGCTGGGGTGAACAGCGGGAGCTCGCTCCACTGCGTGGCACCCAGGATTCGAACCGCCGAGCTGCTGACTTTGAAGTCAAGTTTTCGGAGCCTTAGTCCACTGAGCCACCACACCCAAGTTCTAAAAGCAAGGGTTATAAGGGCAGCAGTAGCACCAACAGGTCGCAATCTCAGTTTCTCCTTCCTTCCTTCCTTCCTTCCTTCCTTCCTTGGCACCATCATCTCCTTCCACTGACTTTTCAAAAGTCACTTTAAATAACACCCCTGATAAAGGCCTCTGTTTCTGGTCCAACTCAACGCATCAGCTGATCAGAGGCTGCACAAAAACCCATTGGACAAATGAGACCTTTCATCCACAGACTGGTGGCCATCATGGGTGCTATTATCTTTGCTGTTGTGAATGTTCAATTCATTCAGTCTATCAGAAGCAAAGTTAGTTGAATGCAATGAATCACCCTGATATAATAACAACCTTTCAAGTCTCTGATATACAGCCAAGAGGCTAATCAGATGCTAGAACAAAGGAAGGCTGAGATAGCTGCACCTCCTCACCCTTTAAAAGAAAAAAGTCCATTGGACTCTTAGTCACCTCTTTGAAAAGCTGAATTCTGATAGCGGTTTTACTGTTTATGCTTTTTTTTTTAATGGTCGTAACAGAATGTTATCTAAAAGGGACAACACTGTTCATGGCTGAAGTTCCAGCACAGTTGCTGTTTCGCTCTTACCCTGTTTCTGAATTTTTGCAGTATTGCTCTCTGTTCAACAAATATACCAAACTGCATACAGATATACTGTATGTGTATTCTAGGTCACAAACAATATACTTTTGGTAGTATATTTATACACAATAAAATGGATCTTTTCAATGAAACAACACACAGGTATGTTTAATTTGGAGGGGAAAGATGATAACAATGCACCTTTGGGGGTATGAAAAAAATGCAGGGAAAAAAAAGATGTAATAGGACTTGTAAATGGTATGTGATTTTTGGAGGTAGTCTGATCTACCCATCTTTAGCCCAACCGGATATTGCTTGATGTAACTCATGTATGAATATATCTTTGCTTTGAAATAATTTTTAAAAGTCAAAAGGATGGGTAGTTTCAAAGTGACACCTAGTTTCATGTTTATTACATTCCTAATAAATTCTGGATAGGTTAGAGAGTGCAGCAGTATAGAGTGGCAGAAAATGCAAATTACATTTTTTTTTACACTTGCAAAAATATATATATACCAGGGTCAGGGAAGCAGATCTGAACATCGATATGTCAAAAAAATACAAGGAAGGAGATGTGCAAGTGAATGAGGTATCCAAGATAAACATAACAGAATGGCTGAGGGCCTGCCCACACTGTGACATTTGGTGCAATCCAGCCTGTGGTGAAAAGATCCTTATGTTAAGGGCAAGTTTTAACCTAAGTACCCATCCAGGAAGGCAAGACAAAGCAGGATTTTGTATCTCGATGAAACATCCCAAAAAGATTGCATGCCCTAACGCCATCCCAGAAAGATATGTGCCAGTTCTTAAATGGAGAGGGTGGATCTTTTAAAGAAGAAACACAGCAGATGGGGTCTTTTCCCCCTGTGCTATTAGGGAACCATACATTATAACTATACAGTACTCTATAAAAAGGGCCAACTGAGACCATCTCAAAGCCTGTGTGGTAGATGGATTCACACAACCATGGTGCAACCATTACCCAGCAAAAGTGGCGTCCTTTTTTTGCAGCTGAATTCTGCAGCAAGACCAGAAGCTGTGTATCTTCCATACTAACTCTGTAGGCAATTGGATGTGCCTCCAAACACCCTGTACAACCTCAGGCGCACAAGCTGCAGCATTCCTTCCTGGGGTGAAGTTCAGAAAAGATTGATCGTCATTGGTGTCATTGGTTGACGCTCAGGTTAAACCCAGAGCTTTTCCCGTGGCTTGTTACAGTGGGCAACCCAAGAGCAAACACTGTTTAGAGCAGGCATGTCCAAACTTTGGCCCTCCAGATGTTCTGGACCACCACTCCCACAGTCCTTTGCCATTGGCAACACAGGCTTGGAATTCTGGGAGTTGTGGTCCAAAACATCAGGAGTGCCATAGTTTGGTCACCACTGGTTTACAGCCTTCAATGCTTGGCTGGGAGAACTTTCTGGGTTGAAGTGACCATCAGTCACTAACGTTTCTAATCACTAGTTCTCTCTTGTCTCTAAATTGAGTGGCCCACCTCTCTGCTCAGTGTTTTTTTTTTTTAAACCTATCCTTTGCCTGTTGGAAGCAGTGAATCTCTTGTCATTACCAGATGTCTGTTGTTGAAGGTAGTCATGTTTCTCAGCTTGCTGTTATTTGTTCAATGGTAAGCAATGCAACCTTTTATTCTTTCTCCTATGAATGCCTCAAAGTGAGTCCTTGAGACTTTAAGTGCCAGTTAATAAAAAAAAAATAAAGGGGATACAGTAATGGGAAACTTGAAGCTATTTTTCTCTATGAACCACTATACTTCTATTGCACAGCTCGAGGAGTTTTAACCAGAAATTCAAAACTCGGCAACAGACACTACTTCACATTTGATGGAAGGGCTCTCACTTATTTGAACAGGAAAACAGGGCAGGTGTCTGGGATGGACATAAAACAGTCACTTTTCACAGCCTGTACCCTGGTGGGGAGAGGTGACTACCCATTACTTAAGCCTAGCTTTTGTTGTCTAGTTATTAGAGATGGGCACGAATCAAAAAAATGGCATTTCGTTTGTTGTTTGTCATTTGGAGGGTCCGTTTCGTTTTGTTTCCCTTTTTCGTGAATTTTTGCAAAAAAAAAATCATTTTCGTTCGTTTCGTTACCATTTCGTTACCATTTATTTCATTTTTTTGTGATTTATTAAAAGGATTTTAAGCAATGCACTCATATTGCAGTAACGAAAACGAAACACATGACAAAATTTCCGGTGTTTCTGTTCGTTTCGTTTCATTTTAAAGACAAAATTCATTTGTCGTTTCGTTAGCTAACGAAATGAAAAAACAAAAATGGAAACGAAAAATTGTTTGTTTCGTGCCCATCTCTACTAGTTATTATCAAGACAACAAGCAGAGACTGAAGAAAGAAAGAAATGCATTTGCCTCTAGAAGTCTTTTCTTTTCTCTCCAGGAGGTATTACAATAGGACCCCCGTATCCACTGATTCATTATCTACTGAGTCAGTTATCCACGGTTGGCAGAAAAAAAAATACATAATTCAGTAGCCGCAAAGCAAGCTAGTGTCACAAAGAACAGTTGTAAAGAGAGCTACTGTCATAAAACAGCAGCCGCAAAGCAAGCTACCATCACAAACGGCAGCTGTAAGCCAAGCTATTGTTGCAAAACAGTAACTGTAAAGCAAGTTACTATCACAAAACAGCAGTTTTGGGGACATTTTTTGAGTTCTCTCTTATCCATGGTTTTCATTATCCACGGGAAGGCTTGGAATCAATCCCCAGCGGATACTGGGGTCCTACTGTACTGAATCTAGAGCTTGGAAACATTTCTTGCTTGGACTTCAACTCCCAGAATTCCTCTGTTGGCATTAATCCTCACATTTTCAAGCTCTATCCTAGAGCGTGAGAGTTGAGAACATGTAGAGATGATGGTGGGCCCACGGACATCGGCGGTGCTTGCCCAATACACCCAATGCTCGATTACAGTAGTAGTTTTAAACAGGTATACCACGTCTCCTTTTAGCAACCTGTTAAAGGTGGCATCTCAAAATGAAGCAAAGCAATAACAAACAAAGTCAACAAAACATTCTGAGAATTGTCGCTGTTTCTCATAGATGGGCCTTACAGATGGTGAGCGCCACGGTAAGGAGAATACATGCCAGCTACTGTGACAATCATATATAAAGCAACAGTACTTTAAAAAAAATTGTATGGGCCAACCTACCATATGGCAAGCTACTAAAAATCCATCCCGGACCAGAACACTCCCCCATGCACACCACTCTGTGTTGGGTATAATCAAAATATCACCTAGCTGATGAAGCCGTTGCATGCTTTCCACCGTTATTATAATGCTTTTAAGCACCGTCGTTAAGCCAAGTTGTTAAAATTGTCCACGTCCTATCACCTCAAATGGGAACAGCTCCAAGGCAGCCAAACCCACGATGCAGTGCAACTGTGGCTGATACTTCACGTCCCTCTCGCTGCAGTGCGTGGCCCCGCTGGAGACCGGTTCGAAGGAATGTAACCTCACGTCCTTGTGGGGTCAATCCGAGTTCGAAGGAACGGAACCTCACGTCCTTGTGGAGTCAATCCGAGTTCACCCCGACCACGCCCCCTGAACTGCGCTCCAAGCGGGGTGAGAGATTCCCGTCCTGGAGCTCGGGAATCTTTTCAATCCACTTCTCGATCCGTGTTGAAAACCGATTTCAACACGGAGGCAAGCTCACCTCGGCTCAAGGAAGGACATGAAGTAACCACCTGTGAATCCAATCCAATCTATCTCCCATGGAACATTTGATACAACGTGGAAGTCCAGGCACCTGTGATGTGGTGCAAGGACTACAGAAAAGCACTCAAACCACTGAGACCATAAAAGTTGTTAAGCCAAGGTCAAAGCCCAAAAGAATGACAGAAGAATGGAGTGGGACATTCAAACTCTTCATTGGATGAGATGGTTTAGGATCTTTTGCCTAATGGAACCATCTGGAGATCTTGAGAACCTGCCCCTCATTTGGTGTCTTTGTCCTGATGAAAATATTATTACCACAATATAATTTGGGGGGATTTTACCACTATTTGGTTTGGGGCACAGCCACCTCAACTTTTTTTTTAAAAAAAAATAAAAGAACCAAAGAGAATCCCGTTCCTTCTGCACATTCTTTTTCTTTTTATCCTCGATTCTAGTCCATCTACACAGCTCCAGTACCATCTCTGCACCATCCAAAGGAACTGCAGGGAGCAACTCCACAGTCTAATGGAACTACAAAGGATCCCTCCTTACCCAACCTTGGCAGCAACCAAAAAAACACCCACCTCTCATGTTATGGAGTGAGTGGCCCAAGCAAACGTTAGCTTGGCCAATCCATTGAGAGCAATGGTTCTCCACCTATGGGTCCCCAGATCTTCCTGGACTGCAAATCCCAGAAACCCCTTCCAGCACAGCGAGCAATGGAGGCTTCTGGGAGTTGCAGTCCAGGAAGATCTGGGGACCCACAGGTGGAGAACCACTGGTTTAGAGCATAAGCTTGAGCAGATCCACACTTGAGGCTGGGTTTCTCTCCTACCCCCTCCTCCTCTACTTGCTACCCTCCACATCCTCCCCCCTGGATGACGGAAGGTCACACTTACTTCCCGAAGTTCCTTGGCCACCTCCTTGAGTTCCTGCAGGATCCCTTCCAGCTGTCCGATCACCATTTTCATGCGCCCCCGGATGCGCTCCCTCTCACTGGTGTGGCTGCCGTCGGTCGCGTCGTCAGTGGGCTGCCTATCCTGCCAGCCCTGGGAGTTCATCCTTCACAGGGTGCCCGGGAGCTGGGGCAGAGTCGCCTTGCACATTCTGCTTCTGCCCAGCCAGACTACGCCTCCACGGAAGCCCTCTCGGATGGGGAGATCTCCACATCTTAACGCTCCCCAACCCTGCCCTAGAAACTCCCAGCCACATGCACACACTTCCTTCCGGACACCCTTCGGACCTCCCCACCCTAGCTCAGTCGGGGCAACAGAGCCACCGCCACGGGGAAGGAGCAAAGGGGTGGAAAATCAATCAGACACACACCACTGGTTCCAGTTGAAGAGCAAAGCCTCAAAGGTTGACCATTGTCTGAATGAAAAAAACAGGTCCAGGGAAATGACCAGGAAGAGCCGCTCTAGAGGCTTAAGGCTTACATTTCATGCTCTGCTCTGCCAATCCTGAAGTGCCAAGGTCTCCATTCAATGCAGGAAGAAGCTGTACCAATCTATGCCACATCGGCTGTCCGAACAAAATCCAGCCTCCCCACCATTAGTCTGTCGCGGTCCTTTCTGAAGATTGCCTGGAAAAGATCCTGAAGGCAGCTGTTTTGGCTTCTCTTCCTTCTCAGAGTCTTCTCTGCACCTCTTCCTCTGCAGACGTGATCCCCATCGCCTGGGACAACTTGGGTGCCACGGCCATCTCTATTTGCTTGGTGGGCTTTGAGGGTGGATCAACGGCGGCTCCCAGCTTGACCAAGATGTCTTTGCTGGGATCTCAGGAAGCTCCGTTTAAAAATATCAACTTGATTTCCATTTTTGTTTGGGGAAAAAAAGTGAGGGGTCCACATGTTACTGGAAGCACAGAAGATTGGACACCACATCCTGCAAGGGGGGGGAAGGAGAGAAAATGAGAGAAAGGAGGAAAGGGGGGGAAGCCTCCATCACACAAAGGGATGTCTCTAGGAAGGATGCCACGGATCTTTGAAAGCACCCACATTTCAACACCAGCAGAGTTTCCTGGGGTTAATTGCCAGTATGTTTTCCCCCAACCCCCCTTGGCACAGGGTTTCCCCACTGTGGGACCAACCAACACCTATCTTGACCCACAAACTCCTTCACTTCCCCAAGAGGGCCTATCTTCTCCCAGAGGGCAAATACAGTTGGGTGAGGAGCACTCGGGCTTGGGAAACATTGGTATCACAACAACATGAGAGCCCTGCTGGATCAGGCCAAAGGCCCATCTAGTCCAGCTTCCTGGATCTCACAGTGGCCCCACCAGATGCTTCTGGGAGCGCATGAGACTAGATCTCTGTCTCCTGATACCACTCCCCTGCATCTGGCCCTTGAAGTACCCCCGGTTTTAAGACTGGAGATGACACATCTCCATCATGGTTTGTCACCTGCGATGGACTTTCCCCCCAGGAATCTGTCCAATCCCCCTTTGGAAGGCATCCAGGCCAGATGCCACCACCACATCCTGTGGCAGGGAGTTCCACAAGCGCCAACCCCTCTCCCCCCTGCCTGCCCCCAAAGCTGAATCGGCAGTCTGCTGGCTTTTTCTCATAGCATCCAATGCAAACTTGTCCATCCTCGCCACCATCCCCAGCCGGGGCCCATGAAAATAGCTGGGGGTGCATATTGGCTGTTTTAATGAACCCCTCTTGAAAGACACGGCCTGTTCCATTTTAAGATCACGGGGAAAGAGCCAGCTGACTACCAAGGAAGCTGCTCTGGAACCATGGAGGGTTGTTTTTTAACTAGGTTTCCCAGTTAACTAGATTTCCCGGTTCTCCTTTTCTCCGGGTGCCTCCCTGGATGCTACCCGTAGATCCTTTGGTCTTTCAGTGGACCCTTGTATAACAAACAGTTTGTATAACATACAATTTGTACAACATAAAATATTCCAGAGATAGGGGAAGTTTGCTTAACGGAATTGCCTATGGGGCAAATCCGCACAACACAAAATGGGATTACAGTACTCCCTTTTCAATGCATTCCTATGGGAAATTTGTATCAAGGAAAAAATTTGCTTCACATAATTTCATTGGGAATGAATCAATTCCTTTATACAAGGTACCACTGTATTTCCTTTCTCTAAGGCCGGGGTGAATCTGGGCACGAGGCATCATGAGTCCTCTGGCGCATCCAAGAACGCAAACACACACACACACACACACACACACACACACACACACACACACACAAGTAAATACCTCAAAAGTGGAGTGGGTTCGCCAGGGAATGTTCCTGTCCTCCCCTCAAGCTCACATGGAGATGCATCCTGATGACAGCCCTTCTGGGTTGCTTTGAGCAAGGACAGGAGAAGCGAGGAAAACAGTAGAGGGGAAAAACCGGTGTTGGCTCCCTGCATGAAAACGGGGAAAGCTTCCACCCCCCCCCCCCTTTTCCGCACCTTCTCGCAACTCGATCGCCCAGCAGCTGGGGGGAAAAGATGGGTCAGTTCAGTTCAGAGAGGTCCCAGCGTCGCCGCCTCTCCACCTGCACGGCAGAAGGGCGCACCCTCCGTCGGCCCAGGGGCCCCTGGTCTCCAGTCCACAGGTGCCCGGGTTCCAACCGAAGAGACCTCCGGGATGAGGGCGAGGAAGCCGAGGCAGACGGGAGGGGGTTGCCCAAAGGACGTCCGCATCCTTCTCCACCGCCTCATCTCCCGCAAGGAGAGGAGGTGGTAGTGGCGAGGTCAGCGTTTCTCCCCAAGCCAAGAGAACCCCGGATCTTGCCTGGCGCTGCCGGAGAAGCCCGCTGGACCCAGAAAGAAGGGAGCCGGGATGCGGGGGCTCCCCCGTCACATCCTGGCCGGGGCAGCCAAGCCAAAGAAGCGAGAGAGGCGGAGGAGCGCAAGGGAAGCAGCCGAGGGGGGAAAGGACCGCATCTTTCTCCCTCGTCACTGCCGGATGCTCTTCAGCTTCGCCGGGACCAGCAGCAGAAGCAGCCGAGGAGGGTACCAGGTCTGATGCCTGAGGATGCTCGGTGCCATCCAGAGAGCAGGGGCGCCGCCTGCTTCGTGTCTTCTTTGCCTCTCGCCAACGGGAACTCCGCGGCGCTCAAGATGCTCTCTCCGGGCACCAAGGATGCTGCTGCTGGTGCTGACGGACGTGGGCAAGGATCTCGGTGTCTGTGTGCACTGCAGCTGCCCGAGGCATCTCTCCCCCTGCTGGCTTTTCGCTCTCCCCCATCCCCGCCAACCTCCGCCTCTCCCAGCCGGCCAGCTTGCAGGCTCAGGCTCAGCTTAAAGATGCTCCGGTGGTGATTTGTCAGAGAAGGAGGTGGGGCCTCTTCAGAGCAAAGGGATTTAAAGAGCCCCGGACTGAAGTTTTTTTGTTTTGTTTGCTGGGGTGCTTTTGCAAAGGAATTCATCATTGCAAAACCAGTGGCAACACTATCTGGGCTATTTACAAAAGCAAGCAAGACATATATGGGGGGTACCTGGTATCAAGGAATTAATCCGTTCCAAATGAAATTCTGCTCAGCAAATTTTCCTTTATACAAATTTCCCATAGAAATGCATTGAAAACAGAGTACAGTGGACCCTTGTATAACAAACAGTTTGTACAACATAAACTCTGTACAGCATAACACATTCCAGAGATAGGGGAAATCTGCTTAACAGAATTGCCTATGGGGCAAATCCGTACAACATAAAAATGGGATTACTTCTTTTCAATGCATTCCTATGGGAAATCTCTATCAAGGAAAATTTGCTTAACATAATTTCATCTGGAATGAATTAATTCCTTTATACAAGGTACCACTGTAATCCCTAATTGCGACCATTTTTATGTTGTACGGATTCGCTCCATTGGTGATTCTGTTCAGCAAATTTCCCTTATCTCCAGAATGTTTTTATGTTGTACGGGTTTGATGTTATACAAACCATTTGTTATATGAGGGTCCTCTGTATAGTTTTTAAAATCCTCCCCCTAGGATAGTCTTGGCCAACCTATGGCATGGGTGCCAAAGGTGGCCCTCGAAGCCCTTTCTGTGGGCACCCGACATCGCCCCTTCACAGCCACCTGCATTCAGGTTAAATTGATGTATTGGTAATTTTTGAAAAAAATAGTGGGTTTTGAATCATAGTTTGGGCACTCTCTCTCTAAAACAGGCATGTCCAAACTTCGGTCCTCCTGATGTTTTGGCCCTCCTGATGTTTGGTGGGGGAGGGAGGAGACAACCCTTGAATATTTTGCATCGAATTCAAAGCCACACCAGCGGATTTCAGAAAGCTCATAATTGAAATAAGCAAACTGGACCAAAAGCCGCATCCTCTGTAATTTCGAGGCAGTGGTTTTCAAGCGGCGGAAATCCACAGTATGGAAATAAAAATGTGCTCCCTCTTCTGGGACTTTCACCTGTGCAGGAGTGGAGGAAAAAAACTAGGACATGTGCCTACTCAAAGAGCTGTGAAAAAAACTGGTCCCTCTCTCTCTCTCTCTCTCTGTGTAATCTCAGATGTATCTTTTTTTCTGTTCATATCCTCAAAGATGTTTACCACTCAGGAGTAACTGCAAGTCTTTATTTATTATTCTGTTGTGTAGGCTGTCGCTTTGGAGCCAATGACAAGGAGCCACGGATGGATTAATCACCCTGAATTGTTAGGAGAGGTTCATTCGTTGACCTCTCTTCACATGTTCCCTCTTTCCCTCTCCTCCTCATCCCTTTCCATGTTTATTTATGATTTCGCTTAGAAAATGATTCATTGGCCTCCTTGCACTTGTGCTAATGAGAGAGTTTCTGCTGATCTGTTCTGCCCGCTCCTCGTTTTCTTGGCTGTTATAGTTTGGAAACTGGGAAACCTAGGTCCTTGGACTACGAGTCCCAGAATCCATCAGCCAGCTTGCAAGTTTAAAAAAAAAGCCCTCCCCTCCAAGCACTCTTAAAGAGTCAGCTTGTGCAGAAATACACTCCATGCTAAGTATATCCTGTCAAGAGTGTTTTGCTAATTCACTTCCAAAATGTATGGGTTACCTTATGCATACATTATAGGTCTTTGGGGAACAAACCAAGTGCTTCATAGACAGAAGATTCAGTTCCTAGCATCACCAGTTTAAAAGGATCAGGGGGCCTGTGATGACAACCTGAGACCTGCAACAGCTACTGCTAGGTTAAGTAGACAAGTACATTATGCTGGCTGGGAGATGTCTAAGAGCTGTAGGCCACTCCTGAAGGAACTTTTGCAAGCTTTTCAGAAACTCTGTGCTCTGCCTTCTTCTCCCTCCGCCGAGTTGCCAGCTGGCCATGTATTTCATGCCTGTGTCTATGACATCTTTGCCATAAAACGATCTGAGTGAGAAAGTGTTGGTGTCCTTCTACCGATGCTCCATTGAGAACATCCTTACATTCTATGTCTGTGCTTGGTTCTCCATCTGCACAGCCACAGATAGGAAAGCGCACCAGAGGGTCATAACCACAGCCCAGAAGACCAAGCTGTTGTCTGCTTCTGGCTCTTTGCCTGCTGTAGTTTTTCACAACCTCAAATGCTGCTTTTAGTAGTTCTGTTTGGGAGGGACCTTGGTGGGCTAGCATGGCTGTCAGTCTACTGAGCAGTGACCAATCATTCCTTCCCTGCCTCTGAATTGAAAGAAGGCCCCTCCTCTATTCTCTGTGACTTTTACCCTCTCTTGGAGCCTGTTGAAAAATCTGTTGTTGAAGTAGCCACGTTTCTCCGTTTGCTCTTGATCTGTAAGTAATGAAACATTTTCATCTTTCTTTTTTTAGTACTATTGTCTCAGAGTGAGTGATTAAGACTTTAAGTAACAGTTCATGAGGAAAGGGGTGGATTAATCGAAGGAACGTGAAGCTGTTCCATGAATCCCTGCAATTCTGCGGCAAAGCTAAAGGAATTTAATCAGAGATTCCAAACTCAGCATCACTATCCTTCATCAAGCCAGTCTCAAAGAGACTAGATGAATCCTTTACAGCAGCAGTGTCCAAACTTCGGCCCTCCAGATATTTGGGACCACAACTCCCACAGTCCTTTGTCATTCGCAATACAGGTTTGGAATTCTGGGAGTTGTGGTCCAAAACATCTGGAGGGCTGAAGTTTGGACACCCCTGCTTTACATAGTTTGTTTCAGGTGGCATTAAGACATCTGCCATGCCTGGTTAACTCAAAAGCCATCACAATCCTTATTGCCTGAAGACGTGAGAAGAGGTGGACATTTCCCGTATCCAAGACTGTCTGCAGGGTTTTTATCTGTGTCATGTTGGAGGTAATGTTGTCTGGAAGATTGCTAGCAGTTAGGATGGTGCCGACCTCTGTAGCAATTGCTGCTAACTTTGTTCTACCCAGTCAATTGTATATTATTTTAGCTCTGACTTGACCCAGCTGGGTTTTTTTGAACATCTTTTAGAACACGTCTTTTTTTTTTGCTCCACTAGTCATGGAAGCAATTAAACTTGGCTAATGATGATATATAGGCATGGGTTTCATTAGTACTTGTGCAGCCTTAGGTATATTAATGATTTGTGATGGGGGAAGAATAGGGGCTGTTTCAGCTGTATTATTGGCTCTCTTTGGGCTAGATGGGCCATGGCTCTGGCACAGAACAAAATAATTACATGCACCTGCCATCGAATCATAGTGAAGTTGGAAGGGACTTCTAAGGCCATCAAGTCCAACCCTCTCCACTCCATGGCTGATACTTCACGTCCATCTCATCGCTGTTCACGGTCCCGCTTGGGACCGGTACGAAGTAATCTAACCGCACATCCATTACGGGACAAGGGGAGTTTGTCCCGACCACACCCCCTGAATTGCGATTTAAGTGGGATAAGAGATTCCCCTCCATGGCCTCGGGAATATGCTCGTCTCGCTTCTTCTGAGACGAGTGCCCATGAGGTAAGACTTGTCCCGCAACGTGCCATTCTCCATCTAGTGGCAGGAGTGTGAAGTGCCATTTGCCAGTACATTCCCTATGGAGTCAGCAACGCAGTGCAGAGAGATTAAAAGACAAATGCCTCAAACTTAGCTCCGTAATGCATTGAAGGCAAGGCTTCGGAGAATCGAAACATCGAAAAACGGAAGGTCAGGCCGAAAAAAAAAAACGGAGAACAAAGGCATGGAATTTCACATCTCATCATGGAATGAGGACGTGCGGTAACAGTTATGCCGGTATCATCCATCACGCCCATGAGTACACGGGAACAGGGACAGAACCGGAAGAAGACCATGTGTCCGCGACCGACATCTACATGCAACGAAGTTCCTCCCGGGACGAGAGTGGACATGAAGTAACCGTAGGATTACAGATCAAAAGGTATCTGCCCGGTGGTTGTCCAAATTGTTCTTGAATGCCTTCCAATGTTGGGGCACCTGGTCAGGTAATCAGTTCCAGTAATCAGAACCCTGTGAGGTGCTCATCCTTCTCTATTCAGCACTGGTGAGGTCTCACCTTGTGCCCAGTTCTGGATGCTGCACTTCAAGAAAGATGACAACAAACTGGAACAAGTCCAGAGGAGGGCGAAATTGTACTTGTATTAACGCAGCACAAAATAGCATTTGTCACACGGTTGGCTCATATTCAGCTTATAATCTACCAAAATCCCAAGATCCTTCTCACGTGGAGTCCTGCTGAGCCAGGAGTCCCCCCCCCCCCATCTTGTAACTGTGCATTAGGTTTCTTCTTCCCAGGGACAGCACTTTGCACTTCTCCTGGTTAAATGTCATTCTGTTGTCGTCAACTCTGTACTGTCTCTCTTCAGAGCAAGAAAGAAAGGAATTGTGGCACAGTGTGGATTGCCCGTCTGTGCTGAGTGGATCAACATCCTGATGAGGGATTCTCATCCTCACACCAAGATCTTCTACCCCCAAGGCTGGCATAGGAGAACATTCTGTGTTGAAAGAGGACTCCCCAATGGGCTTGGAGGAGCAGGGGAAGATGGAGCACCTAGGGGACAGTCCTAGAATGGTTTTCTAGGAAAACAATCCCATAAAAGGAACAAAGAGTGGAGAATGTATTCCCCAGTCTCACTCACTCTATACCCCAGAGCACAGAGAGAAACTCCTAGTTCCCTGAGCGCTTTGCCCTCTGAAGATGCCGGCCACAAAGTCTGGTGAAACGTCAGGAAGAAAAACTTCCAGAACATGGCCAAACAAACCGAAAAACTCAAAACAACTAAAAGAGTGGAGAATTTAATGTCCTCATATGGACATATACCCCAGCTCTGGACAATCATCCCTTATGAGTCATAGACAGGGGGATCAACACTACATGCAGTCGGGCCTGCTATAATAAGTGATGCCAATTAACTGATGACAAAGATGACCATGATAATTTGCTAACTGCCTTTGGAATAGATTGGTTCTCTGTTGTCTTGCTTTTTAGTATTAATATTCAGGGTGGTGGTGGGGGGGGTAGCTTTTAACTCAGGCATCTCCAAACTTCAGCCCTCCTGATGTTTTGGACCACAACTCCCAGAATTCCAAGCCTGTACTTCCAATGGCAAAGGACTGTGGGAGTTGTGGTCCAAAACCTCTGGAGGACCAAAGTCTGGACATGCCTGTTTTAAGTGCTCATTAGGGCTTTGGGGTGCAAGAGAACACGACCAAGGAAACATGACAAACAGTAATGCAGAAAGCATGAACTGATGTTCATTCCTTGGTCCTAGGAGTTGTCTTTTGTCAGTCTTTGGCATGAAGATGAATGATGCCTGCAGTCAGGATCCAACCACTATTAGTTCCCGAGGAAGGTGTGGGTAACCAGCTTTAGTGTTTTAGTTGCTGCTTGGAATTCGCTGCAGTAGTAACTGCTATAAACTTTCTCCTGTTTACTGGCTTGCTTATTGCCTTTCCTTTCATTTGCAGGCTGTATTTCTCCTAGTGGGTAGACCCAAGGTGGCTCATAATGTTGGAAACAAGTGATACTAAAAATACAGTGCTGTATATAATAAGGGCCCATGACTACAGTTCTCCCATATCTGATTGCTGATCCTGCTGGACAGCTCCCAAATGGGGTTCAAAGGCCAAGCCAGTGGCCTAAATCCAATGCTTACTTTCAACTAGAGTAGACCCATTGAAGCAGCAGGTTTTATCTAATGTAAATGTGAACATACCACTCAGCAATTGATGCAGTGGGGTTTGCTTGACTGGAACTAAGCCGTTGGATTTACAACAACAGGAGTATTAGAACGTGTTGCTGTAGGTGACCCTATGTACGGAAAGCAAGTGGCCACCTTGTCAGTGCCATATGCTGTGCAGTAAAGGTTAGGGAGATTTGGAGTTGGAGCAACAGGGCAACAAGCCTGCTACGAATCATAACAAATGGACAATAGTGATGAATATGATGATCTGCTGCCTGGTTTGGGGAACAGATTAGTTCTCTGTTGCCTTGCTTCTGCTTCTTTTTTCGGGGGGGGGGAGGTGGTGGTGGTCATAGTTTTAAAGGGTTCTTTAGGGCTTTGGAGAAGAGACCATGAATAGGGAGGGGGGAGGAAGGACACAAAATGAATGACCCAAAGGAGGCTTTCCTTTCTGTGTGCATTGAAAGGACCAGTGTGTGAAAAACAGAAAATAAATACAAAGATAAGAAGCGAAAGTGGCAACCCCGAAAGAATCCTCAATGAAAGAAATGCAGGAACGTTTGCGGTGCACACCCGGAACCACCATAAATCATGCAAAGAATCAGTGTACTGCAGTGATTTGGCAAGCTGAATTTCGGCTCAGGGGATTTGGTTTCAGATCTCTGCTCAGTCACAAAGCTTACTGAGTGACTGTGAGCCTGTCACCAAGTCAGTTTAAGGATAAAACGGGGAAACATTATCTGTTATCTTAGAAAGATGGGATCAACAGAAGTATTAATAACTACCTTTCTGTATTGTCCCTGCATTAAATTCAGTGGGTTTATAACTGAAAGGAAGTACAGAAATTGTTATTATTCCTATGGATATTGCAGCATGGTTGAAAAGGAATAATAGACATGAATGTTAGTTGTATATATCTTGCCTTTCCTCTCAGTGGTGGCAAACCTTCGGCACTCCGGATGTTTTGGACCACAACTCCCACAGCCCTTTGCCATTGGCAATACAGGCTCAGAATTCTGGGAGTTGTGGTCCAAAACATCTGGAGTGCCCAAGGTTCGCCACCACTGTGTCTAGACCAGTGGTTCTCAACCTGTGGGTCCCCAGATGTCCCTGGACTGCAACTCCCAGGAGTCTTCATCGCTATCTGAGTTGGCCAGGATTTCTGGTAGTTGCAGTCCAGGAACATCTGGGGACCCACAGGCTGAGAACCACTGGTCTAGGCAGTTCAAGATGGCAAGCATGGCATTTCTCCAGCTTATGTTTTCTCTTACAAGAAGGTTGTGTGAGGTCTATTGGGCTAAGACAACAACTTACTGAAGGTAACCCAGTGAGTTGGTTGTCTCAGTGGGGACTTCAACATAGAAATTCCAGTCTAGTGCTCTAACCACTACACTATACTGGCTGCTAAAAGCAAAGGCCCACCTAATCTTGCATGGAGGATCCAATCACCATGGCCAACTCGGTGTTTCTGGGAAGCCTAAAACCAGGGCATATAGGCAGTGAGGCCCTTCTTCTGTAGTTGCCTCTCCTTAGCAGAAGGGTCCAAAATGCATTGTGCATCTGAAGCTGGATACTCCATAGGTGGCCATCATGAGTAGTGCAACATGTCCAGATTTAACTCACTTTGTTTGGCTCCTTCTTGGACTAAAACTTTTCAAAGGCTGGAACTGTTTGCGTCAACTCCAAGAAGCGAATTTACGGCTAAAAAGAAATCCAAGTTGGGGGAGAAAGCAAAACAGATAAATTCATTTTATCCAAGGCCAGGCTTCTGGGACTACAAAGGACACATATTTGCATACAATTTGCATATAATTACAGCTTCAGCATTTAGAAATCCTTGCCAGAACTTAAAAGGAAATATTGTACCTCTCTCCACAGTGCATACCCGCAATAGGATGTAAAGGAGCACATAGGTAATTAGTATGACTGACTACTGAGTCTGTCTTTCATGTGCTAAAAAGTTATGAACAGGTGCAAGGGGGATGGTTGTTTTTCAGTTCTTTCTCAGTACCCCTGATATGTGAATACTGACTAATTTCCTTAGAGTCTTCAGTGTAGGCTTTCTAAGTACATTAAGCCGCCATGCCATCATCATATTTGAACCACAGAGCTGGGAGATATCCTATGGCTCATTGATTCCAGCTGCCATCAAGGAGACACAGCGAGGAATTGAACTCCCAACATTTGGCTCTGCAGCCAGAGAGTGAAATCACTGGGGAGGAAGCTTCAGTTGCACAATGAGCCCTCGGATCTCGACGGTTTGTGCAAAATGCTTCTGCACAAAACGGCCGTTCTTTCTCCCTTTGAGAAGCAAAGCAAGTCCAGAAGCATGAGGTGTTTTTTCAAAAAGCCACAAACAACCCATCCGGTGCTTTTGACACTATATAGTTCAGGAACCCAGAGAGCAGCAATTGCAGTTTTGAAGAATGGAACATATGTAAAAAACCAGCACTTTTGTTGACTTCTGACAAGAAAAAGAATGTTTGGGATCCTTGTCTTCACTTATGTGGATGAGATCAGCAAAGTTTTTAAACCCTTAAACTTCGCTTGGGCAGATAGTCTTTCCAATGGGAATTGATTCCAGATAGACAACCCTATTTGTAGGTAAGAGTGATCTGTCTCTGTCTCTCTCTCTCTCTCTTTGTGTTCTGTACTGTGAAGTCAAAACCAACATAAAGTGACCATGAAAAAGGCTTTCAAAGTAAGTGGGGCTACTTAGAGAATGGTTTTACCACTTCTGCTCCCCCATTGAGTTTCCATGACCAAATGGAGATTCAAACCCTGTTCTCCAGAGTCCGAGTCAATGACTCCACCCACTATACCACACTGTCATACACGTGACCAAAGACCATCCTTCCTCTGTCTTCCTCTCTCCTATGGTCAATGATTATCCATCCCTCCCACGTGTATGATGTCTTCTTTACCACTCCTAATAAAGAGCCTCAGCTGAGCTAGCAGGGGTGGCACAAGTTGATTGCATTCGGTTCACCCACACCAGATGTGTAGTCGTATCATTTCCACAGTTGTCCTTGTTCTGTACAAGGGCAACGGGCTTTCAATAGTGTGCATTTCTTGGCATGAAGGTGGCCCCAGGACCAAGGTCAAGATTTTCAGTCAGGGTTGCAGAAATCCTCTGCCTGAAACCCTGGAGAAATGTTGCCCCAGCGTAGATTAGGGATAAGCAACTGCAGCCTTCCAGATAGTTTTGACGACAACATGTACTCCCATCAACAGCATACGGGGATGGGGTTACAGAGGTGGCTGCGATCCAAAAATATTGGAAAGGCTCAAGCCATTGCTCAGGGCGTTTTAGAAGGAAAGTGTTGCATTACCAATCATTTCCAGCTGTTAGCTTTTTTTTAGCCATTGCTCGAGCTATGCAAGTGGTTGGTTGTACTGCACCGCTATTGAATCCTTACCTTGTCATTATCAAAGACCATGGAATAGAGAGAGCTACTATCTGGTTCCCTCTGATGGCCACTTCTGATACTGTACATTGCAGATATTTAAGGAAAACAGACAAAAGGACACTAAGGAACACTTCCTTTGTCCCTTGGGGTTGGTTGAAAAAAAATATGGAATAAAACCTGGAAAAGGAAAGGAGCCTTTGGAACTAAATGGGGACATTTTAAAAGCAGTGTGTTTCTTCTTACAGCAAAGTAACTTGGCTTTTAACTTGTTACACCTGGAAAGTAATTTTGGAACCGCTGGAGATCTGGCTCATTACCCGAAAGTAACAAGTTACGGATGACTACATTACACTTCTATGCTTGGCTATTGCACGTTCCTCAGCTGTAGCTGCAGTGACCTGCTCTGTTGAAGATTTTGCTGGTAGAAGCCTCTTGTATTCCAGTCAACAAGCCACAGAGAAAACGTGGCATTCTCAGAGGTGGGAATTGTGAGAACTGCATGATAGGATAGCAACCATCAGTTGGACAAACCAAAAACTATCCCAAATGCAGAGTACTCAGGGGGCTTCAGCACCTCTTATCCCTGCAGAGTGGCCCTGCTCTAGAATCAATGCTCTCCATGTCCTACAATAATGTGCTTCCGAAGAGCATTATGAAATCAATGTAGACACTTCAGACTGTGGTAATGGCACACTAGCCTCAGAAGGATGAAGGAAGAGCCTGTTTTTTTTTTTTTAAAGCACTCCTGAAGAACTCATTCGTATTGCTATTTTCTGGCCAACTTTTCTGGCATCAATCCTCTTGCAAACCTATTTTGCTGGTATGCCCTCTGGCACTGAAATTAGTTTTGTTTGTTTGTTTACACTGTACTTATACCACACCCGTTTAGTGGACAAGGCACTGATCTGGGCAGCATCCAGAAAATAACCAAAATATATAATATTTTTAAAAATTCATATAACAACAAAAAGGCCTTTTTTTGGATGACAGGAGACTCAGAGACACGCTTTGAAGTTACGGAACCACAAATATGGCTTGATGGATTCGTTACAATTCTTAGTTTTATAGACAGACAGACAGACAGACAGACAGACAGACAGACAGACAGACAGACAGACAGACAGACAGACAGACAGACAGACAGACAGATAGATAGATAGATAGATAGATAGATAGATAGATAGATAGATAGATAGATAGATAGATAGATAGA
>JAHTLZ010000252.1:5341793-5352048 GCA_023846285.1 Phrynocephalus versicolor
AGATAGATAGATAGATAGATAGATAGATAGATAGATAGATAGATAGAGTATACAGATCACGATACCATAGATCACAACCACAGATCACGATACCATAGATCACGCCCAACTAGAATGTCGCGGGTGCACTCACTTCGGGTGGCCACGCCCAGGGAGGCATGGAAAGCGGTCACCCGTAACCGAGCCTTCTCTGTGGTTGGTCCCATGTTACGGAATCATCTCCCGAGTGAGTTGCGCCTTGCACTGTCCCTGCCAGCCTTCAAAATGGCTTTAAAGACCATGGTATTCCGGGAGGCGTTTGGTGACTGTTAACTCCCCCCCCTTTCCCCCCTTCTGTTTCCATCCTGCCATCTTGCCATTTTGCTGTTTATTTTTATCATTTATATTGTGTTTTTTGGCGATGTTGTATCTAATTTTGCTTATTGTTTGTTCTTTTCTATTGTAAAGTGCGGCATATAAGCACTAAAATAAATAAATAAATAAATAAATAAATAAATAAATAAATAAATAAATAAATAAATAAATAAATAGTTTCTTGAGACTATATATATATATGTTGTTGTTTCATCAGTACCAGCCTCTCTGTGCTGCGGCCCCTACACTTTGCCCCAAACTGCTCAAAGTTGAGAGGTTGTACAACACAAGAGGTGATTTCCCTGATGACATGTCAGATCTGGTGTAATGGTCTGGGTGGATCATACGGAGCAGTCAGAGACTGTCAGGTCCAGCCTGGACTCTTTGCAGATGAACCAGGCGGCTAATTATAACGAAGCATCTAATTTCCCCCTGGACAACAAATGTGTGTGATTCGGTAAGTTTTGGTGGACTTCTGCCTACTTCTTCGGGTGCAATTTGAGGCATGCGTTCGTCTTTAATGTGTCACATGACATGACACAGTGCTGCTTGGGCTGCAGCAGATTAATGTGTCTTGCCTGCTTTGAAATACTTGTTACTGTAGAATTTCCAGCTAATTTATCTCAGGGGTACAGGTTTCACCTGGTTAATTAATCAGTATGTGACAGCAAGAGAAAGCCACGTGTATGCAAGTGCTGTTGAGCTGAAGGCTGCTTTCTAATGGAAACAACTGCAACGTTGGGCTTAATAGCTCAGTGATTTAGGCATCTGCCTGGGGAACAAGAGGATGGGGGTTCAATTCCCCTCTGTGCCTCCTTGGAAAGAGTCAGCCTTCGGCAGACTCTACAATCCCAGAAGAAAGGGAATGGTCAACCACCTCTGAGACCTCTCAGTGTACAAAAACTTTGATCCAGAAATGCTGTGCCAGGTGTCCTTCGCTGGGCTTATTCTTGTAGCCTTGTATTTCATCCCTTTAAAAAAAGGAAGGCAAGAAAAGAGAAGCCACATACCTAGCAATTGGCACTTCTGGAGGCTCCTGTTACTGTCCTTATTCTGTTGCTATTTATAGGTCTGTGATGACTTTCAATGACTTAGAACCTAGGTACTGTTAGGAAAATGAGTTTTCTCAAGAGCACACAGATATGATCGTTGTTCTGCAGTCTATTCCACCTTGGCCATGCCCATCCAGCATAGATTCAGTCTACTCCCATGTAAAATTTATCATACCCGAGTTTAAAGTTTTAAGGGCATCATTGGGTGAGGGGTTTAGGTAAAGGTAAAGGTTTTCCCCCGCACAGGCATGGTAGCCATTTCCGACTCTAGGAGCGGTGCTCATCTCCGTATTCAAGCCGAAGGGCCAGTGTTGTGCAAGTCCATGGCCACGTGGCCGGCATGGCTGCAAGGAGACACTGTTTTACCTTTCCTCTTTTTATGGTGGTACCTATTTATGTACTTGCATTTATATGCTTTCGAACTGCTAGGTTGGCAGGAGCTGGGGTTATCAGCAGGAGCTCGCTCCATTGCATGGCACCTGCGATTCAAACCGCCGAGCTGCTGATTTTGCAGCTGACAATTTTCAGAAGCCTTAGTCCACTGAGCCACCAACTTCCAATATATGGATCTGTCTCTGCACCCCTAGACCTCCAGCCACTAGAGGGCAGAAGAAGAAAGACGATAGACGTAGTGGAATCAGGGTGCAAAGAGTCAAGGCCACCAGTACATTCTCATGACTAAGGTTTTTGACATAACCCACCCAGCCTGACATTCCTGGTTCTAGCTGCAACAGTCACGGTAGTTGCTGGAGAACTAGATTTTCCCACCAGCAAGGTATTGTCGCAAACTATCTTGTGAAGCAAAGTATTTGAGGGTGATTTGGACTTGAATAGCCAACTATACTGGGTCCTTTTGAGGAGGGAGATAAATAAGTAAGTGGATAAATAAATAAGAGCCACCAGCTGTATAAAAGTTCTGTTCCTCATCTCCTTCTCCTTCCTAGCATTTTCTCGCAGGCGTAGGGACTCTGAGAGACCACTTTGCTCAACTGACCGATTATTTGCAGGTCTTTATTGATGCCATCGATTTTAAGGTGGTAAGCAGTTTTGGCAATGGTGGAAGGTGCCGCTCTGAGGACATGTCCATACCAGCGCATCGGGCTTTTCTCCTCTTCTCTGTGACTGATCTCATGCCTAGTTGCTATTGGGTAACTATCACTTGTGACATGGTCTAGTAGGGAGATACCCCATATCCAATGGAGCATATGCATTTCCATGTAGTGGAGGTGGTTCTCTACGCCAACTGTTGCTGCCCAGCCCTCTGCGCCATGGACTACCAACAGGGCAGATGATCATCTTGCAAATCTTGGATTTGAGACGGATCGGCATTCATCTGCCAAAAAGCACACCGGTGAGTTCTTGCCATTGCAAACAGGAAGCATTCACCCTTGCTCGCTCGTCACCACGGATGCCACTGTCGCCTTGGAGATGGGAGCCAAGATAGCACTAAAAGACTTGTCAATGGTGCCACCAAAAGATGTCTCTCTGTCATTTGTTGATATAGGTTGATCCAGCAGCTTTCATTTTGGCCTGGCCTGGTAGGGCAAGGGGACTGTTACCATGAGTGTGTGCTCTTCTAAATCCACAAGCAATGAAACCCCATATGTGGGTCTACGATGCGAACTAGGGGTGGGCAGGAAATGAAAAATGAAATGCTGTTTTGTCATTTCATTACATAACTAAATGAAATTCAACAAAATGAAATGAGGAAGCAGCATTTCATTATAGACAAAACGAAACGGCTGTTTCCCCATTTAAATGAACCATTTCATTTCATCATTTTCGGGCTCCTGTCAAGCTTAAATGGCTGGAGCCATTTAAAACTGGCCTAGCCGGTATAAGGGGGACCCTATGGTACCGACTGGGCCAGGTTTAAAGGGATCCAGCCATTGACATCGTAAGAAATGAAATGAAATGAAACATATTTTTTCTGTTTCGTGCCCATCCCTAAAGCTCCCTGCCTCCCAGATTGTCATTCCTCTTTTCGCACTGTTTTGATGCGTTGCTGTGTAATCTTACAGTAATGCCTTTGCCACCTGTCACCGGAGAAAGCATCGTTTCTAGTTAAACACAATTACGGTAGAGCGATTTGTTTCTTTTTTTGTGTATGTGTTTTGATTTCAGTGTCAGTCACTTTTTCGTGAGTTTGTCAAATTCCCCTTTCCCCAGAGATGAACTATGAAAGGCATTCAGACACACACACACACACACACACAAAAAGCACATGTGATCATACAGTATATCAGGCATGACCTAATTTCTAATGACCTTGCAAAACCTGCTGAAAATATGTCAATGCAGTTGTCCAGAATTATGAAACACTGTGGCTTGATCTAGATCCCAATATTAACAGACAAATCAGAACCTCAATGCTCTCCCACCCAGAAGCAGTGGTGTTGTAGCACCAAAGCCCAGTAGGTAACACTGCCAGGACTCTACACAGCAGGGACCATGACATCCTCTGGCACTACTTCTGAGCCCTCCTCATAACTACTGAGTAGGGATGAGCACAAAACGAAAAACAAAATGCTGTTTCATCATGTCATTAGGTAACGAAACGAAACGGAACGAAACGAGGAAGCATAATTTTGTTACAGATGAAACGAAATGGTGGTTTTTTGTTGTTGAAATGAAACATTTTGTTTGTCTGTAAGCTGCTTGGGGGAAGAAAAAGGTTTTCTAAAAAATCTCTAGGCTTTTTTTTTTTTTTAAAAAAAATTCCCTCCCCCCAAGCCCTGTCTGCCAGGTGATGGGTGCTGGGCTGGGGGGAAAACCTTCCCTCCCACCCTAGCATCAATCAGCTGGCAGGCGGGGCTTGGGGGGAGGGAAAAAGTTTTTTTTTTAAAAAAAGCCTGAAGCTTTTAAAAAAACTTTTTGTCTCTCTGCCGCTTTCCAGCCCCCCTCAAACCACTTTGTTAGTGGTTCGTTTTGTACGATTTTTTTGTTTCGTTTCATATGATTTTTTTTGAAAAATTCATATGAAATTAAACAAAAAATGTGTGGGGGGGAGGAAAGGAAATGAAACAAAACATAATATTTTCATTTCGTGCCCATCCTTACTACTGAGCTGAGCTGGGATCCTCAAGAGTAGCTGAGAGATAAATTAATTTTCCCAGGAACAGTATATTCTTACCAGCTCCCCCTGATGGCATGCCAAACATTAAAGGATGGATCAGTCTCAAATGGGGAATTAAGGGCTATTGACTTCACAAAAAACCTACTCTTCAGGGCTGACATGGCTGCCTTTTGAATATGGTTGCAATGCAATTCAGAAATAAACTGACTAGGTCTTCCTCTTCCCATACCCAAATATCTAGAATCTGCTGGTCATGATTGGCTGGTGTGTCATCACCAGGCTTAAAACCGGGGTACTTCAAGAGCCAGATGCAGGGGAGTGGTATCAGGAGATAGAGATCTAATCTCGTGTGCTCCCAGATGCATCTGGTGGGGCCACTGTGAGATACAGGAAGCTGGACTAGATGGGCCTTTGGCCTGATCCAGCAGGGCTCTTCTTATGTTCTTATGTACTTATGAATCTAGTCCAGTATGGTCCAATTTGTATGTGGGATCTGGATAACTGTGGAACTCCCAGGATGTGGTGGTGGCTACACGATGTGGCGATGGCATCTGGCCTGGATGCCTTCCAAAGGGGACTGGACAGATTCCTGGAGGAAAAGTCCATCACAGGTGACAAACCATGATGGAGATGTGTCATCTCCAGGCTTAAAACTGAGGTACTTCAAGGGCCAGATGCAGGGGAGTGGTCTCAGGAGACAGAGATCTAATCTTGTGTGCTCCCAGACGCATCTGGTGGGGCCACTGTGAGATCCAGGAAGCTGGACTAGATGGGCCTTTGGCTGATCCAGCATGGCTCTTCTTATGTGTTTACTTTCATATGTTCAGAGGCCAGAAAGGACTCGCTGCCCAGCCATTATAACACCCACTGCCAACACCCAGAGCCATCAAGATAACCGGAAGAAGAATAAATATAATCAAATGCTGAAGCAGTGCATCATTGAGTTGTGGTAGGACGATGCTCTGGGACCCATCGTCCAAGCGCTGCTCTGTTATGGATGGTTTCAGCAAGCCATTATACAGCCTTCATTCTCCTTCAAAATAGCTCTCCGGCTCAGCCTTATGAGCCTCTTGTGAGATGCCAGGAAGGGGGGAGGCAGAGGGGTGCCCCCAAATGCAGTTCAACGACTCTCCGCCAAATCCTGGGAAAGGCGGTGGGGGAGAGGAGGGATATAGCAGAGGAGTCCAAAATCAATAGAGCTTTCCATGCTTATTAATCCCTCACCCAGGGAAAAACACACAGAACTAGCATTGAACTATGAAATGAAGTAGGCAGGGAGTCAGGAAAGCAAATATTAAAAGGTCTTTAATGGCCTTTTGTTTTACCGGAGAAGCTCTATTAATCACCCCTGTGTGTGAGGAGGGGAAGCTGTGCAGCAATTGTGTCGAGTCGAACTGAGTTTTAGCTGTGCAGACAGTGGGTACACATAGAGACTGGGGGGCAGCTGGCTTAATGGGGTTTTTCCCACTAGGGCTAGTCATTTTGAAAATAGGATTCTGACTTACCCTACATGATGCCCCCTCATTGGCAAAGAATACCAGACTCAATAATACAGTTGCTTCTGGACTGGATGGGCTGTGGCCTGTTCCAACAAGACTGTTCTTACGCTCTTATGTTCTTATGATCTGTGACTGTTCATCTGGTTTGATGATTTCTCAACTGCAACTGACTTGCTTGAACACCCTTTCTGGTCTTGGCTGAAACTAACTATGCCACAAGGTGTCTACTGCCACGAACCAGACTCTGTAATGTCTTATATGCCAAGAAAATGCAAGCAGGGCTTGGAGAAATTGAAACAAAATGTGAAAGAATGAAATATGTTCACATTGCTGTCTGTTGAGTCAACTAGAGATTTAGCACTTTGAATTGTGCCTGGTAGGTACCAGTGGAGCTGCTTTAATGTGATGTGATCTCTGTACCCTGCCCCAGTCAGCAATCTGGCTGCTGCATTTTGGACCTGTCGAAGTTTCCTGAGACTTCTCATTGGTAGTCCCACATAGAACGTATTACAGTAGTCTAGCCGGGACGTCACTAGGGCATGTGTCACCGTGGCCAGAGCTGGTTTCTGAAGAAATGGGCGTAACTTGCATACTACTAGCCTTAATTTTGCAAATGCACTCCTGGCCACAACCGAGACCTGGGCATCCGGGCTCAGAAAGATCATTTACTGGCTATTTATTTTTTCCCTTTAATGACTGGGCTTTGGATATGCTTTGAGGGGATTTAAAAAGGGTGATTGATTGATTGATTGGTTGGTTGATTGATTGATTGATTGATTGATTACATGAGTATAGCATTTCCCAGGACCAACATCCCAAAGTTAAGTCCTGCAACTGTCAGTTTTGGCAGCTGGAATAGAAGAGATGCCCTTCCCCTCGGCTTAGGAGTGCTAAACATCTTGAATTGACCTTGATCTTTTAACGAAACAGCATCCTCCCCCCCATCTTGCTCCCTCTTGGTTTTTTCTAAAGTTGGCAAGGTTTGCCCCTTGTCAGCCAAACAATGTGTTCCAGCGTCAAAGGGAATGCAGCATAGAGTGGAAGATTAAGGTGCCTTTGGTGGTAGCTGTTCTGACCTTGTCCTTCTCTTGACCTCTGTTAAGAGAATATCAATCAGCTGGAGCAACCGGCTTGCTGACCCTGTTCAAGGAGACCTTGTGGTAATTAGATTTTAAAAAAACACATTCTACAAAGTGGCCAGCTGCCTCCTGAATACTTGAGCTGGCTGGGAATAAAGCAGCTCAGCCCTATCTCTTTCTCCCTGTGTATTTCATTTCCCTCTCCATACAACCTTGTAATAGCCTTCAATGATGTTGCCCTCCTGTTTCTCCTTTGGATTCCGATGGATGGAGGAACATCGTTGGTACATCCTGGACGAAGGTGTCAATTAGAACACCGGCAAAGGCAGAGGCAGCTGGGCTGGCACCCAAAACAAGTCTCAAAGCAGGACAAAAGGCATTGTCAAGCCAAACAGACCTTCAATGCAGCCAACAAACAGAAACTTACAAAGGGCACAAGTGTTTTTTTTTGTGAGAAACAGATCTCTCATGTAAGCTAGGAAAGAGAAGAGGGTCATTTATACCATGTCTTCATATGTATTAGAATCATAGAATCATAGAATCATAGAGTTGGAAGAGACCTCAAGGGCCATCCAGTCCAACCCCCTGCCCTGCAGGAACCCCCATCACTGTATTTCCGACAGATGGCCATCCAGCCTCAGCTTAAAAACCTCCAAAGAAGGAGACTCCACCACCCTCCTTTGTGGCAGCGTATTCCACTACCAAACAGCTCTAACCATCATGAAGTTCTTCCTAATGTTCAAATGGAATCTCTTTTCCTGTAGTTTGAAACCATTGCCCCGCATCCTAGTCTCTGAAGCCATGGAAAACAAACCTCTTCCCTCTTCAGTATGGGGAAGGAAAGGTCCTCAGACATCCAGATACCAGTTCAGGGGTCAGTGCCAATTGGTTCAGCAACCACAAACAGATGTTTGACAATCTGGCAGGCACTCATTCAGTGGCAGCGGCCTGGTTTCTCTTTCCTGCCATCTCCAGCAGTTCATGCCCATCTCTAGTTAACAAATGATTAATGACAATAATGGGATGCCATCAACTGACTATATGGTCACTCTTATGGTGACTCTTCCCAGGGTTTCCACAGTGCAGGCTATTCAGGATTGGCTCATTGTTCTTCTGGGGCCCTTGTGAGGCCTTGCAATTCACCAAAGGCCCATTTCCTGGGAAATGCAGTGGGCAACTGGATTCCTAAACTCTCTACCGAAAGCTCCTCCAACTCACTGCACCTTCTAGCCAGCCCTATAAATATTTAGGTGCTTCTAAGTAATGCCTTTTCTTAATAACAATTGTGCAACTGCATTACAGCACAGCTGCAACTTAATAAAAGATAACTTTGCTCTGTCGGCAGTAGAGATAACTTGTCAGATACCTCTAGGGCGGGTTTGTGGCTTCCCTTAAATGATACAGGAGGAATGCCCATGGCAACCAGGCAAGTTCTGGTGGCAGGACATGGTGCTCCACCTTGAAAAAGCCAAAATGACTGACTCTGTCAAGTCTAACTCCCCAGAGCCATGGGCTGCTTTCACATGACCACTAAAATCCACTGCGAAATGCTCTCAGATGCGGAGCATAAAATCGTTTTCCCACGAGCAGCGGAGTTTAAAAAAATAAAGTGCAACCCCGCCTACTTAAGCGTGACCCAGCACATTTTACAAGTACCGGGTCTTGAGGTGGTAAAATCCTTGTCAATGTTCTGATGCAGATTTTAAACCTTTACTTGAGTCCGTGGGAACATGGAAAATCCGCACCAAAACCATTTCGCCCCCGTTACAGTGTCTTTGCTGTGGTTCTCAGTCGTTGGATCAGAATGGTTGTGGATTTTCAAAACTGGACCATGGGAACCCATCCGATCTGTGACATCAACCATGTGACCACTCCTGGGGGGAGGGGTTGATCTGGATCAAAGTTTGCTGCGGATTTTAGTGTGTAAGCAGCCATGGTTGACCTCATCACAAAGACTGCCAATTCCTCCCAATGTATGGATCGCTATTTTCCAGCTACGTATAAGATGAATCTTCCAGAGAGAGAGAGAGAGAGAAAAAAAATGGAAGCTGAGAGAAGAAGCAACCAGCAAAGTGCATTGTTTGTTTGTTTGTTTATTGGGCTGTTAATAAGCTGCCATTAGTAGAAAATACCTATCTACTTGACCCAGTCAGTGTTTTCGTCTTCAAAGCACGGCATAGTGCAGGGTGTGTGAGAGCGTTTCAGAAATAACCTTAATGTCATCAGCTGTGGAAAACCTATTAGCATCCTACCCAGACCGGCCTAAAATATTCATCCACAAGATGGGTTATGCAAAACTGTCATTGCCTCTTAAAGGCAGTCGGTGAAAATTCAGATTGGCTTTTAAATCCCTCATCCCTGCTTCCCGCCCCAAATCCACACACACACCCCGCTGCAAAAGGACGATGGAAGTTGAGCAGTGAAGAATTCCATGCAGTTGCTATATCGAAGCCTGTCAAAAGGAAGATGGCCTCAACTTCACATCACATGTTTTACCATCATCATTTCCTAACCACATTCCTTTCCTGGCATTTTGCATTATGTCTCACGTTATCCTCACTCACCATAGCTAGCCAATGGTCAAAGACAGGGCCTAGAGATTGCATATTTGCTTTAATGTATTAGCATTATTGCCATTTCATTTGCATTAATCAGGAGGACTTTAATCATAACACTACTACTGCTACTACTACTACTACTACTGCTGCTGCTGCTGCTGCTGCTGCTGCTACTACTACTACTACTACTACTACATCATCATCATCATCATCATTATCACCATCATTATCACCATCATCATCACACAGCAGACACGACAGCTACGCTGGATTTTTGTATTACAAATTACTAGTCGAACGCTTTCCAAGCGTTTAGGACTAAGTGATGCAGCGGCGAATTATGCGAGCAGATCCCAGTAAGGTGGCTTTCTGCAGCTGACTGAGGTTGACTTTGTCAACTCCAATTTCTTCTAAATACTTGCTTAGCTCTTTAGGGACTGCACCCAGCGTGCCGATTACCACTGGGACCAACTGTACCAGTTTATGCCAGAGTCTCTGAAGTTCAATTTTCAGATCCTGATATCAGGTAATTTTTGCAAGTTGTTTCTCAGTGACTCTACTATCACCTGGTATAACAACATCAATGATCCTTATTATTATTATTATTATTATTATTATTATTATTATTATTATTATT
>JAHTLZ010000252.1:5356529-5368902 GCA_023846285.1 Phrynocephalus versicolor
AACAACAACAACAACAACAACAACAACAACAACAACAACAACAACAATAGCAACCCTCAAACTTGCATCAATTGTGGGCCATGGTTCTTGCTTCTTGCAGTGGCAATGGATGCTCTGTGGAGGCAAAGGTGCTTTGGCTTTGATTGCCACAGATATCTGGTGCTTTCCCGCTAAATAAAACAAAATATTTACGGTTCTGCGGGGACCCCGTTCCACTTGATACACTTCAGATTGAGGATCAGTCAGCAAGAACTATATGCCCGCTATCTTTTCAGCGGAGGGTTTACTTTCAAAATATTCCTTAAGTACCTCTCGCAAAGAGACCTTAGAGACCTCCATAAGGAGCCAGAGGTGGTTAACTGAGGAAGAAGCTGTTGGTGTTTTTTGCTACTTCCCGATTTACTCCTGGGGCCCAACTTGCCTTGTGTCCTTAACCGCAAGGACAATGTATGTTTCTTGTTCCAAGTGCCCAATGTCAGGACTGGCCTTTCTATTAGGGAGAATAAGGCAACGATCTCCAGCACTTCCCCAGCCATTGTCCAACTTGACAGTTCCACAAATCCACTCTTGTCCACCAGCTGACCCCTGCCCATACTGTATGGAGATGTCAGCTTACAGTTTTACAGTTTGCCTGCCCTCCCTGCCTCTGTCCCCCCCCCAGGCACCTGCCCAGCCTACCTGCCCCCAGTTCCGTTGCTGCAGCATCCTCCCCGCCTCCTTGCATGTCCTACAGCAGGCATGCCCAAACTTCGGCCCTCCATATGTTTTGGACAGCAACTCCCACAGTCCTTTGCCATTGGCAATCTAAGCTTAGAATTCTGGGAGTTGTGGTCCAAAACATCAGGAGGGCCGAAGTTTGGACATGCCTGTCCTAGAGGCTTGTCCAAAGTTTGGCCTGGGGGCCAAATGCAGCTGAATGGTCGGCGCCCTCCCATTGTCACCTCACCAAATCTGGCCCTCCTTGCAAAAAGTTTGGACATAAGAACATAAGAAGAGCCACGCTGGATCAGGCCAAAGGCCCATCTAGTCCAGCTTCCTGTATCTCACAGTGGCCCCACCAGATGCGTTTGGGAGCGCATGAGACTAGATATCTGTCTCCTGATAACCATTCCCCTGCATCTGGCTCTTGAAATACCCTGGTTTTAAGCCTGGAGATGACACATCTCCATCATGGTTTGTAACCTGTGATGGACTTTTCGTCCAGGAATCTGCCCAATCCCCTTTTGAAGGCACCCAGGCCAGATGCCATCACCACATCCTGTGGCAGGGAGTTCCATAGACACCCCTGCTCTAAATTAAAATAAATACTGGCACTCAGAGAGGAATATCCAAAATGAAGGGGAAGATATTGTAATGATTTTGTTGCCAGGTATCAAAGACACAGATGAGACTAGCTGATGACAAGGATATTGGGGGGGGGCACACCCTGTACTTTATGGTGAGCTGCCCCTTCTCCTGGTTCACAGGCCACCCTGGGTGATGGAATGTTAACAAGTCCTAGAGCAGTGTTGGCGAACCTATGGCATGGGTGCCAAACGTGGCACTCGGAGCCCTTTCTGGGGGCACCAAACACCACCCCTTCACAGCCACCTATATTCAAATGAATTTGCTGTATTGGAACTTTGCAAATAATTAATGGGTTTTGAATTGCAGTTTAGGCACTCTGTCCTTAAAAGGTTCACCATCACTGTCCTAGATTCTGAATGTAAACCTTTGTTTGTACACCTGAAGAACCTTCAAAATGCCTTGTACAAAGATGGGGTATATTGTAATTAAAAACAACAACAACTAGGTCTAGTTTTGTGGTGGAGAATGAGCAGTTTTTAGCCACAAAGTGCATATTATTGACATTTCTGCCTTGTCTTCAATGCTGGAAAGATCACAATGGCTTGTTGACAAGAGGAGAGAAGCACTCGTTAAAAATAGACTGAATTTGGAGAATCGACTCTTTTTGGACTGGGCTTCTTAAAAAAGTAGCCATGACAGCTGGTGCAATCATATCAGGCAAACTACAAGAAAGAAAGAAAGGGGGAGAGTAGAAGACTAAAATTAAAAAGACACAACACTGTGGGACCTCAAAGACGAACTGATGTAGATGAAAACAAAATAAATATGAACTGCTAAAAACAAAAAAGATGGTGGCACTTTAGAGAGTAACTTTCATAATTTTTTGAACATGAGCATTTGTGGAAAGGTCCACTTCAACAGACATAAGAGAAGGAGATTTTGCATGTTATATTTTCATTGGAGAATGGGCACGAACCGAAAAAATGGCAATTTGTTTCATTTTCGTTCGTTTTCCGTCAGGTTCAGGTTTGTTAATTACAGAATGAATTTTTAGAAAAAATGCATTTCGTAATTTGTTTTAGTTCAAAATGATAATTTTTCTAACATCTGCGTGAAGTTCCTGGGGGAATATACTGTACACAGAGGGGGGGGGAGAGAGAGAGAGAGAGAGAGAGGAGAGACCTCTTTCACAGGATGGAACTCCCCACCCACAGGGAACAAGAGAAGCATTGTAGCAGCCTTGTGGTACAGTGGTTAGATGCCTGTACTGCAGCTAAAAGTGTCCTCACGACTGGGGTTCAATCCCAGGTGATCTGCTCATGGTTGACTCAGCCTTCCATCCTTCTGAGGTCGGTAAAATGAGTACCGACCTTGCTGGGGTGTGTGTGGAATTTGTAGCCTGCGTACTGTAATTAAAAACTGTCAACCGCCCAGAGACTGCTTGAAGTGGTATGGGGTGGTATACAAGCAGAACACTTTTGCTTTAAGTTTATTTTCAAATACCCAGGTTCGGGTTGGAAACCAAACATGCAAAATCAGAATTCAAACACAAATAGAACCAAAGAGGCATGAAAGGAGAATATATATATTTTTTTCCTGTACATCCAACATGCCTTCCAGTTTGAGTGCTCTGATATAGATGTGACATGGGCTCTCTGTCACTTGGCCTTACAGTTTGCTGTTGTTGATGGTGTGTGTGTGTGTGTGTGTGTGTGTGTGGCGTGTGCATGTGCATGTGTGCATGCGTGCAAAATCACAGTGTTCTCCTGAAAGTGCCTTCCAGCAGGTGCCAAAGGGCGCCAACCCCTGGTGTAGGCTCTGCATGATAGGAAGGCGCATTGTGGGTGAATGTTAAATCAATTAGCCGGACAGATGCTCCCCTTCTCCTGCTGCTGGAATCTTTTTCTGTCTCAGTGATTTTTTTTTCTTAAAAAAATATTGGAACAACATAATGACGCTGGGAAAGCTATAAATACTGCAGGCAGATGGAAGACAGTTCTCCCGTCTCAAATGAAACCTCCCCCCCCCATTGTTTCTATTGGCCCATGTTATTCTGATCTAGGCCAGCTGAGCATGGGGACCAATGGGGTATTTATTTTTTCTATCCACGAATTTCCCAGTTAAGAGAGGGTGGACTGCTTCCTTTACTCGGTAGAAAGGGAATGCATCTATGGGGCACTTTCAATCAAATGCAAGCATGCATAATTAGGTGAAGAAATGGATGGTTCAGACATGCTTCTATGCATGATAGGATGCCTCTGTCTTGTTCTTTTATCACCCTGTACTGTGGAGCCAGAGGTCATGAGTTTGATTCCATACTGTGCCTTAAGAACATAAGAAGAGCCCTGCTGGGTCAGGCCAAAGGCCCATCTAGTCCAGCTTCCTGTATCTCGCAGTAGCTCCACCAGATGCATCTGGGAGCGCCTGAGACTAGATCTCTGTCTCCTGATCCCACTCCCCTGCATCTGGCCCTTGAGGTACCCCGGTTTTAAGCCTGGAGATGACACATCTCCATCATGGTTTGTCACCTGTGATGGACTTCTCCTCCAGGAATCTGTTCAATCCCCTTTGGAAGGCATCCAGGCCAGATGCCATCACCACCTCCTGTGGCAGGGAGTTCCACAGACTAACAACACACTGGGTGAAAAAAATATTTTCTTTTGTCTGTTCTTACTCTCCCAGCCCTCAGTTTGCCAAGAACAAAAGCATGTTCTGCTGTGGCATGATTTTCATCTTTGTGGGTTCTTCCCCCTTCCAAAAAAAAAAAAAAAAAAACACCCTGCATAGCTCTATATCAGTGCTACAGACAGGAGTACAAATTATAACAAAAGGAAGGAAGGAAGGAAGGAAGGAAGGAAGGAAGGAAGGAAGGACGGGTTGGTGAATGGAAGGAAGGAAGGAGGGAAGGAAGGAAGGAAGGAACATTGTGATACTTTTTCCAGCCTCTCAAGGGAAAGTCTTTAAATATAGCAGTTAGTCTTTAAGGTACCACAACACGTTTGACTCTTGTGTCCACCCCCGCCTCCAATATCCTTGCACAGAACAACATGGCTACTTCAACAAAAGTTCCAAGAGGGCCTCAAGAAACCTCTGTGGTTGTATTGACAGCTCCTGTTCCTGCTTTGAAAGCCACGAGACTTTCCCATGCGGTGAAGCAGCAATATAGAGAGGAATCCTATCACCCCTTCATCTCCTTAGAAAAGGCGAAGCTAGCTGCTCAACAGCAGTCATGGGTGGACAGCAACCCACCTTGGCAGCCTTCCTATAAAATCATATCCCTTCCATGCTGACCCATTGAGACATTTTTATAGCAGAGCGCTTTTGGTTTCCGCAAAAGTCTTCTATAGATAATGCCTCCCCGGGGGCAATACAGCTCCGAGGCCTGCTTTTCGTGCCCCGGTGTCTTCTCTTTGCACATTTCCTTGAAGGATGGTGACTCTCTCTGGCCTTTAACAGCAGGAAAGCACAAGGGGGGGGGGAGGTTAAATGGCTCAGAACCACAGAAAAGGAAATTTCAATCTGACCAGCTTCCAGAACAGGCCACCCATTTGGGGGGATGTGTTTTGGCCTTTGCAATTGAAAGCACGAGATTTTCCCCTTGCATCCTGGTTTCAATCGCTCTCTGAGACACTAAATCGCTCTCTGAGACACTAATTACGTTATACAAGGTACCACTGTAGTTCCCAACCTTCATAGCTGAAACATTTGCTGCTGGCTTTGGTTCAGCCTCAGTTAGATTGTCTTTTTCATAACAACTGCTGGCCAGAATCTAATTGTTTGCATGCAGAAGTACAAGTCAAATCTCGACAGCGAATAGTCACTTGCAAAGGAGTCGACACTTCCTTGTGTCAAGTTTATTTTCGAGTCCTAACAATGCAAGGCAATTTCTTCACAGATATTATTTTGACAGGTGCTTTTTATTTTAATATAAGAGCATGGGTGCAATGGTGCAGAAAAGAGATGGGCATGAATTTAAAATCAGATTGCAACATTTGTTCAAAAATTGCTAATTTGTCAGTTTGTGCAAATAACAACCCTGATGAATATGAATCAATGAATTTGTAGTAGAGATGGGCACGAACAAAAAAAAAGGGCATTCGTTTTGGTTCGATTCGGTTCGTTTTGGGGTTTGGTTTGGTTCATTTCATTTTTAATGAATTTTTTTTAAATAAATAAATTTATTATACTTTCTTAAATTTTATTATCCTGGTTAAAATCACTTTACTAAAAACCACATTATTTAGTCAGCTGGCCTAGAGTGCCAAGCACACAGCAGGCATTCCCTCTTTGGACAGCAATTATGAATTTTAAAAAAATATTTGTTTTGTTGGTTCGTTTGGGTTTGTTATTCATTTCCCCCCCGCTTTGCACAATTTAATCCATTTGACAGCACGTGGGTTGGGGGAAAAAAACCATTCAAAGTTAATTAAAAAAAACACAGCCATTGCAACTGTACAAACTGGGCTGGCAGCATCCTCATCCTCATCCTCATCTTCAATCTTCATTCATCACATCATCCTTACCGGTCGGTGGCAGAGCAATCCTGGCCCCTGTGGCAGGGGCTTTTTGAGGTGCTAGCTTCGGGCCAATGCCTCATTGTTTCTTTTTTTTTAAAGTGCCGACTGCTGACCTGGGGCCAGGTCAGTGCTCCTTTTTTATTTTATTTAGAGATGGGCACGACTTAGCGAAATTTTCATTTTCGTTTTCGTTTTTTTCGTTTTCGTTACGTAACGAAACAAAAACGAAAAACAGTTCAAAAATGGAACGAAAACGGAAATGAAACGACTAATTTTGAGCCAATTTTCGTTTTTCGTTACTGGAAAAGCACTTAATGGAGCTAAATGGGAAGAAACGAAAAAAAATTTCGTTTTCATTTTCGTTTTTCGTTTTCATTACATAACGAAACGAAAATGAAAATTTTTGAAAATTAGCTCACAAAAACGGAAACGAGCCGAAACGGACCCCCAGACGAAAACGAAAACGAAAACGAAAAAATTTTCTGAGTCGTGCCCATCTCTAATTTTATTTTATTTATTTTAATTTTATTTATTGTATTTTTTTTTACTGCTGACCACGTGTCCCGCGCTACAACTGTAGCATGGGCCAGTCGGCTTTTTAAAAAAACTGTTGCTGTCTGCGAGCCGGTTCTGCGACCCACGGGCTGGGTCCGGTGCTCACGGCCCAGTACCAGGGCCCACGTGCTGGATCTTTTCTTTTCTTTTCTTATTTATTTATTTATTTATTTATTTATTTTGCTGCTGACCATGGCCGCCTACCAGCTGTCGCATGGTCCATCGCCTTTTTTTTCCTGGTTGCCCCCTCCCTGCAGCCAGGAAGACCAGACCATCCAGGAAGGACCAGCAGCACCTGGTAGGAGGCATCTCTGCCGCCATTAACGAACCAAACAGAAACGAACCATTTTTTCCCTTCTAAATCCACTCTGAGGTTTGTTATTCATTTCGTTCCATAGTGAAACGAATAACGAATAACAAAACAAATTAAAAGTTCATTTCGTGCCCATCTCTAATTTTTAGTGATTTTTTAAAAATTGCATTGGGCCCTAAATCTCCTAGAGACACCAACATTGCAGGGATGATGATCCTCTCTAGGTGTAGAAATGCTGCTTCTGCTGAGACAGTCAACTTGAATGAAATGCATTCCCATCCCTCCCTTATGGATAGTTCCACAGACTGCCGGGAGAAGAAAAAAGCGCATGAAAGAAATGGGGCAACCCATGCTGTGTTCTTGATGCTAAATTTCAATGATCAAAGCGTCCTCCTCTTATAATTGACTGTTTGGGGCCAGATCGATGGGTACCAGAGATGAATGGGATCGGCCTGCCACTTTTCCAAGTCGTGCGTTCCCGTTCACATTTTAATAGGAACACGCAATAAAATAAGAGTTGCTCACTGTTCTCTTCTGATAGGTCTTTGATCACAAAAGTATTAATTATGGTGGAAAGTGAAAGAAGCAGACTAATGAAGAAGAGATCAAAGGGAGAGGCAATTAATCTGAGTTCACAGCCATTTTGTGCTGGCAAGTAGGGCGGGCTTGCTGCTGGTTGCTTCCCCTGGGAATTTGCTCCCAAACTTGCCAGCCCTAACGATGGCTCCTGAAAGACCACACCAGTCTACATCTTCTCTCATACTTTCCATTGAAACCTTTCTCCTTTTCAACTGACCCATGGATCTGAATTACACCAAGCTTATTTACTGACCACAGTAAGTGGTCCAATTTATTTTATTTTATTTTATTTTATTTTATTTATACAATTTATATGCTGCCCACTACCCAAAGGTCTCTGGGCGGCTTACAATAGAAGTGAACAATCAAAACAAAGCATTAAAATGTCAATTAAAACAATAAGAACATTTAAATACAAAACACTAAAATTGCCATCAGGACCCACAATCTATATTATGTCAGTTAAAAAACCTCTGAAATAGAAAGGTTTTTACCTGGCACTGAAACATCATCAGCGTTGGCACCAGGCGGGTCTCACTTGGGAGGGCATTCCATAGCCTGGGGGCAGCCACCAAAAAGGCCCTATTCCTACAAGCCATCCATTTCATCTCCCTAAGGGACGGCTCTTTCAGGAGGGCCCCCTGGCTAGATCTTAATTGCCAGGTAGGTTCATATGGAAGAAGCCAGTCCTTCAGGTATCTAGGTCCTAAACCGTTTAGGGCTTTATATGTCAAAACAAGCACTTTGAATTGGGTTCAGGTCTCTCGCCCGTTCGCAGTTCATATACTGCGGTCCCACTATATCATGGGGCCGTAGTATATGAAAAAGGGCCCTCTGGGGTAAGGGGAAAAGGCCTGTTTTGGGCCTCCCATACTTACCCCAGGACTGGCACTGCCCCAAATGGGCCTGTGAGGGCCTTCCCAGGCCTTCTGGAGGCCCAAAAATGTCTATTGTGGATTTTCAGTTATTGTGGGTTGGGTTGGGTCCATAACCCCCACGATAGGTGGGGGAGGGGTCACTTTGAAGATTGTCAGGAGGCTGTTTCCTTGGATCTGCCAGAAGAAGGCCTTAGGATAGTGACAGGACTGAGCAAGGAACCTCATTTTGCAGCCTCTCAAGACATTTCTCTCCTACACCGAGATGTGGCATGCGTTCTGGTTTTCAGAAACTTTCACCTTTAATTTCCTATTTCATATCACTGCCCTCCTGGCTCGTCTCACTTGAGATGCTCCCAATTTGATACTTGGAATTCTGCTGCAAGAAGCCCTCTCTAATCAGGTTTGTGCCATCGTTTGGGTTCCCACTGCATTACTGAAACCACATTCGATTGCTCTAGGAAATGGCTCCTGGAGAGCTTTGTTCCAAGTGTAATACGAACCAACAGTCATTTGCTCTGCTATTCTGAAACAAGCATCAGCAAACCAATGATGTTCAATGGCTTTTCCCAGTACAGAAGTAAATTGCTTATGGGTGGACTGTTGTCCCATAAATTTGCCTCGTGGTCATATCAATTTTATTCTTCAGTGTTCCACACTTTTATATGCCTACTGTTTCATCGGCAGCATGCTGAACCATTTTACGCATCTGGCGCCATTTTCTCCTTCATGATGTCATTAATCGGGCTCCATGGAAACCCTAACCCCTGCCGGTCCAGGTATCCGTATCTCAGCTAGGATTCCAGTCTCACACTGTTATGTCTTTTGCATTCAACCAGAAGCCTTTATCATTTTTCAGTGCTTTGCTGGGTCTTTATTGCCTTCAGCCCTAGGCCACTGCAATTTGGTTAGTCTGTGCTGGAAAAATAATCTATAAGAAAAACGTAAAATAAAATGAGCCACTTCTGAACTGTAACAAATCATCCGTACAGGAGGCAGACAGTCCTTCAGAATTAACTTTTGAGGACTTGTAAAAATCACTGATAAAATAAGGACATAATTTCCTGAAATGCTATTATACTAGTGGTGTAAGTTTTATTATCTTCTGATGAGTGCCATACCATATCCTGTGGAATTTTGTCTGAGCAACATAGAGGAGATATATTTACCCTATTCTTCCATCTTTGATACCTATCCCTAACTTCAACCAATGCTCCTGGTAAGATAAATCAGAGGTGGACCAGATGTGCCATCTCACCTCCAATTTTTAAAGCTCTTGCTTCCTGAATTGAATATAGTTTCTGACAGTTATCAAATTCAGCACTCTTTCATGGAACTACATTGACATGAAGACAGTAATCCTTTCCAAGTTTGTTTTTAAAAAAAACAGGTGAATGGCATGTGTGCATCTTGTTTCAAAATGTCTGTGAAGATTCTCAGGTGAGGTTGTCCAGAAGATGTCCAGAAGTTGAGTCATGTCAACTGGATTTCTTGTTAGGCCAAAGTGTTTTGCTACTCATCCAAATGTTTTGCTACTCATCCAACAGAGGTGATGGCCTCAGGCATAGTCTATCTGCTATTTATCAGGGTGTGCTTTCAACAGTACCCAGACAAATCAAAAAGCCTTCACCACCAAGGCCATAGCTAATGACCCATACTTTATGGGTTTTAGCACCTTAGGCCATTGTTCACCTTAACGCTATGGATACTAATGTCTACCTAACGAGCCTATTCAGGCGATTGTTCATCTTGAAAGCCTATTTCAGACCAGGGTGACAAGAAGTCAAAGCTGAGTATAAGATGGAGGACTCACACTAGCTGTATTTAGACTGATGGAGCTGTTTGGATGAGCAGTGAAACATTTCTATCTCTCAAGAAAAAGAAGTCCAAGTAGCCATGACTCAACTTCCAGATGCTCATCCAAGTAGTATCCTCATCTGCTGTCAATCTAAGAAGCCTATTCAGACCAGGATGAAGTGCAAACCAATATGGGGGGGGGTGTAATTTAGAGGTCTACTATCCTTCCACAGGTTGGCAAAGCTACTTGGATGAGTTACAAAACGTTCTGTCCTAAGAAGAAAAGAAGTCCAGTTGCCCAGAGCATTGCATGTCCTGCTGTCTCCTGGGAAAATGATTTCCCTTTCCTCCCAAACTCTGTAAAGATGTTTCCTATTGAGATTTCCTTGAAAAATCAAAACAAGCATTGTTGTGCATCATAAAAAGAACACTGGGGCAGCGTTGCCAAGAACTGGTGCACAAAAGTGAGAATCCGAGCTAAGACCCATGATTCTTTGGGCATCTGCTTCTCATCTCTGCTTCCAACTCTCTCCTTTTTCCATTTTGAATGTTTCTTAGCTTCCAATTTCTATAAGAAAAAGTAGTCAAAACCCTACAGCTTAGTTTAGTAAATTGCGCTAGAGTAAGCCCATTGCATCAATGGAGAATCTCTATATAGATTCTATTGAGTCAAATGGATTGACTGTGGTCGACTTTGGTGTGAGGTGCAGCAACGAGAGTAGGTCCATTTGAACTGATGGAACATGTAGAGGAGTGAACTCACCCAACTGATTCAACAGGCTTACTCTAGTGCAATTTACTAGGTTAAGCAATAGGATCTTGGCCATGATCTCTGAATTAATTTCTCTGGTGACCACTTGATTTGGTGACAGCTCAATTGTATTACTTATTTTGGGATTTCCAGAGTAGTCACTGCCTGTGCAGGCCTCTCCCCTCTCATCCTTCCTCCTTTTCAGACTGGCCAGTGACCTACAGAAGTGGGGAAGGGAAGCCCTGGACCTACATACCATGGCTGGCGCACTTTGGGATAGGAGGACCTTGGCGCAATGATGCTGCTGGTGAGTGGCCCTCCATCTGGTGGGGGTATGGGAAAGAAGCATAGCATCTGTGGTGCCACTCTTACAATTTAGTATGAAGCACTCTGAAGTGCTTTGTGCCCATCACTAGTTACAGGTAAAAATGGGAACTCCTGGCCCCATCTGATCCCTATCCAATAGGGTTCGCCATGTTCTGGAGAAGGTCTAGAAAATTTACATTTCTGGAACTTTTACATCTCTAGATACAGATCCAATCCCTATCCAATAGGTTTCACCATGTTCTGGAGAAGTCTCCCATTGAACTACTTGATCACCCTAGATTTCTCTCCCCCCCCAATATTTCCCCCTATGGCTTCAACATTTCTGGAAAATATACATCTCTAGATACGGTAGTAACATTATGGTTACTCCTGCCCTTTTTTTCTTATGGACAAAAAGAAGACACAGCCAACCTTATTTCTTGCAGTTTTCCTGTAAACATTCCTGCTCTTCTCCTCCTCTGTTCCTCGTGAACTCTCTGCCCGGAGTTGCCCCTACTTCTGGCTGGCAAAGGGATTGGCTGCGGAATCATTATGCTGTTTCCATCACCCTGGCTTTTCGCGGAAAATGTATCTTCGTAGCGCTCAGGATAGTCCTAATGATTGCAAGCAAGAGCAGTGCAGGAATGTGTTATTTTAAGAAATGCAAAACCACCGACCCTACTTTCGGGGATCAGTGGCAGTGATGTGCCTAATGGCCTTCTTTGATGGGCTGTAGATTGGTCCTGTTGATGCAGTGTGCTTGGCATGCATTTTGATAAGAGGATGTCCTTCCCTTTTTGGAACGGTAGAGCCAACGTTAAAACATGCAGACTGTAGACCCAGGCCTAAACTCAGGGTGGCAGTGGCAACCGAATATCAAGGCGGCACAGAACAGAAACCCCCGACGGTCTCGTTTTCTTTCTTTCTCCATGAGGTTCCCAAAGGCTTGGGAAATGATGATAGTGGAAAATAATGGATCTGTCCAGCAACTGCCCTTGGGGAGATCAAAGTAGACCACAGGGCCGTTTGGGAGAAAAAAGTAGACCGCAGGCTGCTCAAAGTTGGACAGCCCGATGCTAGAGCTTAATTGATGGAAGGAAGAGATTTAAACCCCAATAATGGCACTTTTAATCTCCTTGTATTTATACAATGACAATAAATTGCATTCCAAATTCCAAATTCCAATAACAACAAATATGCTGGTATGTTTCGGACCTAGCCATTGACTCCACTTGCCAGTAAAATGTAGTCCCAAAGTCTTCTTCTTCTTTTCCTTCCTTCCTTCCTTCCTTCCTTCCTTCCTTCCTTCCTTCCAACCATTATTAGCTCCTTCCCTCCTTCCTTCCTTCCAACCATTATCAGCTCCTTCCTTCCTTCCTTCCTTCCTTCCTTC
>JAHTLZ010000252.1:5384632-5396470 GCA_023846285.1 Phrynocephalus versicolor
ACCACCACCACCACCACCACCACCACCACCACCACCACCACCACCACAACAACAACAACAACAACAACAACAACAACAACAACAACGTGTGTTAATCTCTTTTTTAAAAGAAGGCTCTATCTATTTTTGGGTGCAGCTTGTTGGATTCCCAGGGAAAGAGGAATGATAAACAAACATTAATAATAATGATAAATCCACTGCCACAAATAACTATAGACCATTGTTGTTAAAACTGTTGATTAGTTTTTTGCCTTCCAAAAAACAAACAAACCAAGAACAGCAACAGCAGCGACAATATCTGAACACGAGAGTGGGCGATACCTATTCTAGACGTCCTCGTTTTCAGATTGTGTACAAGGATGACGTACGGTATCTTCTATTTGTTTGTTGACAAAAAAAACCCAGCCACCATTGCTGTTATTTTCTGGCCAGCAGACAAGTGATAGATGCTTTCAGGAAAGAGAATAACAAAATAAATGTAGGTTTCCATAATTAAAGGTGCTCCTTTGACCAGCAAGAGTCATACAGAAGCTCTGCGCTGGAATGTTGGGGAGACAGATCAGGACTCGTCTACTCTGTGTCCTGTAGGAGACTTTCTGATGCACTCAGTCCAGAGTTGTCTGTGAAGATTCTCAGTCATCCAGGTGAGTTTATCTGGAAGCTGAGTCATCATGGCTACTGGACTTCTTTTTGAGAGATAGAAACATTTCGCTGCTCATCCAAACAGCTTCATCAGTCCAGAGTTCATGGCATTAGAATGACACATGGGCACGAGGCACCAGTTCGCCAGATCATGCTGATTTGACCTTTGGACATACAGGCGCCTGATGTTTCCCAGCCCTGCCTCCTCCGGCAGTTGCCCGCTTGCAGGTAGTACCCACAAGGAGCAGGAGAGGGAAGCCAGGATACTACCTTTGAGTGAGCACTCCCTGAAGGAGATGGAGGAACTGGGGATTGCAGAGCATATGTTCATCCATAGGACGAAACTCCATGAACCACAGAACTGGTGGCTTGTGCCAATTTCTTATTACAGCTACAAAGAGGAAGGAAGGAAGGAAGGAAGGAAGGAAGGAAGGAAGGAAGGAAGGAAGGAAGGAAGGAAGGAAGGAAGGAAGGGTAGGTTAGGAAAGAGTTACCCTAATGCTTTCTTTGTATGACTTATCTGATCAAATGCCATGCAGAATTGTCCTTCCATTATCATTCACTTGCTTGATCCTCACTGAATAGTAATATTTCAGGAAAAGCTAGTCCATCAAGCTGAATCAGACCAGAGAATATGAGAAGATGGTTTCCGAAAACAAAAGGATGGTCTGAACAGGGACACCAGTCTTTCGCATCACCCTGCCATTCTGAGAAACGATTCCTACTGCAGCTGCAGGGGAATAATAATGCCGTAATAAAGTTTAGCCAGCTAAGCGGGGAGAGAAGGGGAAGAGAAAGAAGACGGACTTGCCACTCCAAAAGGTCACCAAGCGGGTGACAAAAGCCTTTCGCCTTTCCCAAAAGCATTATGAAATGCCAGGAGTCACAGATGCCAGATAATATATATACAGCGCAAGGTGGTCTCAACTGAACCCTCCCTTTCTCACTCTGTGGTTGGAGTGTCTTGGCACTCTTCCACTTGCCTTGTCTTCAGTTCCAGGAACTCGGGGGATTGTCATAGATTGTGGGGAGGGGGGCTGTTTTTAAATCCATGTTTGGACGCTTGAAATTGATTCTAAATGGAGATGGGCATGAAACGAACAATTTTTCGTTTCCGTTTTTGTTTTTTCATTTCATTACGTAACGAAACGACAAACAAATTTTGTCTCTAAAATGAAACGAAACAAACAGAAACACCCAAAATTTTGTCGTGCATTTCGTTTCTGTTACTGCAATATGAGTGAATTGCTTAAAATCCTAAAAAAATTCACAAAAATGAAATAAATTGTAATGAAATGGTAACAAAACAAACAAAAATGAAAACTTTTTTTGCGAAAATTCACAAAAAACGGAAACGAACCGAAACAGACCCCCTAAACGACAAACAACAAATGAAATGCCATTTTTTTATTCCTGCCCATCTATAATTCTAAATATTCAGACTACACGAGGAACAGGGAAGCATGGACACCCCTCCTCCCCACCCCCACCCCAGAAAAACATGTGGCTCCTCTTTTGGTTGTTGGGAAATTAATTATTTTTCTTGGCTGCAAGAGAGTCATTTATTTTGTATCACTTGTGAAATTCATGTATTTCGAATTGCTTCAGCATACGCAGATGCCTTGGTCAGTGGAAATTGTGTCTGTGGGGTTGGTCAGGCCATGGAGGCCAGAGTCATGTTCAAGGTTCCATTTCAGCTATGTGGCTGTGTGATTGTGCATGCTCCTGGCACCCTCCACTCACATCCGTTGTGGCTGTTTTCTTCCAGTTGTGGGGGAATCATCAGGCAAGGGCGGAGTTGCTCTTGTGCATGCGCCTATCATGCATGGACAGAAGAGAGCCCCCATTCAGCAGGGATGAAAATTAGAGGGAATGTTGGTCATAGGTTTTGGGTTATATTCTATCTTGAATATTTATCTAGCGCTATCCCATTCTGAAAGAAATAAAAATGTTAACAATGCCACTGGCAGTGGAAGTGGTAGAGTGATTGCAAGAAGAATGTGTTCTCTCCTGGCTTACACAAAGCCTCCCTACTTACACATACCCTCCTTCATTCCTCTTGCCTTCAATTGAAGTCAGAAGGAAAAAGAAGAACAGGGGCATCATTTAGGTGTTGTTGTTTTTAAAAAAGACCCAGCAGAGAGAAAAAGGTTGGGTGGGGAAAGGTCCTTTGCAAGCCTAGAAGCTGCCAATCTTGCAACTCTCTCTGGTCAGTTTCTCTTCTCCAGCTACTGGTGTCCTTTCCCTTTCGTCAGCCTGACTGCCAGTTCTGTCATTCTCTTTCCCTCTCCATGCTGGTGTGTGTGTGTGTGTGTGTGTGTGTGTGTGTGTGTGTGTGTGTGTGTGTGTGTGTGCCTGCCTTTTCTCTGTCTGCAGCCTTCTGTCCAGCTCTATCTACCTCGCCAATCAGGCTTATTCATCTGGACGCGGCTGACATTTTGCAGCAAGCCACTGCCCGGCATCTGAGGCACAATATGCTTCCGTAGCGATGGAGTTAGCATTTCAATTATTGATTTCCCTCCCTGTACTGGAAGCCGAGCAAACGCCACCAGAGCCTCCAAGTCTTGGCGGGGGTGGGGCAGAGAGCAGACAGGGCCTGCGAGTGATGGGTGCGGAGCAGAAAGCTCCTGCCGGGCACTGTCGCCGAGCCTGTTGACGGCACCGGCGGGACATTTTAGGACCGGAAACCCGGAAAGCCACGCAGGGAGCTCAGTGCAATGCATAAATGCCTTGTGACAGTTGGAAAAGCCACCGTTTCTTTCGACGGAATGGAATTGACAAGGTATCTCCGCCAACAGCCTGTTCCTCTGATGGGGGTTACAGAAGAAGAGATCTCGGTTCCGGGGTTGGAAGGAAATCATGATCGAAGCAGTCGCTCGGGGATTTCCCCCAGCTGGAAGGCTGACACCCAGTGAAGTCTAGCAGATTGTCAAAGGGGGAAAATATGTAAACCCTGCCTTGGGAGAGATCTCAGAAGAACGGAGCTCTAAGGGGCCTAATAAGCTGGTTGGATATCTCGGTGGTGTAGGTAACATGACGGTGGATCCAGAGGTTAGGAGTTTAATTCCCCACTGGGCATTGTGGAAAAAAGGCCGGGGGCAAGCTTGCACAGTCCCAGGATGTCCTCGGAAGAAGGGAATGGCCCACCCCTTCGGAGTACAGTGAACCCTTGTATAACAAATGGTTTGTATAACATAAAATCTGTACAACATAAAACATTCCGGAGATAGGGGAAATCTGCTTAACAGGATCGCCTGTGGGGTGAATCCGTACAACATAAAAATGGTTGCAGTTAGGGATTACTCCATTTTCAATGCATTCCTATGGGGAATTTGTATAAAGGAAAAATTGCTTAACAGAATTTCATTGGGGACGAATTAACTCCTTTATACAAGGTACCACTGTACTCTCTCCCGGGGGGTGGAGGGGACTCTGAAAGAGGCAGCCATAAATCAGAATTGACTGTACAACACATTGTTGCTGCTGTTATTTTTGTTGCCGTTGCTGTGGCTGCTGGGCCTATAAGGCGGCTGAGCCCACCGCCGCTCAATGCTGCATTACTTTCTCGCGAATGCCTTCGGTATTGGAACACAATATGTCCTGAGGGAATGGTTCCGTTGTCATACAGATCTAACAGTTAGGAAGATACAATTTGCAGAGTTCTCTAACTTTGGCAGGGGGAAGCCTGTGAGCCTGTAGTCTGAAACACGTTTCTCCAAACACTTCATGTAATGCTGGGAACAACAACAGCAACAACAACAACAACAACAACAACAACAACAACAACAACAACAACAACAACAACAACAACAACAACAACAACATGTTGTCTGCTCAATTCTGATTTATGGCAGCCATTTCAGGGCTAGCTTTTCCCCCCAAGAGTCCCAGTGAGGAATTGAACCGTCAAACTCTGGCTCTACAGTCATGTACCTAAACCACTGAGGAGAAAGTGAGAGAGTGACACACGGCTTCCCACACCCTTCTGATAAAATAAAATGTTGTACTGTCAACCCTACAGTTCCTGTTTGCATGGTGCCTCTTACCTGGCGGTGCTATGATTCCCGTGTTTTAATTTCACAAGCCCTTTGCTTGGATTAAGCCAAACATGTCCAAACTTTGGCCCTCCTGATGTTTTGGACCACAACTCCCAGAATTCTAAGCTTAGATTGCTAATGGCAAAGGACTGTGGGAGTTGTTGTCCAAAACATCTGGAGGGCCGAAGTTTGGACATGCCTGGGTTAAGCCAACACAACAGACCTCTTTCTCCAAAGGGAGCTTTAATGCTTGGTTTCTCACACTGAGGAAGAAATTTGTATAAAGGAAAATTTGTTTAACATAATTTCATTTGGAACGAATTAATTCCTTTATACAAGGTACCTCTCTCTCTCTCTCTCTCTCTCTCTCTTTGTGTGTGTGTGCGCGCGCACGCATGTCTGTGTATGGGTGCCATTCTTTTCTTAATTGAATTGTGCCTATTGAGAACAATGAGGAGAGTGAGGGAGCGAATAACCAAAGGCAGATGTAAAACAAAAGTTTTATTCACTTCTGCTCAAGAGGCGCTGATATTAATAAACTGCCAGATAAAGGGATTTGGCAGGGTTTGTTAGAAGGATTAGCTCTCAAAAAGATGATTAGATTTCCCAAAGTAAACTCACTCGCAAACAAGAGGGCTGCCAAAGGTGCCGAGGGACCAGACCTGCCTCCATTTCTAGACAGGTGGAAAGGGTGGCAAGATAAGAGTAATTTGCATTTAAAGATAGCTTTCAGATCTACTGTTCAGCTGAACAAACAAGGGAATGTAACACACGCTGTGCTCCAGATCACTATATGAATTAAAGCTGTGGCACAAAAGGAATAGAGAGGAGGAGGAAGGAGGGAAAAAATGAAGATCATAATGACCTAATAGATGGACCCCATTCAGCTAGTCTGCTGGAAAATCTCATCTCTCTGTGACTAGTATAGTATAAGCATTCTTCAGTCTCGAGAGATTACGGTATTGTGCTCGCTATAGAAGCCGTGTTGTTTCCACACTGCATGCAAAGCTGAAGTGGCCTCTTCAGAGCACAAGTCTTGATTCGCTTAATATGGAGGTTAAAACTGAAACCCAAGCAGTAAAACCCCCATTTCTATGTTGCCGGAATAATCTAATGGAATGGCAGAGCCAATACGATTAGTTCCAAACATGTCGAAGGAGTTATAGGAATATGATTGTGCACAGTCATGAACTGCCTCTGAGACTCCAGCTCTAGATCTTGCCTCGGGGTTAACTCCTGAAGCCTTTTCCAGAAATGGATATAGTCACAGGTTTTCCTTCTCCTAGAAGATGGCTCTTCCGTTTTTATCTGCTGTTGGGGCATAAAGCCCTCTTCCGCCTTGAAAACCATTGAGCATCTATCACACACCCTTTCACGCTGTAATCTCTCTTCAAACAGATTAGGAGGGATCTGATCCATCCGCTGATCTATTGATTTCAAAGTTGCTCTGATCAGCGCCTGATCTCGTACTGCCTTTCAGACCAGAATCCTCCCATAACAACTCAGGTGGCCAACCTTTTTTCTAGATGCAGTGCGCTGAAGGGCTATATCATTTGCAGAAGGCTGATCTATGCATAGGTTCTCTACGACGCCAGTTTATGTCTCCCTCTCTTTTGAACGGTATTGTTTTCAGTCATTGTTTTCTTTATTGCCTTAAATGGGTCATATGTGACCGTAATAAACCGATGATGATGATGATGATGATGATGATGATGATGATGATGATGATGATGATGATGATGATGATGATGATGATGACGATGACGAGAATGACTATGACTATGATGATGGCAATGACGACGACGACGACAACGACAACGACAACGACAACGACAACGACAACAACAACAACGATGTTGTTGTTCTGTTACTACAGTCTCTGGGGAGGTTATCAGTAATCAAACAATTGTGCAGACATAGAGGAAGGTCAAGGAGGAGAACCCCTATCCCTAGCTACACTTAAGAGAATGGATGAATCCAATGTATTAATACTGTATATAGAATGCAATTTAAGAAAACCTTGGTCCTGGTTTAATCCTTTTGGAGCATACTGGAATGTGTGACTGCAGCCTACTTCAGTCTTTCACACCTTCCTGCATCATTTCTTTGTTCCACAACAGCCACGTTGAGTTTCGCTACTACAGCATCCGGGGAGGTTGACATGTGTGCGCATGGCTCTTTCTGAAGTCAGCTTTGTGTCCTTTCATTCTTTTGTGCTGTAGTGTCGCGTCCTCCCAGTCAAGAACGCCGTTGGAAAAGGACGGCACAGATCGCATTAACCGATGAATAAGTAAAGGCGCTCCTTGTGTCGCGGGTGACATTAGTGGGGCCGCAAGAGCAGCACAAGATTTACTCTACCAGGGAGAAAACACAGAGCACTTAGCTTTTTAAAAGCCTGAGTTTGAATCTCTGTGTATTCCATCATGTTTGTGGCAATGAATTAAGGTGGCCACGTTTTCCCCATTTCGCTAAGAGGCCCCATATTTGTCATAGCTTTGTAGTAAGTCAAGTGGGTACAACACATCTCCCTCCATGCGGGAAACGGCTGTTATTCATACAGTCTTGGCCGAAACAAACGGCGGAAGGTTTTATTCCGCTCGTTTCTGATATGAACTTCCCAATATTCATTGCTCTCTCCAGAAGGAGGCTGAGAAAAAAATGGCACCTACAGAAGCAAAGACACAAACAAGTAGGGAAAAAGTGAAGGTGACTGATTTACTCTGGCTCCGTTTAAGGTAGAATTTGAAATCTGGCAGCAGTGGAAAGCAGATCCCGAAATGAATGCGAGATTTCATTGTAGCTTCCAGAACTGCCTCATCAACAGAGATGCACACATATCCAAAAAAAACCCCTCTCTCTCACCCCTCTTTTCCACCACCCCATCATCCCACTGTATCTGGTTCTGGTTTCTGACTCCTGAGGAACTTATCTTAAAACCACACTTAACATTTGTACAGACCCTGGCCACAGCACAATTAGCAATACTTAACATATCTATGACCCCCAGCCAAATCTTCATTCCCACCATTTGTACAACTAATCAGCTCTCTCTCCTCCACAGACCCAGTAACAATACTTAACATATCTACGACCCCTGGCCAAATCCTCCCACTACTTCTACAACTAATCATCTCTCCCTCCTCTTCCCCCTCCCCTATCCACCAATGAACACCTGGTGTGAAATGTATATCTCATCACATAATATATTGCACACCTCATTCTGCCGCTATATGTCTGAAGAAGTGGACATGTCTGGGAAACGTTACATCAAAATATGAAAAGTTAGTCTTTAAGGTGCCCCGTGTTTTGTGTCTTTTGTTTTGTTTTGTTTTTCTTTGATTTTTTGCCTGAATTTATGATGGATCTGGCATAGACCAAATGAGAAGCCAACATTCTCAAAACCTGGTCCTGAAGAAGGCCAGAGCCAAAATGCATTGTGCCCGAACTTCTCAGAATGAAATCTGTGTTGACGATGTTTTCATGCATCTTGAGACTCTTGTCTCCCGTTTATATTTTTGCCACCAGTGGGAGCCTAGTTTCCTCTACTTTGTGACTTTCTTTTGAATAATAATTCAGTTTGCAAGTTCGGGAGCATCTGGGTAGGTTCCTAGGGTTTGACAGCGTTCATGTGGCAGAAAAGATATGTGTCATACAATGGCTTCAAGCTTATTTTTGGAAAACAAAATTGACAACAATTTTAAAGAAACAACACTTCATGTTCAAAGAGAGGATTTGAGCTTTTCTGTTCATTCTGTTAACACAGGAGAAAGAGAATCTGGAAGGCTCCAGCCAACAGAGCCAAAAGTACTGACCAATCAACACTTCCAGGTATTTATTGCTTTTATGGCAGTTTTGGGGTTGCTACCATATTTCTGAAGAATGAAAAATGGCATAGAAGTGCTCTAAAATGAAATAAAGGATCCTGTCTCCTCACAGCCTGATCGTCTTTAGCAACTGTGTGATCAACACAATTGCCTTTTAATTTGGCCAGCTCCACTGATGGAGGATTTATTTATTTATTTATTTATTTATTTATTTATTTATTTATTTATACCCTGCCCATCTGGCCTAAAAGGATTTTTCTGTCCATTTGAAAATTTTATTCCTAGCTCTTCTGTCCCTAAATTTCTCTCTCTTTGGGAGGAATGGAACTTGAGGGTTTCAGAAACTCCAAATCAGGAGGAAATGAAAACCAGCCAATTTCACTCTTCGTACCCTATTCCTAGGACTGCTTCTGCTGTCATTTTGTACAAGCCATGCGGTCAGTACTTTTACGGTTGATTGCCCTGTATCTCCATGTGGCATCTCGCAACTGCACGGAATCCAGAGTCCAGTAATTGCACCCCATTCTTAAAATAACACATGTCAAGGATGTCCAGGCAGTGACAGGCACAGCATTTTTTCCCCACTGTTGTTTCCTGTCAGAGGGAAGACATGTTCTGAACCCAATTTGCCGATCTCAGCTGATTGCTGACTAATAGGCCAGGACGGGGAGTGAATGTTTTGTCAATGGGACGTAATGACAGGAGATAGTCTCCTGATAGCTGGATATCGCTCACTCTCACCTTTTAGGATGAGATCCTCAACAGACCAGGGAGACGGTGACATAGCAAAGGCAGTGTGTATGTGCATGCGTGTATGTGTGTGTGTGTGTGTCTGTGTCTGTGTCTGTGTGTGTATGCGTGCATGCGCTTTTAGGAGAAAGCTTAAAAGCATGTGAATAGATGGTTGCAAAGAATGAGTTGAAACCAGGATGCAGCCTCTGACGAAGGGCCCTGCTATAAAACTGGTGTGTGTGTGTGCGGGGGAGGGGTGACCGTACCACTTTCACCAAACATAGGTGGAGAGGAGGTATGAATACTACTTTTCAAATGCTTGAAAGTTCGTCATGCAGAGGCAGGGTAGGATCTGTTCTTGAACCTTCCCGAGTGCCCGGCCTACAAACATGGGTTCAAATGACAGGAAGCCAGTTTGGGGCTGAAAAAACATCTTGACCGTTAGAGAAGTACAGGCCTGCCCAACAGGTAGACCGCAGGCTACCAGTAGCCCATGAAGGGTTCAAAAGTAGCTCGCCGGCCATCAATAAAAAAGTGAGGGGATAACTTCTCCACCCCTCCCTCCCCACCCCAAGGAACACCACTGCCCCAGCAAAGTTCTGGGTCTGCCAGCCCACTGTATCAGCCAAGCGGGGCAGTTCAAGGGCCATGGCACATTGAAATCTGTTCTCTCCATAATGGATTAATTGGTTTTCAATGCATTAATATGGGAAACCACTGCTCTAATTACAAAAGTTTTTACTTATGAGCATGTACTCAAAACGGATAAAATTCATAAGCAGAAGTTTTAGTGTAGTAGCCCTCAGGCACTTTGAGCCGGAAAAAGTAGACCTTGGCTTGTTCAAAGTTGAACAGCCCTGGAGAAGTACAACAATGGAACCCATTACATTGGGAGATGCTGAGCACTCCAGTGCAGGAGGTGTTCTAGAGAAAATTGGACAACCATCTGTCAGACCTAATTTAACTAATGCTATCCCATGGCCAGAAAATCCAGATCAAAGTAAAATGCAGATTTCCCTCTGGAATGGTCATGTGGTTGAAAACACGGTTCCTATGTCCCCACGGGATCAGTTTAAAGAACCGCATCTTTTGTGTCCCCATGAGTGGGAACCGCAACACAGTGGAACGAAAAGATTTTGATGCAGATTTTCTGAGTCTCCACGGACTCAAGTACTGGTTTAAAATCCGCATTGGAACTAAGGCAAGCTTTGTATCATCTCGAGACCAGGTACTTGTAAAACTCACTGGGTTGTGGTTAAGAGGGCGTGGTTGCATTTTTCTCCCTTTAAAGTCTGCTGGCTGTGGGGGACACAATTTTATTAACTGCATCTTCAAGCAGTTTGAAGCAAAGAGTGAGTCTGCTAACCCACCACCATCGTGGGATGGCAGCCTTAGTGATGGAGTCTTATTCAGACTGTTGGGACAAGGCCTAGAGGACAATTCATGACAGGGAAAACCCTCCTGATGAACTCTGGTTGAATCCACATGTTGCAGGCCTTGTAATCCCTCTAAACCAGCTTGGGTAAATTTCGTTTACCTATTATTTACTATTTAGCTCAAACCTCATTTACCTTTCATTTACTCAGCTTGTTTACTCACTCTGACTCTACTCTGTTCATCTTTCATTTATTTACTCTTGGTTACTGGGCTAATTCCATTTATTTGTCATTTCCCTTTACCTATTCCTGTCTACTCCTCATTTACTCACCTTCCATCTGTAAACAGCATGTGGGTCTTTATGGAATACCCTTTGGGGATGACTTGCAATGCCAGTCTGAGATTTCTCACGATCAACAGTGAACTTTTAAACCCATGATGACCCGGTTTGTTGTAATGTCAGATTTTAAAGTGCTGCCGATGGAGCGCCCGGCTTCCTTTTTATATCTTTTTCTCCTCTTGGGGAAGGTTCGCCCTGCCTCCTGGCCCTCTTTTTTCTTGTCGGAAGGCGGGCCATTAAAAACTAGCAACAACTCTGCCTCTGCATACGGGTCAGGATGCTTCCCAGCTTTCTGCCTTGCTCCACTTTGGGATGGAAAGTGGCCTACAGGGAGATAGATCTGGACCATTTCTCTGCAAAAAAATAAATGGAGGCAACTTAAAAAGGGGGCAGACAAAAGAACAGCAAAAGAGGAAAGGGTCGACTGTTTCAACATTTAATATTTAACAGCAGCGGTAGCAGCAGCAACAACAACCACCGTTTGGGCACGTGCGCCTCTTCAGTCCCTTCCCTTGTCAGCTCCCCAGATCAGGAATGGCATTAAGCATTCAGTGATATCCTTTTTCTGTCCTTGATGAGCGCACAAGCTGTGCCATTGTTCCTCCCACAGAATACCATTCATCAGAGATGGCCCCGAACGGGCAGATTTGTTTGCATGCAGCTGCAGTGATGACCTGCGTTGGCAGCACATCAAAAGGAATCCCCCCCTCTCCCATTCTTCATCTTGAGTCACTTTTGTTTTTCAAGAGCTGCATCAGTGTGGCATACCAGAGAGTAAAGACAGCCCCTTGCTGGCATGCCCAGCCGAAGACCGTGCATGGAAATTTAGTGGGTTTTCCTTCCTTCCTTCCTTCCTTCCTTCCTTCCTTCCTTCCTTCCTTCCTTC
>JAHTLZ010000252.1:5402030-5415409 GCA_023846285.1 Phrynocephalus versicolor
TAGATAGATAGATAGATAGATAGATAGATAGATAGATAGATAGATAGATAGATAGATAGATAGATAGATAGATAGATAGATAGATAGATAGATAGATAGATAGATACCAACACAGACTTACATATATACACATAGTGGTACCTTGGATAAAGGAATTAATTCGCTCCAAATGAAATTCTATTAAGCAAATTTTCCTTTATACAAATTTCCCATAGGAATGCATTGAAAACGGAGTAATCCCTAATCACGACCATTTTTATGTTGTACGTATTTGCCCCATAGGTGATTCTGTTAAGCAATTTTCCCCTTTCTGCAGAATTTTTTATGTTGTACAGATTTTATGTTATACAAACTGTTTATATATTTCTTGCAATCTGGCAGAACACTAATTCACTATGACAGATAGTGGAGGGGAACCAGACTGCAAGGTTTCTATGCCACCTGAAGCTACAACCTGGCAACCATTCAGGGTATCCTTGAAATACTCTGAAAAAGGCCTGCTGTAAGCCAGGATTGATTTGGCAACGTATGATGATCGTATTTATTATTAAATACGGGATGGACAAGTATGAGTCTCATGCACCCTCAAGTGGAACTGTTTCATTAGGCATTATCAGCTTCTGCCAGTGATTTTTTTTTTTGAGTTGCACAAACAAAACGACGCATCTGGAATAGAGACCGTTCTCTTTCTTCAGTGCTTCTTGCCCTGTCATCTGCCTCTCTAATTGTAATGTTTTCAGGCCTTGGACCAATGCGCTGAGAATGGTCGCCTTCCCCTCCTCCACGACCATCCAGTAAATATGTTTCCAGAGACACCCAGGCTTGCTTTCCAACCTGTACTAAACAAAACTTGGTGCCAAAGAAGTTGACCAGAAAATTTAGCTTTTTGTGCAGCGAGCAACAAGAGAACCACCTTCTCGTTTGGTTTTCTTCCCCCCACCTGACCCTGTCTTCAACGCGACACACTCTCTTTGGTGCAATGTGTCGCCATACTGGGCTTCAGCAGAAGATGCAGTATTTGCAAACCAGTAAGATGTCACAAACAGCTTCGGGGGTGGGGGAGAAGAGAAGCTCTAGTGCCTGTTAAGTAGCTGGAAGGGAAGGAACAAACAGGAGGGGGATTTATGTCCTGAACTGATAGGAATTCTCTCCGGATGTTTGTGAAGTAGGAGGAGAGAGAAAACAGCAATCAAATGACCTTTGGAATAAATCAAGAGCTACCGGCATGGCACTGCCTGCTTCCGAAGAAAGATTACATCAAGGGAGCCCCCTCTCTCCACCCCCCCACCTTGGCAGGGATATAATTAACAAGGATGAATTGTTATTACATTAAAATGGATTGCGCTGCAGTCACTTTACATAATAAACCAGAGCTTCCCTGCAGCCTCCTCGGGAGATTTGCAGGCCTTAGCGTCGAAAACAGGTAGAATTGCAATGGAGTTGTATATTTCAAAGCAAAGTATTGTGAAGCTGGTAGTCAGGAAGACTCATGAGCCTCTGAGTAAAGGTAAAGGTTCCCCCCGCACATGCGTGCTAGTTGTGTCCGCCTCTAGGGGCAGTGCTCATCTCCGTATTCAAGCCAAAGAGCCAGTGTTGTCCAAGTCCATGGCCACGTGGCCGGCATGGCTGCAAGGTAACACTGTTTTACCTCCCTGCTTTTTACGGCAGTACCTATTGATCTACTTGCATTGACCTGCTTTCGAACTGTTAGGTTGGCAGGAGCTGGGGTTATCAACGGGAGCTCACTCCGCTGCGTGGCACCCGGGATTCGAACCGCCGATCTGCCGACTTTGCAGTCAACAGTTTTCGGAAGCCTTAATCCGCTGAGCCACCACTTCAAAAACCTTCCCTTGCATTAAGAGCCCAAGTTGGCAAACACTGTTGTAATCTCGAAGCCAAAACCTATTCTTTTCTGGGTTTTGCAACACAGAGAGTATTTGTGCACAACTATAAATATGCATGAATGTTAAAGAAAAGCAGTGTCACGCACAATAAATGTTAGGGGGAATGCATAGAAAAGTGTGCACTTAAAGCCAAAATGTAAACAAAAATACACGTGTTAGGAACATGTTTAAATGAGTTCAGATTCTGCACACTTAATCTTGAACAACATTGGAGGAAAATCGAGTTCAATAGCAATTTGATGAAAATCTAGACTGAAACAACATGCGTTCGGGGGGGATGAGATACAGTACTCTGTGAAGCCCAAATATTCAGGGAATATTTACAACTGTTTTAATTTTGTTTTAAACGGGTGGAGAAAGAGTGGTGATTGTAGGCTATTATATTCCATTTTCACAATATTGTGATTATATTAATTGCTTTAATTGTTTTGATTTTTATGGGTTTAATACCTAATCTGTCTCAGAACTGCTTTTAATTAGTTCTTAATCTTCTAATTATGTTTGCTAGCCACCTTGAGCCCCGTTTTGTTTTTATTTTCTGTTTTCTGTTTTCAGGTGAGAAGGGAGATAAGGCAGGAAGAGAGGGCTTCATTTCATGCAGAACAACATCCAGGACTGGCAAAGCTCCGTCTGTGTCAGACAAACAGACAAAGGGCACTTTTACATGACCCCTAAAATCCAAGGCAAAGGGCTCCCAGATGCGGAGCTTAAAACTGTTTTCCCACCAGCTCCAGGCTTTAAAAAAAATTAAGTACGACCATGCCCACCTAAGCGCGTCCCAGAGCATTTTCCAAGTACCTGGTCTCCGAAGGTGAAAAATTTCTGATGCGGATTGCAAAGCAGTGAGTGCTGGGCTGTCCTCACCTTCTGTTTGTTTGTTTTTGCCCACCGCCCCTTTAAGAGACTAGAATGCTTCCCAGGGCAGCTCCTGATGGCAGAGCGGAGGTGAGCCTGCATTCTTTTCTCCCTTTTTAAATCCCTCCCCTCACGCAGACAGAAGCAAGGGAATGCGGATGGGTGGGAACAGAGCAAGAGGAGCAAACCCCCAAGATCTCTGGTCCAAATTTAAGTTGCCAGCAGATCTTAGGGGTCGTGTAAAAGCACCCAAACTTCCTAGCTATCTGAAAAATAAAATAAAATAAAACAGAATAACTAATTTTGACTTGAACTGGGATGACTTTGCAGGCCTTTCAAGAACAGCTTTTCCTGGCTCCAAGTATGGCTGTGAAGATTCTCAGTCATCCAGGTGAGTTTATCTGGAAGTTGAATCATGGCCCAGTAGCCATGACTCAACTTCCAGACTGGCTGCAAATAGGATTTCCAAGATGCGATGGTTCTGTGCAACAAGGCAAACAGAGGGTGGGGTGGGGTGGGGTTAACAGGCAGGGGGGTGGGGAAATTAAACAACAATGAAGACAAACGTGTTGTGGCACGTTCAAGATTGACTGCGACATTTTAATTTGAGCTCCCTCAGACAGTGGGCTTGGACATGTGGAATAATAATGTGCGTTAAGTCAATTGAGACTTATGGGGACCCTTTCCTGGGTTTTCTAAGAAGCGAATAGAGATGGGCACGAACCACCAGTTGGGCAGTTCATGCTAGTTTGTTTGTGGTCTGAACAGGTAGTTGGCACTTCCAAGCCCTGCCTCCTCTGGGCGCTGTGTCTGAGTGGGTACTTGCTGGAGGAGAAAAGACGTTGAATGGCTGAACTCCTGTTTGTCCAATGAATATTAGGAAGAACTTCATGACAGTTAGAGCTGTTCAGCAGTGGAATATGCTGCCACGGAGGGTGGTGAAGTCTCCTTCTTTGGAAGTTTCTAACCAGAGGCTGGATGGCCATCTGTCAGAAATACAGTGATGGGGGTTCCTGCATGGCAGGGGGTTGGACTGGATGGCCCTTGAAGTGTCTTCCAACTCTATGATTCTATAATTCTCTCTTCTGAAACAACAGTAGAGAGAAACGAAGCAAGGAAGTGATGCATCAGATCATTTAGGCTGCTTTCACACGACCACTAAAATCCACAGCAAAGTTTGATCAGGATCACACACACCCAACACACACACACACACACACTCATAACTTTAAATGGAACTTTATTCCCCTTTTATCTGCTCACATTCTCTTGTAGCTTTAATGTAACGTTGTCTTTTAACGCTGTAAGATGTTCCTCATTTCCCTGTTCCCAATACTTGAACATATCTTAATTGTACTGGACTGTATATTATCCCTTATCACTGTAAGCCTCCTTGGGTCCTTTTCCAAGGAGAAAGGTGGGGTAAAAATACTCATAAATAAATAAATAAATAAATAAATAAATAAATAAATAAATAAATAAATAAATAACAGGTATCATGTTATACTTATACCAGCCCAATGCATGTGTGTACCATATAGGACAGTAAGTGGAGCAGGAGTGATTTTGGACTTTTTGAAAATCCCAGCTTTGATCCCAAACAGCAGGGCTAGTGTATGCCGCTGCTGAGGTTTCCCCCTGCTTTAGGGGATCTGCCAATCTCCATCGGCTCCCTAAAGATTTCTTTCCGAGCACCCCAAACTCAAAAGGACAAACAGCTCTTTCAAACAAACAAGCAAGCAAAGGCATGGAGCTGGAGGATGTTGCTCTCCTCCTCCCTTCCCCAGATTCTCTGGCAGCTTTCAAGTCTCTGCTCAAAGCTTTTGATTGCCCTTCTTCCCTTCAAGGATGCCCTGCTGTGAGCCGAACCCCACGGCCCTGTTGTTACATATTGAAAGGTCTGCTCCACAGACAGAGGCCTGCCTATTGATCCAGCCAGAGCTGTGATCCGCCCCACGCTTTCCTAATCAGCATCAAACTCCCATCTCCAGTTGCTACTGATTCTTAAGTATTCCCTCTCCTAACTGGCTCACTCGCCTCTCACACAGCTCTTTCTTGGGTGACGGCAAGGACTTGAACTGCATCCTGATTTGAAACAGAACAGTTGAGTTACGCTCAAAAAAGAAAAGAAAAAAGCGAAAGCAAAGTGTTCTGCTTATATAGCGCCCCATACCACTTCAAGTAGTCTCTGGACGGTTTACAGCTTAATTATGCAGGCTACACATTTCCCCACCGCCACCACCAGCAAGCTGGGTACTCATTTTACCGACCTCGGAAGGATGGAAGGCTGAGTCGACCATGAGCCTGCTTACCTGGGATTGAACCCCAGGTCGTGAGCACAGTTTTACCCGCAGGACAGGCATTTAACTCATGAGGAGCCTGTGGAGTCTTCCTAAACTTTTTTGTAGACACATTAGATATGCAATAACCTTAGAACCACAGCACTGGAAGGGATTCCATAGATCAGTGGTGGCAAACATTTGGCACCACACATGCTTTGGACCACAACTCCCAGAATTCCAAGCCTAGGCGGGCAGTGACAACAGACTGCAGATGACCTAAAGGTCTTAGTTATACCTGTATCCCTTTGGGTGGATTTTCCTTCAGGTAAAAGTAAAGGTTTTCCCCGCACTTGGGTGCTCTTCATGCCTGACTTTAGGGGTGGTGCTCATCTCTGTTTCCAAGACAAAGAGCCAGTGTTGTGCAAGTCCATGGCCATGTGGCCAGCATGGTGGTACCCATTTATCTACTAGCATTTTCATGTTTTAGAACTGCTAGGTTGGCAGGAGCTGGGGTTAAGAGTGGGAGCTCGCTAAAAAAAGTTTTAAAACCCCGTGCTTCCTCACAACCACATGCCCAAATTGGGGGGGGGGGGGAATGGAAAATGGAAATGAAAAGAAAAATGTTTATTTCATTTCATTTCATTTTTAAAAATCAGTTCATTTTTCATTTTGTTACCCAACGAAACGAAAAACAAAAAATGAAACAAAAAATTCATTTCATGCCCATCTCTATTCGTCAACGAGGCCTGATTCTGCTGCTCATCCCAGGACAGCGATGGTGACACAAAGAAGGGAAATAGAAAGGGTCCCAGGTGGTGTAATGCTGCCTGAATTCTGGAAGAGTAAAGCATGAGGGGGAAAGGCGGGGCATGGGCAGCCATGAGGGATGTGTGAGAATTTGACTTTTCCCCGAGGGGGCTTTGTTTAGTAGAGGGAAACATGACGAGAGGGTCATTTGCACATCTGAAAAAAATAAATTAATTAAACTCCAAATGTATTGACATTTCCCCCCCCCCCTTCTCAACTTTTATCTGGTAGAGGCGGATTTACAACCCCCACTTGGATTATACATTATTGCATTAATATTAATATAAGGTAAAGGTAAAGGCTCCCCCCGCACATGCGTGCTAGTTGTGTCCGACTCTAGGGGCGGTGCTCATCTCCGTATTCAAGCTGGAAGAGCCAGTGTTGTGCAAGTCCATGGCCATGTGGCCGGCATGGCTGCAAGGAAACACTGTTTTTACCTTCCCGCCTTTTACTGCGGTATCTATTTATCTACTTGCATTGACATGCTTCCGAACTGCTAGGTTGGCAGGAGCTGGGGTGAACAGCGGGAGCTCGCTCCACTGTGTGGCACCCAGGATTCGAACTGCTAAGCTGCTGACTTTGAAGTCAACAGTTTTCGGAGCCTTAGTCCACTGAGCCACCACGCCCCCTAATATTAATATATTAGGTTAGAATTAAAATCAATTTTTAATGCGTTTTATTTACCCTATTTAAAAATGCTTTTTTATGTGACATATCGGAGTGTCTGTGTCGCAGATTACTTGGCTATTGTGAAAGGTGTTTTCGACTCAGAAAGGATCGGGAAACCCTGATCTAATTGAGTCGGTCCATGGTCCAGCCTGGTGTGTCGCCTTTCCTTTGAAAGAGGCATTACGGCACCGGACAACCCCTACCCCACCCCTGAACGAATGCAAACATCATGCGATCACATCCAAAATGTATTCCTGCCCGTAACCACTTGACACTTCCTTCTTGGCCTAATTAAGAGTCTTTGCAGATGTTTGCTCATCAACGCCTCTATTTTCTTAATTAAAGCAATGGGGGCCATTTTCAGGCTTCACTGTTTGGGGATTCATTTGCGCAGGAAGTTTATTTTGCAAGGAGATGGGTTAGGATAAGGGGGAGGTGAGAGATGTGTTGATCGAAGGAAGCCTTTGATTGCGACATATGTCCCAGGGAGGTGGTCAAACATTGTCACCAAGGAGTTTCACAGTCTCCCCCTCCTCCCGTCTCTCAGCCAAATTCACTGGGAGACACCATTGGGCTTCGGATGCTGATGAATAAAGCACTTTATTAAAGCCCCCAATTATTATAACCCAGCATATGTGATACAGCAAGGCAGTGGATGCTCCAGAGATGGGGCGGGGGAGTCTGGGTCACAGGAAAATTTAAACCTAGCAAGGAAACGAAATTTAAGGGCTTGCACATTTATGGTGTGTGTGTGTGTGTGTGTGTGTGTGTGTGTGTGTGTGTGTGTGTGTGTGTTGGATGGTTGGAGGGTGTCATTGATGCAACCAATATTAATGTGACAAAACTCCGGGAGTAGAGATGGGCACGAAATGAACAATTTTTTCATTTCCATTTTTGTTTTTTGTTTCATTAGCTAACGAAACAACAAACGAATTTTGTCTTTAAAATGAAACGAAATGAACAGAAACACTGGAAATTTTGTTGTGCGTTTCGTTTCCGTTACGGCAATATGAGTGAATTGCTTAAAATCCTTAAAAAACACACAAAAATGAAATAAATGGTAATGAAATGGTAACGAAACGAACGAAAATGAAAATGATTTTTTTGCAAAAATTCACGAAAAACGGAAACGAACTGAAACGGACCCTCTAAACGACAAATGACAATTGAAATGCCATTTTTTGATTCGTGCCCATCTCTATCCGGGAGGCAGTCGAGGATAGGAAGGCCTGGCGAGCTCTGGTCCATGGGGTCATGAAGAGTCGGACATGACTGAACGACTGAACAACAACAACTGGCACCCCTCTATTTGACACTGTTTAGGCCTCAGCTAGAGTTCAGCTGGTTTTGCACTGTATGTTCTGACAACCAGGTAAATCTAGCAGTTACTCTAAAGTGCAATACCCAAAGAATACACAGATTTTGCAGACATTTGGATTTAATGAGATTACTGCGCTTGGGACTAGCATTTGGTTGGGACAAGAAGTTGGATTCAACCAATGGTTTTCGAAATGGTTGAAAAGCTTTTGCCCAGTTTTCAAAACGGTTGAAAAGCCTTTGCTTTAAAAAGTGCTTAAATGATAAAGAGCAGTAGAATGGGAGTTAAACAGACTTCTCCTTAATTTAGCTTCATTGATTGATTGATATTTTTTAAAAAAGTTCCTTTGATTGTGGTGCTATCACACCAAAAATCCATGTGGCTACATTGTTTAATTCTGTAATCAACAGGGCCACATAACCTGATTCTCTGTTTGTAGATCACAGAGTAGTAAGTGACCGTGCTAGTTTCCTTGGTCCTATGAGCGAGCGTATGAGCATCAAACCTCATCAGTTTCTTTCCTCTACTGTTAATATTGGGAGAAAGATCGTGTTGATTCTATTAACCTCAGTTCTTGTGCCGAGACTGGGATTTAAATTGGCAAGTGTGGTTTTGATGCAGTGCATTGTCAGAGGATCTTATGGACGTAATGAGACAGTGAAGAATGGTGCTTCATTATCCATTCCAGAGCGTGGCCTCGCAGAGTTGGTATGCGATGCACATGCCAAGCCCTTTTGACTGGGAGGTGGGACTGAAATATCATCCAGGATGAACAACTCAAGCCGATCTGGAACACGTGGTCAGAGGGACCTCCCACATTGTTCAAAAGTGCATTGAACTGCCAAAATCAAAATGCTGAATGGGGAATATAGCGTTTTAAAAGGATACTTGGCGGAATATGAATGCTGAAATGGAACCGTTCGTTCCAAGTAGAATAGACCCTTTGGATCAATTTATTATATTTGTTTACTTGATTTACATATCTCTTACCTAGCCAGAGTTCATTGAGGTTTGCAGCAAAATTAAAACGACAATCATCGATTATAGTAAGACAACAGTGAATTAAAATGACGTCCGTCAGTGCATGCTAAGTCTCTGTTTCTATAAATCCCAGCCATTCGGTGGCTTTCTTCTCGCTGAAATGAGGAATGACATTTCACATGAAGCTTTTGGCTAGGGAAAAAAACATTTCATCTTGCTTTGGATCCTCTTTGGACCTGGTAGTTGGCCAGCAGGGCTTCGGTCTTGAAAAGAGGGAAACCTAGATTAGCTACTAGGATTTTTTTTTGTATTTGTGTGGTTTTGGAGACAGCCTACCTTGCAAGGCACACACTTTGCTTCTGCCAACCTTGTGGATTTATTTATTTTTGCACTCCCTTGTGTACTGCCCCTAGGAAAAGCTGAAGGTAATAGGAAAAGGGGAGAGCCAACTATGAAGGAAGCAACAGGCTTGAGCTTACAAGAACTGAACAGGGCTGTTTATGATGGAAGATTTTGGTGCTCACTCCCTCCTACTGTTGACAGACTTCAGAGGTGACTTGATAGCATATAAAAAAGAAATAGCCACTAGAGATGGGCACGACTCAGCGAAATTTTCGTTTTCGTTTTTGTTTTTTCATTTCGTTACATAACGTAAACGAAAACGAAAATTTTTCAAAGCCAAAACGGAAACGGAAATGAAACAAAATTTTTTGCTGTTTTTCGTTTTCGTTGTGGCAAATGCATTGAACTGAAAAGAATGCTAACGAAACAGCAATTTTTCATTTTCGTTTTCATTTTTTCGGTTTGTTACGTAATGAAAACAAAAACAAAAAAATTGCAAAAAACCAACGAAAACGAAAACGAACCGAAACGGACCCCTAAATGACCAAACGACAAACGAAACACCATTTTTTTGAGTCGTGCCCATCTCTAATAGCCACCACCACTGATCCTTTCTTAGCAATACCAGTGTAACAGCTGGAATGACAGGCAAGTTATTTTTAACTAGATTGCCTGCTGGAGTTAGGGCTCTGGATGCTAGCCTAATGTTTCTCTTTCCAGGAAGGAGACATCAAAAGAAAGGTGACTCCATGTTTCCTTTCTCTTCATCTCTCCAGGAAAGCAAGGGAACCACAGGTGGGTCAGGCATTTGCCAGAAAGGACTGCTTTTGAAAATGCTTCAACCTTCTCCCCGTTTTTTAATGTTCAAAAACGAATCTAGAGTTAGACTGGCCTGTCGGTTGGGAGCCAGTGGCCAAGTCAGACAAAGAGGATTTTTGTAAACCAGATGAAAACAAGTGGTTGGGTGAAATGATATCTGCCGATGCTGATAACGGTGGCAATTTGGGGAAAAGGATGAGTTCCCGAATCTGAATTTCCTTCATGGTGTCACTGTTTCTTGATCTCTTAAAGACAGCACCGGATGTGATAAAACTGGCCTGGGATAAAATCGGCATGATGGATCAGCTGGAAACCTGTCTTTTCAGCATCACATGCGATGATGGCCTGGCAATCCCGACAGGGCCCCCGAGTAGAGATGGGCACGAAACGAGCGATTTTTTGTTTTCATTTTTGGTTTTTTTGTTTCGTTACGTAACAAAACGAAAAACGAATTTTGACTCCAAAATGAAATGAAACGACCCAAAACACGAAAAATTTTGTTGACAGCTTCGTTTTCGTTTCGGCAAATACATTGAATTGTGCTAAATGGTAACGAAACAGCAATTTTTCATTTTTGTTTTCATTTTTTGTTTCGTTATGTAACGAAATGAAAACGAATTTTTTTGCAAAAAAACTCACGAAAACAGAAACAAACCGAAACAACCAAACGACAAATGAAACACCATTTTTTTTGAGTCGTGCCCATCTCTACCCCGAGATCAGCAAAAGAGCTGTAGCATGTTTTTTAACTCATGGCAGGGCCATGAGAATAAATTGTTTTAACAGGGGGTGGGATTATGACTTAGTAATGGAGGACTATAAGTCAGAGCAAGGGATCGCTGTCTGTCACGCTAAGCCTACCTAAGCTAAGAAAATATTTGAGCCTCCCTCGTGGAACACATCGAAAGCACATGTAAAAATAGACTGTTGGGCTGGTGATGTTCCACCTAATGCCAAGATCCAAAGAGAGGCACCGTAAGAGAATAGGGGAGGCATGGGAGCAAAGTTGGAAAGTGTATAGTGACAAAGTAGAAGCCCTGCTTAAACAATGTGCTTCATATAATTATATGAGTGCATAGTGTGGAATGCAGGAAAGTCATGTACAGTGAATTGTGCCAACGGTTGATTCATATTGCCAACTCCATCTGTCCACGATTTTAGGCAAGAATCCTTCACAGCCTAGGCCTATGAAATCAGCATTATGGTCAGCAGAATGATCCCACTGTGTGTTTATATATTGAGGTTAGAGATGGCCATTTTGCTTTGGAAGGGGACTGGTTCCGAAATGAAACACGCCAGCACAGCTGGCACTTGGAACTCAGTCCCACACTCTGGGCGAAATTCCAAACAGGAAGCAGCCTCTGATGTGTCATCTTCCCCTCTCCCTGGTGCTGACCAATCAGGAGCTGTGCAGGGGCATGCATCATCCCACCTCCCTGTCTGATTGGCCAGTGCCAGGGAAAGGGAAAGATGACACTCATCCAAGCAGCTTCGTCAGTCTGAAGAAAGCTAGTTCACTTTGACCTCTTGTGAGTGACCCTGGTCTGAAATAGATTCATGATGATATGAACAATGGCCTGATTAGGCTCATTAGGTAGATAACAGTCTCAATAGCCTTAAGGTGAACAATGGCCTAAGGTGCTGAAACCCATAAAGTATGGGTCGTTAGCTATGGCCTTGGTGGTGAAGGCGTGAAGTATTTTTGATTTGTCTGGGTATTGTTGAAATCACAGCCTGATAAGTGGCAGATAGACTGTGCCTGAGGCCCCCCACCTCTGTTGAGAAAGGGATTTTCAATGCTCACATGGATGTCTTCCCTGACTCCACTCTCAAACCACCTATCTTCTCTGTCAAATGTGTGTACATCAGGCATGTGCAAACTTCAGCCCTCCAGATGTTTTGGACCGCAACTCCCACAGTCCTTTGCCATTGGCAATCTAAGCTTAGAATTCTGGGAGTTGTGGTCCAAAACATCAGGATGGCCGAAGTTTGGACATGCCTGTTGTACATCCTCATCTTTGAATGAATGTCCTTTGTCCTTCAAGTGGAGGTCCACTGCTGATTCTGGTCCTGAGCTGTTACCCCTCCTATTTTGGGCCATCCTCCTGTTTAATGGCTGTTTGGTTTCTCCACTGTAGAGGTCTTCACACTCCTCACTGCATTGGACCACATATACTATATTGCTCCTTTTGTGTTTCGGTACCAGGTCCTTTGGGTGGACAAGTCTGTGCCATAGTATGGAATGTAACCCTTGACTTTCATGCTCCTTGCTCTAAGAGCAGCAAAAGGGTAGGCATCTCTGCATCTTTCCATTTTCAGTGACACTAATGTGCCCAGAACCCATCCTTAACAGCCAAGGAACGCTTCTTCTGCCTTAGATCACCTTTGCTTCATTATCGGAAAAGATGAGCATTGTTCACTGATGTTCTATCCATTCTAAGTTTCTTTCAAATGAACGGACTTTGTATAAAAAGCATCCCCAGTGGATTGAAATCCTGGGACCCCCCCCCCCCCCCAGAAGCCATGCTAGAATTTTCTAAGCATTTACAAAAGAAGGAGAGAGGGAAATAGAGTGGGGGAAAGAAAATCCACAATAATTCAGGATATAGTTATTCTATCAGTTCTTCATCAACTGATCTTCAAACAGCTCTTTGAAAGCGGCCGACTCTGTGCTCGCATTTCTTTCTCGGCTCTGAAATTTTATTCCACGTTAATTTTTAATGTGGAAAAGCTACTGTGGCTTTCATCAGACGAAACTGCGATGGTGGCGCCCAAGAAAGTTCTGCTCTTTTTTTTCTCATCTTTCCAGAGGAGACGATGACCTGCCACAGAAGTTGTCCTTCAGGCTTCAAGGTCCCTCTAGGGATACGCAAACCCAATCTCACTCAATAGATCCCTGGCACCTGATGGCAACCACGGGCCAAGGACTCAAACAACGCTTTATTCTTAGTCATGTTCCAGTTCCTGATATGGTGAGACTTCCCAATGAGTTCCCCCTCTTCCCAACAGTACAATCTTCCATCTTCCCATGAGAATGAGCTAAAGGTACAGGTTCCCCCTGCACATGGGTGCTAGTCGTGCCTGACTCTAGGGGCGGTGCTCATCTCTGTATTCAAGACAGAGAGCCAGTGTTGTGCAAGTCCATGGCCATGTGGCCGGCATGGCTGCAAGGAAACACTGTTTTACCTTCCTGTTTTTTATGGCGGTACCTATTTATCCACTTGCATTGACATGCTTTCAAACGGCTAGGTTGGCAGGAGCTGAGTTTATTAGCAGGAGCTCACTCCACTGCCTGGCACCCGGGATTCGAACCACTGAGCTGACAACTTTTTTAGCTGACAGCTTTAATTCCCTCCATCATCATCATCATCATCATCATCATCATCATCATCATCATCATCA
>JAHTLZ010000252.1:5426868-5443999 GCA_023846285.1 Phrynocephalus versicolor
TCTTCTTCTTCTTCTTCTTCTTCTTCTTCTTCTTCTTCTTCTTCTTCATCATCATCATCATCATCATCATGTGCCATCAGCTCAATCCTGAGTTATGGCAACCCTTTCCAGGGCTCTCCAGGAAGAGGACACTCACAAATCATTTCCCATCCCATTCTTCTGGAGGTGCCCTGGGACTGTGCAGCTTGCCCAAGGCCACCCAGGGTGGCTCTTCTCCCAGGAAGCACAGTAGGGAATTGAACTCCCCCCCTCTCTTGCTCCATTGCCAGCTCCTAACCCACTGAGCTCTTCAGGTATACAGTAGCCACTAACTCATAACCAAAACAGGGGGCACAAAGAAGGGGCAAGTTTTCATAAAAGTAACATTGTGCCAATGCATGCTTACCATTGCTCTTGTAGAAATAGATGAAGCAAAATGAAGGGCGAGGGAAAGTTAAGGGCTTCATTTCATTTCAGCCCCATGAAATCCCCCAAAACCAAACCAGGAACTGAACCAGGAACCAGCGCAGTTCACGTCACCTGGTATTCCCTGGTGGTCTCCCATCCAAGTACCAACCAGGGCCGACCCTGCTTAGCTTCCCAAATCAGGCAAGATCAGATGTGCTCAGGGCATCTAGGCAGCTATAACATCAGGTGGTGTTGGTGTTGAATCATTACAGTCATGACTGACTCTTCGTGACTCCATGTCCATGGACTTTTCTTGGTAAGAATTCTGGAGTGGCTTGCCAGTTCTTCCTACTCCAGGCACCTACAGTGCCTGGTATTCCCAAGTGGTCTCCCATCCAAGTACTAACCAGGTCCAACTCTGCTTAGCTTTCAAAATCAGGTGAGATCAGATGTGCTTAGGGCATCTAGGTAGCATGGCTTGAAGTACTTGAAGCAATAGCTTCAAATATATGAGATTCTGACTGAACCTTAGGAAGAACTTCTTGATAAGAAGGTGCTATTCAGCATTGGAATATAGCAACTGAGGAAATGGGGGGTCTCTCCTTCATTGCCGATGTTGAAACAGGGGTTCAATGGCCATCTGCAGGGATGTTCACAAGTCGTTGAGTCTGAGTTACAATTCTAAGTCTTGGGAACCAAGTCCTATGTCCCAAGCGCCATCTCTAGTCTGGGGCAGTTTCTGCCTTATCCCTGATTCATTTGCACCTCTGCTCTGCACAGAATTGATTTGAACATTCAGAAGTTTGTCCTTGTGCCGGAAAACCCAAAAAGACCTCTCTCTTTTTTCACCCTGCCAGATTTCAGACAGCTAGCTTCAGGTGTTTACCTTTAAATCTGCTTTAAAAACAAAACACTACAGCCTGAAACAACGTGTGCCCTCACCTGAGTCAGATTGGTTTGTAAATTCACTCCATTTCTTTCTTGAACTCTATCTAGCTTTAAGCTAAATCTCTTACAAATGGGTCCAACTCAGGCAGACATGTCTAGTAAATTGGACTTCAGTCCTAAGGGGGCGTTATTCACTGGAGGATGTAGTTTGTTGATGGTTAGAGCTGTTAGGCAGTGGAATATGCTGCCACGGAGGGTAGTGGAAATCTCCTTCTTTGGAGGTTTTTAAGCAGAGGCCGGATGGCAATCCACTGGAGGTACTTTGATGGGGTTTCCTGCATGTCAGGGGGTTGGACTGGATGGCCCTTGAGGTCTCTTCCAACTCTATGATTCTATGATTCTATGATTCTATGATTCTATGATCACTGCTTTGGTTACCCATGTGGCCACCAGCCATGGATGTTTAGCAGGTAAGCCGTTTGGGCAAGGGTGGAAGGTGCCTCTCTGAGTACGTGTCCATACCAGTGAAGCCAACTTCCTATCATCTTCTCTGTAACTGATATCACAGCTAGATGCTGTCAGATAGTATCATTTGTGACGTGGTCAAGTAGGGAGATACTCATCACCCAACCGAGCACACACATTTCCTTGTCATGGAGACGGCTCTCTACACCCACAGTCACTGCCCTGCACTCTGTGCCCTGAAGTGCAACAAGGCAGACAATCGTTGTGCAAACTTAGCACAAAGAGGGCTGAGATCTAAAAACGGTATTGACCCTGGGTTTTGAGAAGACCACAACGGAGGTTCTAAGGGAGGCAGGAACTCCACAGATGCTGTGTCACTACTGTAAAAAGTGGCCCAGATCCCTGTCCATTCCCCTGGAGGTACCCTATCTTGTGGATACTGTATTTTCTTTGGCCTGACTAAGCTCCACTGGGTTTGATCCTGCCATCCTGATATAGGCCTGCTTTAGTAGATGCAACTCTTCTCTAGCAGACAGAGAATCTTACATAAATGTTTACAAGACAAACTGCTGTTGGGCATCAACAAGACTAGACAAAAGACCTCATACAACAGGACCTCGGTATCTGCTGTTCTAGCTCTTCCCATGGATAACAGTCAGTCAGTCAGTCAGGTTTTTATTGCAGTATAAAACCATAAAAGTCATTAAAGACCAACACGACTGCAAAATTGTAGAGTTACAAAACAGTGCAGATATAATAATATACATAGAAATATTAAAATGAAAAAGGAAACAGAACCAGTAAAAGAAAGTAGAGAATTTTCTAGTTGAAAGCAGCCCATCTTCTTAGTATGGAATTTAATCAGGTATAAACAGAATGTGGCTATTTGTTTGGTAATCAGATAATGAAAACCATGGATAACAGAGTACACCAAAAAACCTGCTGTTTTGTGAAAGTAGCTTGCTTTACATCTGTTGTTTGTGACAGCAGCTTGCTTTGTGGGTACTGAATTATTTATTTGATTTTTTTCCTCTGCCAACCGTGGATAACTGAATCAGTGGTTAATGAATCAGCAGATACGCAGATACGGGGGGTTTCCTCCTGTACCTGTAACAAAAGGCTTGTGATTCTGAGAGGAGAAGGAGCATTGGAAGTCAAGGTTATATAAGACGAAAGAACCACCTGGTTTCCTCTTATTCCATGGGAAGCTGTACACTTCCCCTTCCATATCTGCCACAAAACATATGCTTCATTCCGCCTCTCCCTCTTTCTTGCGATGAATCAAAACAACTAATTTATCTCAGATAGTAAGGCCACAACAGAATCTACCAGGAAATTAATTCCACGTGTATTTCGGTTTTCTTAAATATCTTTTAATTCCCAGCTTAATTTAATGTCACGGTTCAGTCCACATCGCAAAGCTTATACATGCTTCTCTTGGTAGCAATTCCGTTCCTTGTCTCTTTCTTAGCTTTCCATCCTGTCTTAAGAAATGGCTGATCTTTCACAAGCAAGTGAGTCCAGAGAGGTGTGTGTGTGTGTTGTGTCATTACAGTCGTGACCAACTCTTTGTGAACCCATGCCCATGGAGTTTTCTTGGCAGGAATCCTGGAGTGGTTTGCCAGTTGCTCCTCCAGGCGCCTACAGCACCTGTTGTTCCCTGGTGGTCTCCCATCCAAGTACTAACCAGAGCCGACCCTACTTAGCTTCCAAAATCAGGCAAGATCAGATGTGCTCAGGGCATCTAGGCAGCTATAACATCAGGTGGTGCTGGTGATGTATCATTACATTCATGACCGACTCTTCATGACCCCATGTCCATGGAAGTTTTCCTTGGCAGGAATACTGGAGTGGCTTGCCAGTTCCTACTCCAGGCGCCTACAGCACTTGGTATTCCCTGATGATCTCCCATCCAAGTACTAACCAGGGCTGACCCTGCTTAGCTTCTGAAATCAGGCAATATCTGGTGTGCTTAGGGCATCTAGGCAGCAGTCCAGAGAGGTAACCACATATAAACACTCTCTACATCCTATCTCACACTGTGCAGTATGTCCATCTTTACCACCAAGGCCTTTGCCTTAAAATAGTTTCAGGGGCAGCTCATGATATCTCTCCCCCCCCCCCAGTATTTTGGGCTCAGATCCCACCCTGATGACTAGGATGAAATCCTACAGACAATTAGAGAGATGTTTGATCTGCTGCAACACCTAGAGAGAAGGAAGTCCACTACCCATAGCATTTAAACCAACTTTGTGGTGACAACTGTATTTAAATGTTTTTTTTTTAAATATTCATTGACATTTTAATGTTTTGATTGTTTCAACTGTTCATTTTAATTGTAAGCCGCCCAAAGATCTTTGGGTAGTGGGCAGCATATAAGTTGTATAAATAAATAAAATTAATTTTTAAAACACTGCCAATGTTCTCCAGACAGCATGGTGGCCATACTAACAGAGTGATTCTGGGAATCGTAGCCTTCAGAGTAGACTACAGTATTTTAAAGCTGCTACGTCATCTGTGCTTGATCTGTGATGCTGGCCAATCAGGAGCTGTGCAGGGACAGGCATCATCCCGCCTCCCTCTCTGATTGGTCAGCAGCATGAAGCAGGGAAGATGACATCGCAGCGTGCTTCCTCATTGGATGTTAACCCTGCGCGAGACAGAGAAAGGTAAAGCAATTGGATCTGCTTGTATCAGCCAGTTCCGGGGACCAGCTGGGCTCGCGTGGTTCGTTTCGTAACCTACTGGTTCCGAAACAAAATGCACATTGCTAAAGGCAAATATTGCTCCGAAGAAGAGATGTTATAGATTTTACTGGTGAGCCTGAGTAGACAGAGTTACGCTGAAGCTTAGGAGATGTTCCTTGCCCAGGTAATGCTCTGGGCTAAAATCTCAACAGCTCTCTGTACAAGTAACAGTTGCCTCGTGCTATCCCTTGTAGTTCCCTGGGCACAGAGAGAGTTGTCCTTTGCTGCCAAGGGAGTATACTCATTAAAATAAATATATTCATAAGATGGAATACAGCATGTTAAATTTTTGTTTCTTTGGCTCGGAACAAGACTGCATCTGAAGGACAAGGATGCCAAGCTTCATCCTAAAAACAAGCTGCAAAAGCGTTCAAGAGCTTTAGGTTACATACATCCCTGCATTTTAAATATATATATATATATATATATATATCCAGCACATCAAGAAGGAATAGTTCTCTTCCCTTGCCATTTATAATTCAGAGTCTTAAACAAAAAGAAGAAAGAAGTGGGGTGGGGAGTAGAAATCAGGAACGGAAAGGAACGGCAGCGCCGGCAGCTCATGAACGAAGCAGCATCGATAATATTGGCGGATGGATGTACGTGGTGTGCTGCCTGACATTTTCATGATAGGAGGAAATCCGGATAGGTATCTTCCTGGGACGCTAAATTATATACGGGGCCCCTCTAGTGAAGGTACCCAACAGCCGAGATACTCGGTGGGTTGTGTGCCACACAAAACACCTGGAAACAAGCCAGACGATTTTCCACATGGATGATTCCTATTTTCCCCAGGCTCAGAAAGAGTAGATTGGTAGAAATCACGTCCTGTTCTGTGGTTTGTTATTATTCCCTTCCTTTTTCTCCTTCTTCTTCCTCGCCTGTTTTTTAAAAAAAAAAAACATAGCTGCAGCAAAATGTTTCATGGACTTTCTTCAGCAAGCGCCCGAAGCTCACCTCGGAGCAGAAAGATGCAATTAAGAACTGCAATCTGCTTCATCGTCTCACATGGGAGATTTTGCTAGTAAAAAGAGAGCTGGAAAGAGATCAGGTTGCACCTGGTTCTAAGGCTGTTTTTCGGAGTACAGCTAGGACATGGGGTGGTCCTGCATGATGGGCTCATTTGTCCGGGCTTGTGGTGCCTGGTGGCGCAATGGTGAAATGCTTGCACTGGAGGTAAAACTGTGCTCACAATCTGGAGTTCAATCCCAGATAAGCAGGCTCATGGTTGACTCAGCCTTCCATCTGTCTGAGGTTGGTAAAATGAGTACCCAGCTTGCTGGGGGGGGGGGCAATGTGTAGCCTGGATACTGTAATTAAAACTGTAAACTACGCAGAGACTAGTTGAAGGTGTATGGGGCAGTATATAAGCAGAACACTTTATGTTGGCAAGTGGAGATTGGCAAGAAACGATTTTTTTCGTTTCTGTTATTCATTATTCGGTTCATTATGTAACAAAATGGATAACGAACCTAGGGGCAAATTTAACACGAACCGAACCGAACAGAGAAAAATTGGTTCGGTTAGGTTCGTTTCGTTAATTCGGTTAGGTTCGTTTTGTTCGATTCAGAACCCACTAATTTTTTTCCCAAGGAGCCAACACAGCAATTTAATCTGAATACAGGTGGTTGTGAAGGGGGCGATGCTGGGTACCCACAGAAAGGGCTCCGAGGGCCACCTTTGGCAACCATGCCGTAGGTTTGCCAACAAGGTACTACAGCCTTGAATTCAGAGGCGAAAGGTCATTCCATGAAATTTACACACACACACACACACACACACAAAGAGTGGGAAGGTTGTTGAGTAGAGGAGAAACAGATAAGCACCTCTTGGGATGCTTTGACCTCTGAGCTATTCATAGGGTTTGTTTGATAATTTATTTCTACTACATTTATCAATAAAGAAGGCTGATCGCCACAGACTCCTGAGAGTCCCCTGGACTGCAAGGAGATCAAACCTATCCACCCTGAAAGAAATCAACCCCGAATGTTCACTGGAAGGACAGATTTTGAAGCTGAGGCTTCAGTACTTTGGCCACCTCGTGAGGAGAGAGGACTCCTTGGAAAAGTCCCTGATGTTGGGAAAGATCGAAGGCAAAAGGAAAAGGAGACAGCAGAGAATGAGATGGTTGGACGATGTCATTGATGCAGCCATCATGGATTTGACTAAACTCTGGGAGGCAGTGGAAGACAGGAGGGCCTGGCGTGCTCTGGTCCATGGGGTCACGAAGAGTCGGACATGACTGAATGACTCACCACCACCACCACCACCACCACCACCACCACCACCAACAACAACAACAACAACAACAACAACAACAACAACAACAACAACAGGCTTAGATGGCCCAATGTCCAATGGCATACGGATTTGGGTCTGGGACCAACTTGCCTAGGAGTCAGAGGCTGGATGGCAGACAGGTAGCTCAACAGTGTATTCCAACCTTGGATAAACCAAGTATTCCTGAACTACAATGCCCAGCAGCCTTTACCACCAGCTGTGCCGCCCAGGGCTCCTGGGAGTTGCAGGCCGAGAACACCTGGGTTATTCAAGTTTGAGATCAATTGGTGTACATTAGGTGATGCTCAGAAGACGGAAAGCATGCTGAGGTGGGGGTGGCTGTATTTCAGTATGGCAGAACTTGAATACTTTTGTTGCTGTTCGGAGGCACAGCTTAAATCAAGTGCCCCTCTCGAGAGCGACACAAACAAACCACAGGCCTCCTGCTCCGTTGTAGGTGTCTGCCAATGTATACAATTAGAAAGGTGGTGAAAATGACCAATTTTCATCAGCTCTACCCTCAGGACCCAAAATCAATGACTCTGATTACAGGAAACTCCATGGGAATAGCAATCAGGGAGAGATGAATATATTACTTCTGTTCTCTTCTCTTCTCTGCCTTCTCTTCATTAGCCTGTCTCAAACCTGTCATACTGCAAAGCTGGAGGAATTAGATGCTCAGGGAATCCTATTCTGAGCTTGCACAGGTGGGCAGCAGTAGTTCATCGCATGCTGAGATGATGAACTCGGGGTTAAAATCTATGTTTTAATCGCCAGTGCATCCATGAAATATGTTTTGGCTACTGCGGCAGCTGCACAAGCTATAGGGTTGCACAAGGAAAGGTCAGTTCATGAACAAAAATGAGAACAGAACACATCACTCCTGGTGCTTCCTTTCTTTATGGAATTGAAGAAGGCCAATTTCATGCTAGGGATGATCAAAAAGGGGATTGAAAATAAAACAGCCAACACTATATTGCCAGGGTACAAAACAATAGTAAAGCCGCACCTCGAGTATTGTGTAGAATTCTGGTGACCACATCTCAAAAAAGACATAGTGGAACTGGAAAAAGTGCAGAAGAGAGTGATTAAAATGATTACTGGGTTGGGGGACCTCTCTTATGAGGAAAGGCTAAAATATTTGGGGCTCTTAATCTGGAAAAAAGGCACCTGAGGGGGGAATATGACTGAGACGTACAAAATAATGCAGGGCATGAGTAAAGTGGATAGAGGGATGCTCTTCTCCCTCTCACAAAATACCAGAACTAGGGGACGTCCACTCAAACAGAGGGTTGGGAGAGTGAGAACAGACAAAATATTTTTTTTTTACCCAGTGTGTTGTTAGTCTGTGGAACTCCCTGCCACAGGAGGTGGTGATGGCATCTGGCCTGGATGCCTTCAAAAGGGGATTGGACAGATTCCTGGAGGAGAAGTCCATCCCAGGTTACAAACCATGATGGAGATGTGTCATCTCCAGGCTTAAAGCCTGGCTACTTCAAGGACTGGATGCAGGGGAGTGGTATCAGGAGACAGAGATCTAGTCTTGTGCGCTCCCAGATGCATCTGGTGGGGCCACTGTGAGATACAGGAAGCTGGACTAGATGGGCCTTTGGCCTGATCCAGCATGGCTCTTCTTATGTTCTTATGTTCTTATGCCTTTCCCTAAAAAGACTCACTTAATCTTTAAACCAGGCCTGTTGCCAGCTTCCAGCACTTCACAAAGCCCCGATGCCTATGCTTGGGGTCCTCATACTGGATGGTTTTGCTGAGCCCTTTTGCCTATTTCTGCACTTTGAGTAGAAAAAATGAGAGATGTCTAAAGAAACCACAATGGTTGATGAAAGAACTTTCAACTCAGCTAAGTATAAAGAAAAACAAGTTCAGGAAATGGAAAAATGGGGAATGCACCAAAGAGAAAATATAAGCAAACAGCTAATATATGCAGGGGGGTGGTAAAAAAAGCTAAAGCGTGAAATGAACTTAGACTTGCCAGAGAGATTAGAGATAATAAAAAGGGTTTCTTTAGTTATGTCCACAGCAAAAGGAAAAATAAGGAAATGTGTGGCAATGATAACCAGTTAGTTACTAACAGGAGACAAGGAAAAGGCAGAACTGCTCAACACCTTCTTTGCCTCCGTTTTCTCCAAAAAGGAAAAAAAACAGAAATTGGTGGCTCCTTTTGTAACCTGATCGCTATATTTTTGGCAGCAAAGGCTTCAGCGACAACTAGCGGGATGCATGTGCCCATAGGCCATGCGTTGGCCTCCCCTCTCGTGTTGGCAGGCATTTGAGAGTTGGCAGCCTCCGTGTGCCTCTCAAGAGTTCCACCTCGCCTTTGAACGTCGCCTCTGTGCCTCCTCGTGTCTCTGCTGGTGTCCTTTCGTCGCAAATAGAGATGGGCACAACTCAGCGAAATTTTCGTTTTCGTTTTCATTTTTTCGTTTCATTTCGCAACGAAAACAAAAACGAAAATTTTTTCAACATCAAAACGACAGCGGAAACGAAATGAAAATTTTTGTCGTGTTTTTCGTTTTCATTGTGGCAGACACATTGCATTGAATAGAATGCTAACGAAATGAAAATTTTTCATTTTTGTTTTGTTTTTTGTTTCATTTTGCAACGAAAAAGAAACAAAACATGTTCAAAAAATTCACCGAAAAACAAAAACGAACCGAAATGGACCCCCTAAATGAAAAATGAAAAACGAAAAATATTTTTTTGAGTCGTGCCCATCTCTAGTTGCAAACAGCCTCTGTCAAAGGGTGAGGGGGAGCAAAGGATTTCACCTTCACCCACAATCCCGTTACAACTCTTTGCAACGCTTAAGAAGATTTGAGGATGAGGGAGGGCGAGCGTATGTGCACAGAATCGGCATTTGATGGAGGAGAGAAGGATAGACTACAGGCATTGTGTTTATCATCTTAAAAGCTACCAAAAAAAAAGGAACCCACAAGAAGCTATCAATAAAGCTTTGTGTAGTGCTGCATAAACGGGGTAGGATTTCTAGGAGATGGAAAGGAGGAAGCTCAGGTGATGAAAGAGGAGGGCAGGAGGAAGATGAGAAGGAGGAAGCAATTATAACAATGAAAACGGAGTGAAATGGTTTGAAACTCAAAGCTTCTTTCTAACCACTGGAATGGAGCCTAGTGGTTAAAGCGCTGCACTGGACTTGGGAGATCCAGATTTAAATTCCACTGTGCTATGTGGAACTGCATTAGATCACAAATCTGCTTTTCCTGCCCAGTGGAGTTACAGTGGAAGGACAAAGGAAAGAGGGTGAGATACAAGTACAGTATATTGTGGGGAGTGAACTGGAGAAGCGATGGAGTATATTGGAAGAAGAGGAAGAGGCAGAGAGAGAGAAGAAACCAATATCAACAGTAAAATAATGGTAAGGATTAGAGATGGGCACGACTCAAAAAAATAATTTTTCGTTTTTTGTTTTTCGTTAAAGGGTCCGTTTCGGTTCGTTTTCATTTTTTGGGGCTTTTTGCGCATTTTTCGTTTTCGTTTTCGTTACAAAATAAAAAAACAAAACAAAAACAAAAAAAATTCATTTTCGTTAGCATTCTTTTCATTGTGATGTGTCTGTCATAACGAAAATGAAAAACACAGCAAAATTTTTCATTTCATTTTTGTTTTCGTTTTGTTTTCTGGAAAATTTTTGTTTTCGTTTTCGTTGCGTAACGAAAACAAAAAACAAAAATGAAAATGAAAATTTCGCTGAGTCGTGCCCATCTCTAGTAAGGATCCTACCGATGCTCATATAAGGTTCATATACATTTCCACAGCTAATTGTGGCTCATTGACAGGGTGCAGTCAGGCACATGCCCAAGAGATGCCCAAGACATCTCCTCAATTAGCAGCAGCAAGTTACACACACACACACACACACACACACAAAGACCTTGGCATGAACATCAACAGGACTCTGGCCAATATTATTCCAAAAAAAAAAAAAATGGGGGGAGGGGACAGAAAGAAAGAGGGCATTTTGTGCCAGCAAAAATAGCTAAGAATTGAGTTTTGTCCTGTTCCTTGTGAAAATAAAAGTAGCATGTCATTGATAACCCACACAACTGCCTTTTTGTAGAGGTGGTGATTGGATACAGGGGTGTCCACCATGCAGGATGCTGCTGTAGTGAAACATTTCATTTCATTGCATTCCACGCAGCGTTTCTTACTCAGGGTTAGAGATGGGCACGACTCAAAAAATGGTGTTTCGTTTGTTGTTTGGTCGTTTAGGGGTCCGTTTCGGTTCATTTTCGTTTTCGTTGGATTTTTTTGGAAATTTTTCGTTTTCGTTTTCGTACGTAACGAATCGAAAAAATGAAAACGAAAACAAAAAATTGCTGTTTCGTTAGCATTCTTTTCAGTTCACTGCAGTTGCTGCAACGAAAATGAAAAACTCGGCAAAATTGGTCGTTTTCGTTTTCGTTTTCATTTTGTTTTGAAAAATTTTTTCGTTTCGTTTTCGTTGCATAACGAAATGAAAACACGAAAACAAAAACAAAAAATCGCTCGCTTCATGCCCATCTCTACTCAGGGTGTTAGGCTGAAACACATTTTGTACGGCTAACCACTCCTTCAGTTGTAGGACACTTTTCTAGCTCACCACAATACGTTGGCTCAAATCTTGTTACTTAGTGGAGTAAATCGCAATTAGAGACGTCCCACCGAATCAGTGTGGATTTGATCAACCTACGCCTCCCTATATTCCATTCCTCCAGAAGGGGCTAGCCTGGTTGCAAATTACTATGGTAAGCAGTGGGATTGCAGCTGCAAATAGGAAAAGTTACTTTTTTGGGGGTAGAGTTGGAAACATTGGCTGAGTTCCAGAAGTCATAGCTAGAGCGGACCCATTAAATCCATGGGGATTAGGGAGTCAGCTCTTCTCTGATTTCCAATGATCCAATAAGCCTGCTCTAGTTGCATTTAGAGATGGGCATGAAACAAACTTAGGTTCGTTTCATTATTTGTTATTCGTCTCGTTACCTAATTTCCATTTCATTTTGTTTCATTTTTCTTAGAGGGGGCAGTTCATTTTTCTTTAAAATTCATACAAACCCGAACCCAAACTGAACTGAACCAAGGGTGGGCCTGAAACAGACGAACCCGAACCATGGGTTTTCTGTTTCATGCCCACCTCTAGTTGCATTGTATGGCTGAATTTCTGCTCTTGTTCCTGGACTCCTAGGAACCAATGTTAGGGTGGTGTCGGCCAAAAAATAACAGTAATAAGATTTCAAAGCGATGTATTTTTGGAGTACAAGTGCCAGACAACCAGGCATGCCAACAGTGGTGTTCTGCACTTCGAGTCCAAAAAAGGAAAACTCACATTTCTGACTGCAGTTTTTCATTCCAATCCGCTTTGAGCTGAGATGAGGAGTTGGGAATCGAAGGCTCAAAAAAAAAAAAATGATTTCTGTTCTGTTTTGTTGTAATTGTTTGGCAAGGCAGTCTTATCCATCTCTTCTCAAAAGCTTGACTAATTAAATATGATGGTTCCTATAGTCGAAAAGTCCAGGACAGAAAGCTTTAATCAGTTTCATTTGATTTTTTCAGATTGGTTGCATGGTGTTTTTTAGATGCTGCTCTACATTTGTAATTGTGATGAGATGTGTTTTGTTGGGATGGGATGACTGTTGTTGTATTCTATGCTTTTAATTATGGATATGTGTTGTCTTGGGAGATCTTTGCCCTGAAATGGAACATATAAATATAGAAAAGAGAGGAAAGGCATTTCGGTTTAACATTTTGTAGGATTTAATCACATAAATGTGACTCACTTTCGTTCAGTGTACAAACTGGGCTTCCGGTGGTGAAAGAGCTGATAAGGCAAGGTACATAAGAACATAAGAACATAAGAAGAGCCATGCTGGATACGGCCAAAGGCCCATCCAGTCCAGCTTCCTGTATCCCACAGTGGCCCCACCAAATATGTCAGGGACTGCATGAGACTAGATCTCTGTCTCCTGATACCACTCCCCTGCATCTGGCCCTTGAAGTACCCCAGTTTTAAGCCTGGAGATGACACATCTCCATCATGGTTTGTAGACTGTGATGGACTTTTCCTCCAGGAATCTGTCAATTCCCTTTTGAAGGCATCCAGGCCAGATGTAGCAGGGAGTTCCACAGACTAACAACGCGCTGGGTGAAAAAATATTTTCTTTTGTTCCATGAAAAGCTAGGACATTGGTGTTGCGTTAACTCCAATGAGAGATGGGCATGAATTGTTGAACTAATGGTTTGTGCCAGTTCGTCCATCAGATGAACCGATGTTTGGCAGTTCCTATCCCTGCCTCCTCTGGGGGGGGGGGGAGTGCCCACTCAGATGTAGTGCCCTGGTTTACCTTTGCCAGCCCCTCCAGGCATTGCCTCTGAGTGGGTGCTCACCAAAGTCGGTGGGCCTGGGAAGCTCCAAACACCTGTTAGTCCAAAGGACGAATCAGCAAAACTTGCCAGTTCGGTGGTTTGTGCCCATCTCAAATGCCAATCTTTGATCCAAGAGAAGATTTGCATTTGGAGCAGAATTCACGAGACTTGTGTAGACTGTAGAGTGTTCTTCGGTTTTCACCTTTGGAGGAAATGCCTTGCCCAATGGCTCATTTCTTTTCAGCTGTTGAGTTTCATCCTTGATCGGCACAGCATCCTTGATCAGCACCACGTTTGCTGTCAATCGACCACTCGCTGCAGCTTTGAACTCGAAACAGCATTTTTTGTTACACTCCTGTGAAAAAGATACCATTTGTGCTCCAGAGGTTGCCCATAAGTGGCTCATAAACTCTTAGACATGCTTCAACCCACTATCCTCTCTGCCAGGAACCCCTTTGACATCTGTATTGAGTATTCCATGCCTCATTGTTGTTTTCTGGGTCGTTTTGCTAGCCCAGGTAGAGAAATGGAGCAGGGGTCAGGACTAGAGATGGGCATGACTTAGCGGTATTTTCGTTTTCGTTTTCGTTTTTTTGTTTTCATTACGTAATGAAATGAAAACGAAAAATGGTTCAAAAATAGACCGAAAACGGAAACGAAACGACTAATTTTGAGCCAATTTTCGTTTTTCGTTACTGGAAAAACACATAATGGAGCTAAATGGGGAGAAACGAAAAATTTTTCGTTTTCGTTTTCATTTTTTCATTTTCGTTACGTAACGAAACGAAAACGAAAAATTTTGAAATTAGCTCACGAAAACGGAAACGAAACGAAACGGACCCTAGCCGAAAACGAAAACGAAAACGAAAAAAATTTTCTGAGTTGTGCCCATCTCTAGTCAGGACTGATCTCCGCCATGGCCAAAGTGGGATGGGTAGAATCTCTTTAATGCCCCAAGAGCCTTTGAGCTAGACCTATCTTCTCATTCTGGAAAAAAGAGGGGCTTTCAAATGAGTGATTACCCATATCAAAGTATTTTAGGGGTGACTGGACAAAAGGAAACTGACTTAAGTGAGGGAAGTTTCCCCCCCTCCAAACTTCAAAAGTTTCAAAAAAATAATAATACCTGGAATGATCCTAGCAACTTTCGAGGGTGGGCGAGGAACAGCCTGTTTTGTAAACCTCTTCAGAGTTTGACGGTGGGGAGGGCCATAGAGTTAGCAGGTACAACCTTTAGAGGCTTGCTAGGTTTCTGCCATCTGAGCTTGCCTGGTTTTGGAAGCTAAGCAGGGCCGGCCCCGGTTAGTACTTGGATGGGAGACCACCAGGGAACACCAGGTGCTGTAGTAGGAAGTGGAACGCCTCTCCAGTATTTCTGCCAAGAAAACTCCATGGACATGGGGAAGAGTCGGTCACGACTGTAACACACACACACACACACACACACACACACACACACACACACACACAGTGGGAGCATGGTGGCCAAGCAAAACGGTGGTGAGTGCCAATGGTCGGAACGCCACCAGCACTGATGGCTCACTAGAGGCCATCTTGCCCATCCAAACTCCAAACAAAAGGTCACAATGCAGATATTTTTTAACAGCTGAGAGCCTCTGATCCTATATAGTGAGACAACTTGAAAACTTTCAAACTGACTGGTGAGGCCACTTCCAGGTAACGAAGTAGATGTTTAAGCGGTACCTAATTGGCATAAAACCCACAGGACCTTAAGTGTCTTTCTAATGTGAAAGGATCCATGTCTAATTTTGAAAGCGCTGTGCAAAGGCATGGGAAACCATACCAGCCAAAATTGAGGCCTCTGTATGAGAGCGTATGCATATGGCTGGAGGTTTGCTTGTTTATTGTTGCTGTTCAAAACACAACTTCATCTTATTTATTGTCTGTAGCTCTCCCTTGTAACTCCTCCTCGTTCGATTGCCAGCTGGCCTGTTTACGGCACCCATAAAAGTCAAACTGAGACATAAAATGGCACCTGTCATAATTGGACTTAATATATATACACAGCCCAAACAACGAGGAGAGACTTTGGGGTGGATCCGTTAATGATGGAATCAACAGGGAGGGGTAATTCAGACATTCAATAAAAGGATGGATCCATGATTACATGGATGAAGTAGCCTTATCATCTCCAGCCTAAATCTCTAGGGTGGAAAAAAAGCGGAGTCAGCTTGTGGATTATAATAGCTGAAATATACTCCATACATCAAGGATACTCTCCCCTGGCAGAGACTGAGATGGAAAAAAAGACTAATCTAGTGGGGATGTGCGCAGATTACGATTGAAACAACGCTCAAACAGATGACAGCCATCAGATGACATCATAAATCTTCAAGAAATTACTGAAAACCTGGCTTTATAGGTTGGCCTTCCCTGATCATTCTATTTCAACCAACTTATATAACTAGGACACTATTATTTCCCCACCCCCCGCCTTATGATAATTTTCTATTAGTTATTTTTTTCCATTTGTTCTTATTTTGAATTGCTAAATCATTATGATTTATTGAATCTGTGCTTATTTGCTTATTTGTTCTTTTTATTATAATGATTTGATTATTTTGGTCTGATTGATTAGTTTTTATTTACTGTTTTAAGCTGTTTAATCTGTTTTTTTATTTTGTATATGTTTGTAAACTGCCCAGAGTAGCTTTTTTTGCTAGATGGTTGCAGTATATAAATCAAATAAATAAATAAACAGCTGTACAGGAGAGAGGCCTTTAAGCAAAGGCTGGATGGCCATCTGTTGGGTGTCCTGTGATGCGGGTTCCTGCATGGCAGGGGGTTGGACTAGATGGCCCTTGAGGTCTCTTCCAACTCTATGATTCTATGAGTCTACAATGGTTTGGGGTTTTTGCCAACCCTTCCCAACCAAGCATGGTTCTTCTACCCATTTTGGTCAAGGGGACAGCACATCATGCAGCGAGACACATACTTTGAGCCATGCGCACAAACGTACGCACATCCCTCCAAAGCCAGGTTTGAGCCAACGGCGTGGGTGGGGAGGGCTCATACTTGTGCCGCAGCTGAAGCAGAAGAGTGTCCCAACACACACACACACACACACACACACACACACAGAGAGAGAGAGAGAGAGAGAGAGAGAGAGAGGGGCCTCCATTTCTGTTCCAAGGGACAGCCGGATCTCCTTGGAACATCAGTGCAAGTTTTATTTTTTTGCTCTCTCCCACGAGACATCGATACAGGCATGTACATGTACATCCCCCCGAGAAGCATAATGAAGACTCTCTGGGCTTTAATAGATACACTCGCCTCTGCCGCTCTTCAATTGCGTTCCTTCCAACTAATTCTTCCATTATCCTGTCTTAATGAACAACCGCTGGCAATGCAGGCTGCGTCTCATAAGGCATGTTAAGGATTCGACTCCTATTTCCCATGGGCTCCCGCGACTCTTGATTTCATTACCTTCTCTTCGTCTTCTTTTCCTCGTCCTGATGATAGATGTCCCGAAGTCTCTGTGGAGCAGAAGAACAGGATGGCGGGGTGGGGGGGAGAGAGAGAGAACAAAGCCCTTGAGGCATCTTGTTGCAGCTCTCCTCACCCCCCACAAAAATGATCAAAGCTAGGAGTAGAAAAAGTCTCCAAAGGTCACCTAGTCCAATCCCAGCACATGCTCCAAGGGACAACATCCACCATTAATGCATCCTGTGGAGCTGGTCACCCCCGCACCGCTGGGAAACTGGTGATGTTCCTTCATAGTATTGGCATGCTTACTGTTTTAATTTTCATACTATCTTTTAATGATGTAAGTAGACTGTTTATACACATTGTTCCTAGCTTTCTATGTTGTCCTTTAATGATATGAACCACAGTTGTCGACTCATTGTTTTCTGCTTCAGGATTGCCTTTCAATGATGTAAGCTGCCTTGGATCCTTTTTAAGAAGAAGGATGGAGCAAAAATCCATCCATCCATCCATCCATCCATCCATCCATCCATCCATCCATC
>JAHTLZ010000252.1:5444009-5460402 GCA_023846285.1 Phrynocephalus versicolor
ATCCATCCATCCATCCATCCATCCATCCATCCATCCATCCATCCATCCATCCATGACACCTCTTATTTCTTCCATTTCTCACCCTCCATCTTCCTTTTATTCCTCTTCCCCCTGTTCCTTCCCTGTGTGTGCAGGCATTCCCAGTGATATATAATGTGTGTAGGACTGTTTGAGATAGGGCATTTTGGAAACTGCTCCTTTGTGGAACTGCCATAAGTCAAGGGCAACCTGAAACACACAATACAGAAGGACCCCCTTATCCACTGTTTCACTAACCACTGACTCAGTTATCAACGGTTGGCAGAGGAAAATATTAATTAAATAATTCAGCAGCCGCAAAACCAGCTATTCCCACAAACAGCTGCCGTAAAGCAAGCTACAGTCACAAAACAGCAGCCATAAAGCAAGGTACTGTCACAAAAGAGTAGTTTTTCAGGAGAGAGGTTGGTGTTCTTTCTTATCCGTAGTTTTTGATATCCACGGGAAGGCCTGGAACCGATCCCCAGCATATACCAGGATCCTACTGTACTAGCAACAACCCTTACTCTCTCTTTCTTCTCTGCTTTTCTTCCCAAAGAAGCAGCGGCGTCGAAACACCGCTACTGACACTCCTGTGAATATTGGCTCTCACCGCAGAAATGTTGTGTTACGCAACATGCATCTCAAATGTCACCGCGTCTCTCCTTTGATCATCCGCTCTCCAGCCTCCTCCTCTTAAAAAGAAAAACACCACAAATTAAAAAAAACACACCAAGGGAGGGAGTTGATGAACAATTTCTAATTAGTCTCTTAAGGTAAAGTTTAAACAAATCAGGATGGGTCTATGAATCATTGATGTGCTTGTAATGGGAGAACAGATGTAAACAGCTGATGCTTCCTGTAAACTATTAATACGTGTCCTAGAATGAATGCAATCGCTAAGGGGTCTGCACAGGAGGTGTTTCGCTCCTCTGCTCTCCTGGGCCCCCTCCCCCAATCACCTTCTCGCATACACAAGGGGGAATGGAGGGAACAAAAAGAATATTTCAAGCTACTGTAAATTGTGGCTTTTTAAAAAAAGAGGAGAGTGTCAGACTCTGCAACATACACACACACAAAGAGAGAGAGAGAGAGAGAGAGAGAAGTAACCGAAGGATGCTAAGAACAACCAGCCCCAACAATGAAAGACACAAATTCTGTTTTATATTATGGATGCAGAACTCATTCAAGACCTTGATTCTCTTTGCAATCCCTGGCAGACGCAGGGGAGCCCGCAAAAAACAAATGTTGCCTTTTCTTTGTCGCTGCCCCGAAGTTTGGTGCAACTCCAACATTCAACCGAGCAAAAGACAAGGAAGAACTGTGTTTTTCTCTCATAAAAGGTGGTGAAAGGAGTCCTTGTGACTGCATTCAAGACTCATAACTGAAGACGCAATAGACACAGATGATTAAATACCAAAGGGTTCTACTTATTTATGGTCTATTCAGAAGAATGCTACCGAATCTTTCGCGCACTCCGAAACCTGACGCAGCACCTCCAATTTCCTTTGGGGAGAGACAGCTGCCCAACTTGTAAAGTTTGGTGGTGTTTGGAACTGAGCTTCCTCCCCCACAAAATGGTCTTCTCCGTAGAAAAATATAAGACGGGATTCTGTGCCTGGAAAATCTACATAGGGTAGTGGTGGTGAACCTTCAGCACTCCAGATGTTTTGGACCACAACTCTCACAGTGCTTTGTCATTGGCAATGCAGGCTTAGAATTCCGGGAGTTGTGGTCCAAAACAACTGGAGTGCCAAAGGTTTGCCACCACTAACATAGGGGGCTTGTGAAGGGCCACAACTGGGGGAGGGGGCAATATGTATCCTGGGCACCACACTGAGGCAGGGATCCCACCAAAACCAATTTTATTAATTTGGTGGAAAATATAATAATAAAAACTGTCAACACTTCCCTCACCAACCCATGGAAGGCACTCAATCCGTGTTTGCCCCAAGCGATACAGGCCTTATCTATGAGCCTGGGCTTGTGATGGGAGTAAGTGGAACATCCATTGGAATTTTAGGGTGAACCATCAGCCTGTTTGTTCCATGAGCCATCTGAGACCAGCAGCGTTTGGGTTTTTTAGCTTGGATGCCCTGGGCAAGGAGACACTGCTGACTTCACCGTTCTGGTATGAAGACCTGTGTGAAAATTGCTCCCAAGCATTGCTATCCAAGCCTGAGTAGAAGACCACCTAGGCCAGTGGTTTCCAACCTCAGGTCCCCAGATATTCTTCAGCTGCAAATCCCAGAAAGCCTGGCTAGCACAACTACAGGTAAAGGCTTCTGGGAGTTTTAATCTAATAACACCTGGAGGCCAAAGGCTGGAAACCACCAATTTAAGGGGGATGCCTAGTTTGGGACCAGTAAATGGCCAGCCAGTTTTTATGCTGTTGTATGCTGCCTAGATGCCCTAAGCACATCCAAACTTGCCTGATTTCGGAAGCTAAGCAGGGTCGGGCTTGGTTAGTACTTGGATGGGAGACCACCAGAGAATACCAGATGCTGTAGGCGCCTGGAGGAGGAACTGGCAAGCCACACCATTATTCCTGCCAAGAAAACTCCATGGACATGGGGTCACAAAGAGTCAGTCGGTCACTCACGACACAGCACACACACACACATGCTGGTTTTTATGTTGTTTATTTATCTGTGTTATTTAATGTTATTCTTTATATTGTTGTATTATTGATTTCTTGGTTGTAAACCACTCAGAGTTCCTTTTGGAAGAGAGGCGGTAAATAAATGAATGTATAAATGAATAAATAAATGAATAAATAAATGAATAAATGAATAAATAAATAAATAAATAAATAAATGTTACACTTGATCTTTGCCAAAAGGCTCAGAAGTGATTATGATCGAGCTTGATATGGTCTTCCGCTGTATTATCTGACACGGCTGTTCATAGACAACTTTCATAGATAAGTTGCAGAGGCAGAGGATTTATGATAAGGTGGCTTACACATTGTTACATGCACTGCATGCTGCGATGTTTTATGTACTTTTTCTTTGCTGGTCAATGACTGTAATAAAATTTTATTATTATTATTATTATAAATAAATAAATCCCTCTGTAGATTTTTAGCTGCATGCATATGCCAGGTTAGAGGTTAGAGAAATCAAGTTATGTTTGACTTCGTCATCCCCACCTCTCTGCCCACCACCCTTCCTTCCTTCCTTTGGCCCAGGAGCTGTCATGGCACATTAATCACATCTCCCTTTTATCTCCAAGGGAGTAATCCATGACAACTCACCCTCATCTACCCGCCTTCTCAGATCTTCCTCTCCTCCCACAAGGAAGGCCTTTTGAAATGTATAGATGGCAGGCTTTTCAAAGGAAGTGTCAGATCTCCCTAATCAGCCCCAAATCTTAGGTCTTGGGGGCATTAGATGTCGCTCTGTGGCACCTGGGAATAGAAGCATACATGGCTGTGTGCATAAGAAGCGGAAGCTGAGGCCCTGTCTTGCTTTGCCCCTCGGAGGACCAGCGGTGAGGCATCTGTCTGAACCAAAACATCCTCTGCAGAACTCCTAAGAGCTTCAGCATCGTAAGAGAAGTGGCGAGAAGTTCCCGACATTTACAGCCACGACAGAGAAAGATGGCATGGCAACTTCCATAGCACAGATGCTTAGACTGGCAGCTGATAATTGCAGATCAACATCTCCAGTGAACCTCAGATGACCTTCGTTTAGTCACTCGCTCTTCATTTGTACAATTAATACACAAATAGCTGGCTGGGTAGCTGAGTGATTTATGAATCTGGATGCAGAGCCAGTGGGTGAAAATCGGATTGCTTCCTGTGTCTTCTGGAAGGAAAGCCAGCCTGTGGGTCCCTGGGCAAGCTGCAGAATCCAGAATGCCTCCAGAATGAAGAAGGGAATGGTCAACTGAGTGTTATCTACCTGGAAAACCCTGCAAAGGATTGCTGCTGTAAGTCAGAATCGACTTGATGGCACATGATAAATATTCTGTTAATACGTAAATGAATGGTCTACATCTCTTTATGCCAAGCACCGGGCCCCACTTCTCCAAAGGCAGCTAAGGCGCAAGCCAAGAGCAAAGAGACAGCCTGATGATGAGATGTTCGTGGGATCACCTCTAAGGTGGTTACTTCACATCCCATTCATCCCTCCTTGCTGTCCCGCTTGGAACCGGTACAAAAAAACCTTACTTCACGTCCACGGCATGACAGCAAAAAGTTTTCTCGACCAAGCCCTGGGAACCGGGAACAGAGCGTGACATGCCATACCTGCCCTTGGGCTGGGGAATTCTCTTATCACGGTTTGTTCCCGGTTCCTGTTCTGAGACAAGGGACCGTGTGGTAACAACTGTCACGCAACAACCAGTGTCCACCTAGTAGTCAGAGGCTGAAGCGGCATTCGACATTAGTTTCCCTATGGAAAACACCATGCAGTGAAAATATTTATTAAAGAAAGTACTGAAAATTCTGTAGCATTGACATGTAACTCCCAGAAGACCAGTAAATCAAAATATCGAAAAAGTTTTATTTACGATATTTTAAAAAAGGGTTAAGAAAGCAAGACAAATTCAGAATTTGTCACGGAACAAGACCGTGAAGTAGCAGTTGTCACGAGACAAGTAATCATGCCCGTGAGTAAACGGAAACAGGGACTGAACAGGGACAAAACCACAAATGCTGTCACGGTACAAACGTAATCGTGGAACAAGGTAGGATGTGAAGTAACCGCCTAACGTGTCTTTGACAGACACGTGGCTCAGTTCAGTTTGGTGCTTCTCCAGATCTGGGATGTGTATCTTGCTGCTTCTGGCTACCAGAGAGCAAGTGCAATGCAGGAAACCCTTACTTTTCTCTGATAACAAGATTTTGCTACACAGTTTCCTCACCGCTGGGAAATCTGGCAGGTAATCTGATCGAATGCCTGGCAAAAAACAGTTTTTCCTTGCATGTCGTACATTGTACAGACTAAATAGGGCTGCTTAAGAGCAGACAGGAGCCAAGCATGCTATGTGGCCTTTGCATTCACCTGGCAAACTCACCTCAACCTTCCCTATTTGGTTGTGTTCTATAAAAAAAGCAAAGGAAAGGGGGAACAAAACTCTCATTCCTTGTTCCTTCCTACCTCCTCCTGCTTCTGAGGGAAGGTTTCAATTTTGTGAAATCTTCTCTAAGAGCATCAGTACAGCCCCATACTGTAATTGGTTTAAAAACAAAAAGCTTCTTTCTTGTCATTACCCAATTATCCCTTATCTACCTTGCTGGTGCAGTTGTGAAGTGCTTCTGATTTGTCTGGGGGGGTTGACAAAAGGGCCGCTTGATAAGTAGCAGACAGATTGTGCCTGAGTCCCCCACCTCGGTTGAGAGAGAGGTTTTCAATACACACGTGAATGGCTTCCCTGACCCCTCTGTTGAACCACCGGTCTTCTCTATCCAATATGTGAATGTCCTCATCTTTGAATGAATTTCCTTTGTCCTTCAACAGAGGTGGGGGACTCACACCTCCACCAGCAAGGCCACCCATACTTAATGGATGTTGGGAAGAGTTGTATAGGTGGGACTTTCATGCACCCTAGCCATTGTACACCTAAAGATTCCATTCAGGCCATTGTCCACCTAACGAGCCTATTCAAGCCACCATCTACCTAACAACCCTATCCCAGACCAGTATGATGTGAAATGAAAGTGATCTATTAATTAGAGGCCTCACCGCTAACTTTCCACCGACTGGCAAAGCTGCTTGGATGAGTAGAGAAACATTTTGATCTCTCAAGAAAAGAAGTCCGTTTGCCATTACTCAACTTCCAGATAACCTCCCTTGGATGACTGAGAATCTCCGCAGACATTTTGGAGGCTACATTTTCTAGGAGACTCCAACTTACTTGGCTGTGCTGTCTAGGAAACCATGACACTCATAACTGAGGGGGGGGGGAGACACCTAATTTCTCCAATGTCTGGTCATCATACATGATCAGAGAAGTGAAAAGTAGCAGCTCTCTTTTCTTTTTTCAAAGTATGGGTTGAGCTAGAACACCTGCAGAGTAGAGATGGGCACGAAATGAACAATTTTTTTGTTTTTGTTTTTGTTTTTTTGTTTTGTTACATAACAAAATGACAAATGAATTTTGTCTCTAAAATAAAACGAAACAAACAGAAACACCGGAAATTTTGTCATGTGTTTCATTTTCGTTACGGCAATGCAGTGAACTGCTTTAAGTGCTAAAAAAACACAAAAAATTGAATTAAATGGTAATGAAACTGTAATGAAACGAACGAAAACAAAAATGATTTTTTTCAAAATTCGCAAAAAATGGAAACGAACCGAAACGGACCCTCTAAACGACAAACGACAAACGAAACACCATTTTTTAGATGCGTGTCCATCTCTACTGCAGAGAATTCCTGCTTATCACTGTGATGACCATGAACACTACCGGAATATCGCTGGTGGCCGTTTTCATTTTGCTAGTTGTCTTAGGAAAGAAGCAGACAGATTGAGTATTGGATCTGTTTGGCAAAGCCTTGAGGATTCAGGTATCAACTGGAGTCAAGTGTCACATAGAGATGTCCCCTTCAGGCAGAGGACAGTAGCCCAGCTGGCTGCATGGGTAAGGCATTTGGGAATCATTCAACCTCTCTGTCTGAGCAGGGAGGCCCCTGATGGAAGGAAATGGATTCCATAGCCGATATACTCAGGAAGCCAGCTTGCTCTGTATCCCTGTGAGAGGGAGTTGCAGGACACAGCTGCCTGTGATAAGGCTTCTATACCCCAGCTATGTGACCAGCCCAAGACCCTGCTACTCTAGATAAGGCTTCCCAGGAATTCGCCAGCTTACTCAACTCCTGGCATGTAGGCCCTGTCTCCACCCCTTGTGATGCTTGGTTATTTTAACTAATAAAAAGCCTTGCACCCAGGCTAGCAGTCAAGAGCTGCTGCATGGGACGTGGCCTGCTGGAACCCACCAATGTGTCAAAGTGCAGTCAATCCTATATCACATTATTCAATGGGATTGCTAGAGCCCCAGGTTGTAGCCAGAAGGACTGGAAATCCCTGCACCTGGAGGCAATCAGCAATGCTGTTCTCAACATGAAGGAAGCACCCCGAGTGGCTGATCACTGACAAAACCTGGCTGTTGGTACTCTTCCTCTTATTCACCTGTAGCCGGTTTTACAAACCCCACCGGGACTCCCTGGCAGGATTTGTTTATAGGATGAATGAGAGGAGACTGCAGGAGAGGAGTGCCGTGATTTCCCCTTCAATGAGAAATTGAAAGCTTTCATTTCAGTGGTAAGACAGAGGAATGGCTGCAAAAATATACAGTAGTGGACAGATCAAGTTTCAGGACTAACTAACTGTGGCAGCTCAGCTGTCACAGCAGCAGTAGATGGAAACTTTTCAAGTCCACAATGGGTTTCCCTAGTTTCCTTTGATTGCAGGATGCATGGTCTCATTTTCCTTATCCACAATCGGAGCTCAGTAGGCATTGATGGAACAGCCTCTCTCTCTCTCTCTCTCTCTCTCTCTCTCTCTCTCTCTCTCTCTCTCTGTGTGTGTGTGTGTGTGTATGTGTTTGTGTTCTGTGCTGCCAAGTCAGAAATGACTTACAACAACTCTTAACAGGGCTTTCAAAGTAAATGAGATATTTAAGGAGCGGTTTTATGAGTTCCACTCCTCCCGTGAGTTTCCACGGCTGAGCGAGGATAAGAACCCAGTTCCCCAGACTCCTAGTCCCATCACTCGGTCACTACACTAGGACTGATTTAGGACCAGATAACCTTTCATGACTCATCCAACTCAAAAATGGCGTGAAATCCTGCAGAAAAGATTTTGCAAACCATTCCTTATCATGCCATCCGTCTTTCTCCCAGCTCTGGTCTCCAGAGGTTCAAAAAGATCCCGTGTCTCACGGAAGTCTATTCCCCCCCCCACACACATCCTGGGGTTCAAAAACAAGAAACTGCAAAGTTCCAAGTGTCTGGAAGCAAATGAAAGGCAGAAGGAGCCAGATTTTGGTTATGCACAGAACCGACATTCCTGACAACGTACCCTCCTGCAATTCCCATGCTTCTTTGATCTTTACTCTGTTGTTACTATGGTGACAGAACAAAAATACAGAATTGCGTGTCATCGCTTACTGCAAGTTGACAACATTTTGTCTCTGTTACCACGTTGAACACAGACGCTTCCTGTCCATGCACATCTTGGATTTCAAAACTCAGGCACACATGGGGAATAGATATATACTGTAACCAGGACTGCTCATCTTCTGCCGTTCACCAAGGTGTGGACGTATTATTGCCCAGGAGCCTTGTGCGGTGACAGAAACTGGCTCATACATATGTGCTGAGCAGACATCCTCCCAGGGCTCGTCCGACCCATGACTTGTGTTTCTCAGTGGGTTCCAGGTGCTGCCCTTCCATTTGGGACCAACTCTCGGAAAGCACAGAATTATGAGCTTGGAGGGTGCCTTGGAGACCAGCTGGTTTAACCTCTTGCTTAAGGCAAGAAATCCACAACTTCAAAAGGTCCACCAGCCAGGAGATGCTGCCACCTGCCCAAACCTTTTGGTTCTGTTGTCAAAATACTGTCTCCGTCAAGGTGCTCTTTCTAATGCTGAGCCAAAATCTGTTGCCTTCCAACTACTAGCCTGTTAGATCGCATGCCCTACAGAGAACCCAAAGATAATGTCTTCTGCTCTTCTACGTGACACTCACTACTTTGGTTATTGGTATAAATCTCCTGGGGCCATCTCAAACACAAGGCGGTATTTCCCAGATCCTACAAGGGATATAAGGTCTGGGAGTTGTTTTTCTTTCCACCTCATCTCTTTCTCCTCCATTCTATATATAGAAGTCAACATGATAGACAATTCAGTACTAATTCAACATTGGTGATAGGATGGGGTTCTCTATTACACTAGTGGCCAGCAGGCCAAGTTAGGAGTACAAGCCATGCCATATATCTTGCATGGCTTTTCTTGGAACAGAAGAAAATCCCAAGGGGTTCTGGAGGATTGGGTGGAACACCGCCCATGGGCATTTCATTTCAGAACCAGTAGGTTATGAAACGAACCACGTGAGCCCAGTCTGGAAGTTGAGTCATGGCTACTGGACTTCTTTTTTGAGAGATAGAAATGTTTCGCTGTTCATCCAAACAGCTTCATCATCTGTACACCGCCCTGAGTTCCCTATGGGGAAAATTGGGTGGTTAATAAATAAATAAATAAATAAATAAATAAGGGGAAGAAATGGAGGCAATGGCAGAGTTTATTTTCCTGGGCTCTTAACCAGCATGGATTTGACCAAACTCCAGGAGGCAGTGGAAGACAGGAGGGCCTGGCGTGCTCTGGTCCATGGGGTCACAAAGGGTTGGACACGGCTGAACGCTTGAACAACAACTAAAGCCCTGTTGGAGAATATGGTTGATCATATTCTTCTGGGTCTTCTGGGAGCAGGTGTAGAGATGGTCATACAGGATCTCAAGTGGCCCATCAGCACGTGCCCACTCCACCATATCAAATGCAACATGGGTTTGTTAGTCCGAGCAGAGATCATCTCGTTTTGAGTAGGGGGCAGATCTTGGCACCTCTGTCCTTCTCTTGAACAGCAAGCCCAACCGATAAATGATTCCCACCCTGCCTGAAATCCCAATATTTTCACTGTAATATCCATTAGGAATTAAAGCCTGTTAAGAACGATTTTGCAGAAGGCTGATCTGATTTCTTTTCATCCTCCCTGATTGAAGTTTCCCCCCTTTTGTGAGTAATCTCTTTCTCTCTCCCTTGTAACTCGATAGGAATCACACATCATCCGCCGCAGTCGAGTTAGCTGGGGGTGTTCCAGTCCCAATTAGTGCCTGATTTCTGCTTCCATTATTAATTGTCAGAGATATGAAATGCCTCCCAGTCACTGTTGTGACCTGAGGAATACTTTGTGTGCTCGCTTGTCACACAAGAGATTTTGCATGTCCTTGGGTTGTTCTTCTCATCACATTGGATCAGCTTTCTTCAAATATGTGTCTTGCAGAGCAGCTGATGTTGTTTCCCCGTTAATTACTTACTTTTTGTTGTTGTTGTTGTTCAGTCGTTCAGTCATGTCCGACTCTTTGTGACCCTATGGACCAGAGCATGCCAGGCCTTCCTGTCTTCCACTACCTCCCGGAGATTGGTAAAATCCATATTGGTTGCATCGATGACACCGCCCAACCATCTCATTCTCTGCCGTCCTCTTTTCCTTTTGCCTTCAATCTTTCCCAAAACCAGGGACTTTTCCAAGGAGTCCTCTCTCCTCATGAGGTGGCCAAAGTACTGGAGCCTCAGCTTCAAAATCTGTCCTTCCAGTGAACATTCGGGGTTGATTTCTTTCAGGGTGGATAGGTTTGATCTCCTTTCAGTCCAGGGGACTCTCAAGAGTCTCCTCCAGCACCACAGCTCAAAAGCATCGATTCTGCAGTGATCAGCCTTCTTTATAGTCCACCTCTCACTTCCATACATCACTACTGTAAAAACCATAGCTTTGACTATCCGGACCTTAGTCAGCAAAGTGATGTATCTGCTCTTTAAGATGCTGCCTAGGTTTGCCATCGCTTTCTCCCAAGAAGCAGGCGTCTTTTAATTTCGTTGCTGCAGTCACCATCTGCAGTGATCAAGGAGCCCAAGAAAATAAACTCTGTCATTTTAGCTTCCAGCGACTACTCGACCACCACTGTGCGTGCCAGCCCGAGGAATGTGCCATGTTGCCATTTGTTCTCATTAATCAAGATGTCACTGACTTCATTGTTCATTCATAATAATAATAATACATTCATGTTGATACCCGCACCCATTGTCATTTGTATTCTTTCTTTCAGCCAGGTCTGGATACTCCTACCAGTGGAGCTGTGTTCAGTGATCTAAATCCAGTAGCTACTACATTGGGTGCAACTACATTGTCATATAATTTCAGGAAGTGCATCGGGAAGGATGTAGTCCATCTGGGTCATATGTTTTCCACTGTCCACAGATATTTATTTCATTTCTAAACCGGTAAAGCAGTGCAAGCACTATTCTAGGGGGTTTGCAACAAAAGAATTCAAGTGACACTGAGTTAAAATAAAAACACGCGATCAATGACAAAAGGTCGAGATGCATAAATTGCAAGTACAATTTCAGGCATATGAAAAATCAAGGCGGGGAGGTGGAAATGGCCTCTTTAAAAAGAAAGGTTTTCCAGTTGACTGTTGAATGTTTTTGCACCATACAGCTTGATCAAGTTTTCTGCCCCCCAGAGCTGCAGCTAGCCGCATCACTGTAGCCAGCCTGAGTACTGGCCGTATTAACTAGAGGACACCTGGAGTGTATCCTGCTGGGATGGGTGTTTCTGAGGTTGTATTTGTCAAGTTTTTATCCTTGAACAAAGTTATAAAAACATAAATAAAATATAAACACACCTTATCAGAAGAGTACAGCAACTCAGAGTTTGTGTGGGGGTAAAACACACACAGCTGTTGAGATTGTGAGAAAAAAAAACTCTGAGGCTGCCGCAGCATCAGGCAGATGCTGGGGATTGTGGCTGCAGTTTGTATAAATGTAGCACAGAGGGATCACAAGTTACTGGTCTTTGTTTAAAGCCAGTCACACTGTTCCTATGTAAGGTTAGTTGAGGTTTTTGGTGGTCAAAGTAATGTTATCAGGCATGTTTTTATGTATAATTATTATTATTTTTTTGCTGAAGACAAGCTCTCTAATTTGAATGTTTAAATATAAAATTATTTTTCTAATATAAGCTGTTTGCAAAGTTTTTTGGTATCCTGCAAAGAACTGGGTTTCTCCTGGGTCTCAGGTCTGTTTTCCAGCATGCAATGTTTTGTTAAGACTATGTTATAGTCTATTAGGGTTTGTGAGGGGGAACACTGTGCATCTCTACACTCTAATTTTTCCAAGAGTAGTCCATACAAATAACTTAGATTTGCAAGCTCTGCATCTAAGCATGATAAGAGTGACTCCCAGAGCCAGTACCACTAGTGGTGAAGCCTTCTGGGAGTTGCAGTCCAAAAATATCTGGAGACCCAAGTTTGGGATCCACTAGACCAGTGGTTCTCAACCTATGGGTCCCCAAATGTTCCTGGACTGCAACTCCCAGAAACCCCTTCCAGTGTAAGGAAACCTAGAAATAATTGAACTTGATTTCCTTCGCAAGGGGTGAGATTTAAGTTTGCACCTGTGAGAATACCCAATTAAAGTTCAGCTAGAGGATCAAGCCAATTGGATTTTGTGGAAACTGGGTTTGGCTATGTGAGCTGGAACATGGGGCTTAATGCAGTGGGGCTGTCACGCAGACTTGATTAAAGGCGTGTAAGCAAAAAGGGTCAGTACACCACACAGGCACATCATCAGAAGGGGGAAACCTGTGAAGGAAGAGGAAGAGGGGGAAAAGGAGATGAAAAGAAAATGTTGAAAATAGGGGGGATGAGAGAAACCAAGAAGGAGCGGATCTTGGGAGGGGAGACCGAGAAAGAGAGGAACGAGCAGATTGAGCGGGGAAACCTCCAAAGCCCAGCAAAATGCGGAGCTGAAATTGCTATTTGCTGCAAACTCTGAATGCGTTTAATGGGTTTGCATAGTTCAAGACCGAGTTCATGTTATTTGTAGAGGGAAATGAGTCATTTGGCAGGCAAATGTCTCGATTGTGCCATTTCTGATTGCAAGGTGGTGGCGCACATGATTGATGGAGAGCTCGACGGGGGTGGGGAAAGGAATACCGCACGTGTGAAATTAGAATGTCAGGATCTTTTCTTTCTTTCTAATAAATCTTAGAATTGCAGAGCTGGAGGGGAATCTAAGGATCAATGAATCGAGCCCTTCCCTGGGGGAAAGCCGACAGGAGCCAAGCGGGGTCCAGTTCTGGACTCCTCATCCCTGTGAAATGAAGGTGGAGAGGGTAGAGAACCATAAAGTGATGACAGAGCAGGAAGTAGGACTGGAGCAGTGATAGTTGGCCCAATGGAAGGAGGAATATGGAAAAAATAAGAAGAAAAAGCAAGCATCCCTTTCTGGGGGACCCCATACACAGATGCTTCTATGCCAGTGGTGGTGAATCTTCAGCACTCCAGATGTTGTTATCCATAGTCTCTTAATTCTCAATAATAAGTTCAATGATTAATTCCTTTTTAGTTTTGTTTGGCTTTCAAATGGAATACAACACGCCTACTAGATGGGACAGAAAACACGGCCATTTCAGTAACCACAAGCATAGGAGAATAATTAGTTACAAGAAAGAAGGGCTTGTCATTAATTCCTCCCCTCCATCCCTGTGGCCGTTTGCCTCCTCCGCTCAATCAGTCAGTTCTCACTCCTGTAACTAGAAAAATAACTGATAAGACATAACAGTAGCACCACAAATGCAAAAAAAAAAAAAAAAAGGAAAGCAAAAGTGTTCTGCTTATATACCACCCCATATACCACTTCAAGTAGTTTCTGGGCCGTTTACAGTTTAATTACAGTATGCAGGCTACACATTGCCCCCAGCCCCCAGCAAGCTGGGTACTCCTTTTACCGACCTCAGAAGGATGGAAGGCTGAGTGAACCTTGAGCCTGCTACCTGGGATTGAAACCCAGGCCATGAGCACAGTTTTAGCTGCAGTACCAGCATTTAACCACTGTGCCAGGAGCGACATTGTGACTAGTGAATTCCTGTGGCTGTTCTGTGCACAAAATCACCAAATTGTGCACCACTTACAGCCCCTTTCAGGTAGATCCTATGCAGGAATGATAACATCCAGGGCAGGAATGGTAACCATCCTGCACAGCTTGGTGTATCTTCTTCTCTTTTCCAGGTAAGTCCTGAACAAGAAAGGTGCTGATCTGTCCAAATACTGTAACAATCATGTAGACCTGGAATGTTCTTCCAGGGGGGAAAATATCATCCCATTGCATGATTTCCCACAAGACTTTATGGTGGGTGATGGGTGGGATTCCTTATGTGGAGGAATGTTACTGTGATGAGAAAATAGTGTTTTTGCTTTTTTTTTCACAGATTCCTTTAAGGCCCAAAGCGATGAAATTCCCCTCAGTTAAATTAAATGGTATTTTCTTTCTTTCCTGTGCTTCTGGGTCTATGAAGTGATATGGATCTGGATTCTCCACCCCCCCATCCCTGTTTTCTTTGCTATAAAAAGCCATTTGAGAACTCTCGTTTTAAAATAACAACCACCAACCAGAGCAAAACAATGTCCTTGTTTAGCATTTATTACCAGATTTGTTTTGTCGACTTATGGGGGGGAATGCTGCCAAACTCAGAACGATAATAAGTTCTATGATTACATCTCCCGTGTAAAATGCAGGAAAAGTGGAGACCATAAAAATGCAATGTCTTCCAAAAGAATTAAAGGAGACAATAGACTCAATTATCATTTAAATTTGTTTAAACTTCAGGCATCTCTCCCTTCTTCTCCCCTCTCTCTTTTTGTTGTAGCACATATGGAAAATCAAAGCTTATATCCTGCCCTATAGTGTTTAGAGCACTGTAGGAGCTGTACACAGTTTAATCATGCCGGTTACACATTGCCCTCTGCCCTGTGCCCAACAATCTAGGTTTTCAATTTACTGACTTTGGCTTAAGCCGGCTACCCAGGCCAGTTGGGATTCCACTCAGGTCATCATGAGTACAGTTGTGGATACTGGACTGCACTACACTAAGAGTCTCTTTATGGAAGCTGCCATGTTTACAGCTTTTTCACATTCTTCCATCTACCAAGTTCAGAGCTAATTGCTCTGGCAGGATTTCCATCACATGGCATCTGCTGAAGATTGAGGCTGGTGTTCTCCCTTGCAGGAGATTCTGACTTAGCAGTGAAGTTCAGATGGCAGAGCACAAACCATATCTGTTGTTCTGTGCAGAGGTCGGGTACAGTGTGTTCAGCACCCTGGACAGTACTGCTGATACCAGTTTCAGGACCATGGCTAGCTCAAGTGAGAGAAAAGTTGCACCAACGCTGGCCTGTAGTGCCTGATTGAATCTAATCACCCTGCCCAAAAGAACCCTTTCATCTCTATAAAGCATATATTTCTGTGTAAATTGTACATGTATACTGACATAGTGTAAACATATCCATTTGTGAATCACTCTTAGACGTCTGTGTGAGTGTGTGTGCACGTCCATGTGTGTGTGCACACACACATACATGTATGCACGCATTTGTGAATGCACATGCACACGGGTGCACACACGTGCACACACACACACTCTCTCTCTCTCTCACACACACACACTTCCGTTCTCCCACAGGGAAGGTGGGAAACGAACACACAATGCCAATATTGCCTCTGAGCCTTAGGAATGAGTTCTCTCTTTCACACACAAAGGGAAAATTAATGAAATCTGAAGTTCTCACCTCATACAGCCTTCAGCCTTTGGGACTGGAAGCAAGTCATGCAAACTTCACACCCACGTCAAATGCCAGAAGGGCAAGCATATATAATGGGGGATACTCAACATTTGGTCTTGAAAACGGATGCCTTACTTGATGGGAGAGATCGACCAGCTTTCAAAGCCGTTCATGCCCATGGTGGACTATTGCTCTTGAGAAAAGCATCTCATTAAGATGAGGGGTTTTGTTGTCTTTTTTTTTTTTTTTTGCTTCTTTCCACATACACCCCCCACCGACCCATAAAGTGATGATTTATTCATAGGCATAATTTTCATCAATATTTATTTGAAAGGGTTGTTTACGCTGCTGGTAATAACTACGAATGCCTGGCTGTTAAATTTATTGCACTGCCAACAACGCAGTGGGTCTCTGCATCACACACATTGTTACATGTGTGGTTGTTGTTTTTTCAAACCGGGCGGGTGGAAAGGGTGCCTAACGGTTGTGTCCAATGAACCAAGGTCTTCATTCTCCTGATAAAGGTTCAGATTGAAATCTAGGTGGAAAATGCTTTTTTTTTAATTCCTTGTCAACCTGCCTTGAATTTTGTCAGCACAGACGGTCTCCCAGCTCTTCCACGAGGCCCTCCTTCCCCACCACCACCCAAAGCTGATTTAGAATTCCACCAGCCAACCTCGCCATCTGCGCCTTGGCTCTTTTTCTGCCAAAGAGCTGGCCAACATGGGTGAGACAAGTTTCATATTGTGAGCTTTGGAGGAGATTAAGGAAGAGCGACCCTGCTTTCAGGCTTCTCTGCGCTCTGTCGAAAAATAAATATTTTCTTCTAAAAATGCCTCTCTGTTAGGGATGGGCACAAAACGAAAAAGAAAATGCTGTTTTGGCATTTCATTAGCTAAGGAAAAGAAACGAAATGAAATGAAACGACAAAGCAGCCTTTTGTTACAGATGAAACAAAACAGTGGTTTTTTTTCATTAAAATGAACCATTTTGTTTGCCTGTAAAATGGCTACCTTACCTGCTTCCGAAGC
>JAHTLZ010000252.1:5462912-5475582 GCA_023846285.1 Phrynocephalus versicolor
GACAACCTTACACTTGATGATTTTTTCTAGTTCCTTCATGGTTGCCCTTGTGAGTCTCGGTCTTCTTCAGATTTCTTGACAGCCGTTCCAATTTGAGTGGATGACTGAACCGACCACTTCAGATTCTTCATTGTCAATCTCAGTTGCGTTGCCAGTGTGTGGCTTGTAATCCACCCAGAATAGATGATATACATGTACCCACCGTTGCACTTGGAGTATGTCCTAGGGCCTTCCATGTACCATAATGGGAGTTTAAGGAGCCATCATTTATCGCCTTGATGGTTTTCTAACTGTTAGTGCTGATTGATTGGTACATCCTCAGCCAAGGTTAATGGATGAAAGATATTTCTTCTGTAGCTTGTGGTGGTTAATGGCTGTTACCAGCCGAGTTCCTCCCAGCAAGGCAAGTGGGATGAACTACAGTGGTGGTGGTGGTGGTGGTAGCTGTGGTACTGATGGTGATGGTGCATTAGAGAGGAAGGGGGCTGGGGGCAACGCATGGGATTTGGAACTCTTTGGGAAGGACACTCTGTGACACATTCAACTTGTAAGTAGAGATGGGCACGAATAAAAAAAATGACGTTTCATTTGTCGTTTGTCGTTTGGAGGGTCCGTTTCGGTTCGTTTCCGTTTTTTGAGAATTTTTGCAAAATAATTCGTTTTCATTTTCATTCATTTCGTTACCGTTTTGTTACCATTTATTTCAATTTTTGTGATTTTTTTTTAGAATTTAAAGTAGTTCACTGTATTGCAGTAATGAAAACGAAACATACGACAAAATTTCCGGTGTTTCTGTTCATTTTGTTTCATTTTGGAGACAAAATTCGTTTGTCATTTCGTTGCGTAACGAAACAAAAAAACGGAAACGGAAACGGAAAATTGTTCGTTTCGTGCCCATCTCTACTTGTAAGCATCACTGTTCTGAAACTGATAGGAGCTTGCGAAAGTAACTTCTACAGACAATAGCCGGAATCTCCCAGCCAGTATGTGGCCCTGCAGGTTGATGGTTTCCTATTTCAGAGGAGGTAATTCAAAAGAGCTACTGTTTTTGTGCTCTATCAACCACATACATTTCTGCAAATTTATCTTCTTGCAATTGAGTGGAAAAGACTCAGGAACTTCCTTGCAGGTTCTAAATTCCTGCAGAACGGTTTTAGAATAAAAGGAAAGAGCCTCTTAAAATCTTAGGTTTGTTCTTCTCCTGTCTAAACTCAGGAATCTCTTTGCTGACACACACACAAATTGTACACTGGAACTTGCCTTGCAATATGGCACCATCAAAGCCAGTTCAGGTGAGGGTTAGGGACATCTTCTTTGTCCTTGAAAGCAGCAAACCACCTTTCGGCGTCTGTGTGACAAAAACCCTGAACCGGGTACTCTGAAGCTTCCTGGAGTCTCCTTTCTCTTTGGGGAGGATCATATGACCTACGCTTTGATAGTACCATGGTGCCAAAGATAGGTAACAATGGGGTGACATTTCAAGCCAAGCCAGAGGAAGGGTTAAAAAAAAATTCTGAAATCCCTCTGATATCACACACCCTTCACGCACATTGCAATAAGGGGTGTTTCCATTTCAGCGAGTTTTGAAAATACTAAGTATTTAGAGGCATATTTTAATGCAAAAGTGGGTGAAATCCTGTTCATTCTTGAGTCACCAGAGGGTTATACACATGGAAACCTCCTGCACGTTACAGCCAGGCAACCAGCACCGCACAATTTGGTAGTTCCCATCATGACGGTTCCAAACCATCTTTCTTTCTTTCTTTCTTTCTTTCTTTCTTTCTTTCTTTCTTTCTTTCTTTCTTTCTTTCTTTCTTTCTTTCCTTCTTTCTTTCTTTCTTTCTTTCTTTCTTTCTTTCTTTCTTTCCGGCAGGCTTTTCCTGAGAGCCCGTGAGCCTGAGAGTGGTTTCTAAACAGATTGATGTGCTCTGTTGTTTTCAAAGGTGTTATTTAGTGTTGATTTTATTGGCCTTTTTTCATATCATATTTATTTTATTTTATTTTATTTTATTTTTACAACTTATATGCCACCCACTACCCAACAGTTTCTGGGCGGCTTACAATCAAAAGAATTAAAACAGTTAAAACATAGAGTATCAATAAATAATTAAAACAACAATAAAAACCTTACATTAAAATCATTACACTAAAATTGCCATCAGAGGACCCACAGTCTATATTGTATCAATTAAAAAACTTCTGGAACAGGAAGGTTTTTACCTGGCACCAAAATGTTTTCAATGTTGGTGCCAGGTGGAACTCAATCGGGAGGGCATTCCATAGCTTGGAGGCAGCTGCCGAGAAGGCCCGATGTCTACAAGCCATTCCTCTCACCTCCTTGAGGGATGGCTCAAAAATATACTTGTTTAAATTCTTTTTTAAAAATGTCACTGTTCTTAATCTTGTTCTGAAGTTCTAAGTATTGTCTTTTAATGGCTGCCAGCTGCCTCGGGTTGCTTTGAGGAGAAAGATGGGGTTGTGTTTGTGTTGTGTTGTTACAGTCGTGACCGACTCTACGTGACTCCATGTCCATGGAGTTTTCTTGGCAGGAGTATTGGAGTGGCTTGCCAGTTCCTACTCCAGGCGCCTACAGCACCTGGTATTCCCTGGTGGTCGCCCATCCAAGTACTAACCAGGGCTGACCCGGCTTAGCTTCCGAAATCAAGCAAGATCGGATGTGCTTAGGGCATCTAGGCAGGTGCTAAAGATGGGGTTAAAAGAGCTTAAATGAATGACAAGTAAACCTGGGCCCAAGAGGTCTGATCACATAGATGGCGGTGGTGCACCTCCATTTATACTGATGCTGTCTGACTATCTGACACAGCTGGCCCTTTAGAAAGAGCGACAGGCCTATGGTCAGGAGGAGCGCTGGTCTGCCAAGATCTTGAGATAGGAGCGGTGCAGCGGCCGCCTCAAATGCACATTTGCAAATTGCTGACAAACCCAGTTTTGTCAGCAGCCCGATGATCTTACTCATAGCCATTGATCTCTCTGCCTGGCAAGAGAAGCAGCTCTTCAAAAATTTATACGTCCTGGTTCTCCACTTGCTGCATCCATTCTTCTGTCGCCAAGGGTTAGGTGGCTGCCTTAGATATGGAAATCCCACCAAGTGGCTGACAGATCCTTTGCTGCTAAAGCACAGGAGGATGGGAGCCCTTCTGGGAAATGAGTAGGCTGGGGAGGGGGGTGGGGGCTGAAGCACGAAAAAAATGACAAAAGTGCCACAAGCACTTTATTATCTCTGCTAGCGTATTGATAGTATAGGCATCACCGGAACAAGTGGCTCCAACGTTATTGGAGGGAGGGATCTGCTCCTGGTTTTAATCCAAACTCTGCAGGAGCTGTCCAAGGTGTTGCTTGACCATCTTGCTCCAAAGGGAAGGCACCCGAGTGCTGTTCGGCAGAAATGCTACTTGACTTAGAAACAGATTTCTGGTTTCTCATATATGCCCCCTTTTTGAGGCATCTGGGCCGATGGGTTGTGATCAGACAGGTACCACAGATCCCAATGGACAAACACTTACATAAGAACATAAGAACATAAGACAAGCCATGCTGGATCAGGGCAAAGGCCCATCTAGTCCAGCTTCCTGTATCTCACAGGGGCCCCACCAGATGCGCCTGGGAGCGCACGAGACTAGATCTCTGTGTCCTGATACCACTCCCCTGCATCTGGACCTTGAAGTACCCCGGTTTTAAGTCTGGAAATTACACATCTCCATCATGATTTGTAACCTGTGATGGACTTTTTCTCCAGGAATCTGTCCAATCCCCTTTTGAAGGCATCCAGGGCAGATGCCATCACCACATCCTGTTCTAGTTGTTTTAGGGGGTGCCTATTTCTCTACTTGCATTTACCTGCTTTCAAACTGCTAGGTTGGCAGGAGCTGGAGTTATCAGCGGGAGCTCACTCCGCTGCGTGGCACCCGGGATTCGAACCACCGAGCTGCCGACTTTGCAGTCAACAGTTTCGGAGCCTTAGTCCATGGAGCCACCACACCCCAAACCACAACTATAAGCTGCTGGATAACTCTGTGGCCTCAGCATCTCGCTGTGGAGTCAGGGGTTGGGAGTTTGATCCCCCACAGGGGCTCCTTGAGGGGGGGTGGACTTGATGATCTTTAGGGACCCCCTTTCATCTCTGTGGATCTAAGGATGTAGTAGGGGGCACTACCACCCCCAACCCCTAGGTTTGCCTAGGTTGCTGCCAGCCATCAAGGGGGGGGGGTTGGCCACTTGTGAAGATAACCTGGGAGGGGCCACTTCTAGACCCGTTCACCTCCCACCTTTCAAGCCCAAATTTCTTCTGGGGAGAAACTTCAGCTGAGTCCTAGCCAGGGACCAAACCTCCTGCTGACACAGCAGACCAGTCATCTGTGACGGCTCCCGGGAAAGTCCACTTCTATCTGATGATCGACTTGGCAGCCGAAGATGATGAATGAAGATGGATCCTGTCAACAGAATGGATAGTGACAGAGTTGTCATGAATCTTTCCTTTCTAATAACTGAAGGACAGGAGATGGATGCTGTATCGGTTTTGCCTCAACTGCACCTTTGTCTCATCCCTAAATCTCTGACACTATTTACAAAGAGTGGGAATTAACTCAGGGGACCTTGCAAGATTTTTTTAAAAAGCAAAATGTTCTGCTTATATATTACCTCATACCACTTCAAGTAGTCTCTGGGCAGTTTACAGTTTAATTACAGAATGCAGGCTACACATTGCTTCCCCCAACCACCAGCAAGCAGGGTACTCATTTTACTGACCTCTGAAGGATGGAAGGCTGAGTCAACCTTGAGCCTGCTACCTGGGATTGAACACCAGGCCGTGAACACAGTTTTACCTGCAGCACAGGCATTTAACCACAGTGCCACAGGGCTCAAATATGACTAGAATCAGTAGCTCACTTGGTGATGCATTTATTGGGTGCTAAGAGGTGGTATATGCAACTGGATAATTGCATAAAGGTAATTGCTAAGCACAGATTTGAAGCTGGGAGACAGAAGTAAGCTTTAGCATAAAAGCTTGTATTACAAAACACCCACAAATACACAACGAGATAAAACACACCGCATATATATTACAGAGTAGTGGGAAACTGCTCATCTAACCAAAAAACAGTCCCAAAGTAAAATGGGTTACAATCCTGCCTTTTATACATAATGGCAGACATCATATAAACCAATCACATGAGTAAACATAGGCAGACAATGTTGCTCAGTTATCCATGGCACCTGGATATACAGTAGGACCCTGGTAGCCACTGAAGATTGGTTCCAGGCCTTCCCGTGGATAATGAAAACCGTAGATAAGAAAGAACGCCCGCCCGCCCACCTCCAAACTGCTGTTTCCTAACAGTAGTTTGCTTTATGACTGCTGTTTTGAGAAAGTAGCTTGCTTTAGAGATGCTATTTGTGACAATAGCTTGCTTTACAGCTGCTATTTGTGACAATTGTTTGCTTTGTGGCTGATGAATTATTTAATTTTTTTTCCTTTGCGAACCGTAGATAAATGAATCAGTGGATAATGAATCAGTGGATATGGGGGTCCTACTGTAATTATTCTGACCTTTTCATGGGATTACCCACTATTCACCTGTGTCTTGAAAAATGACGATGCATTTATGTACATAAACCATTTTGAATCTGTTAAATATATTACATATGTTTTGCTAAATGTTACATTACTTGACAGTTCACATTTTCCTATTTCACCCAAACCTGGAGAAAATGAGAGGAAGTGAACTCGGCTCATCTCTTCAGAGGAAAATTAAGACACCTGTAGGCCTCTGTCATCTGACCTACCTCCCTGTGCAACGACCTCAAATCACGTGTGCCAAGTCATGGACTTGTCCAAAGCTTCCTGAAAAAACAAGAGTCGTGGAATAAACAAATGCAGACCCAGAGAACAATGAGCAAATACCCATGCATCGCCCTCCGCTCTGGCTAAATCCTCATCAGATGGCTAAAAATAAAGTATATGCACGTCTTGGGTATTTTTAGCTTTCCTGCATCTGTCCAAGCAAACGGAGATGGCCTGGAGCCATGCTTCCACTAAGAGTGGGCTCCTTCTACAGCTGGGCTCATCTAAGCAAAGAAATGTTTAGGCAATATTCAGAGGTCTGCTAAAAGCAATGCAACGAGGCCCTCTGTGGGGATTTTACATGACCTGGCAGCTGAGAACACGATACAGGTAAAAAGTTCATAAGACCTTTCTTGCTAAGAAATTTCAGACTTTTATATCTAAGAGTAACTTCTTGGGGGGGAAATCCATCCTGACATGATCATTTTGAATTTTGAATTCTTGCATTGAAGAAGCTGGGTTTACCCACAAAAGCTTGCATTTTTTAAATATATATATATATATTGTACCGGCCACACCGTCCTTTAATTTCAAAGACATCTGCGCATGTGTTGACCTTCTAGTCAGCAGCAAGTGAACCAATGACTCTACAGTCGTGGCAACTAGATATCGGATCTAAGGCTCCGTCGGTTCCAGCAGAGGTACGTTTTGGAATATGGCTGTGAGTTGCCGGTTTTTACTTCCCGCAACAGTGCAGGAAGGATGTACCACCCTGAGTGTCATGGCACATGCGGAATGTTCAGGACCACGGAGGGAGAACCATGTGAGTCTGGAGACCACAAGGAGGCCATCACGGATGAGGTTGGCGTGGCTTTCAGGACTTGGCTGCAGAGGTACTATTTCCGACGGCTTCACCACGGGGCTGTTGCCACAGTAATAATAAAGCACTGTTCAAGCGCATGGCGACGTAATCGCAAATCTGTCTTGCTAAGCTGCCAGAAACAGAGGACAGGACCATGCTGTATGTTGGAGAGATTCATGTCAAGCAACAACTGATATTATAGCTCCATAAATGATGGGAGGAGATAAAGGGTGAGACAGACAAGCAAGGCTGGGTGTCAGTGCACACCTTTGCACATGCGCACATAAGCGTACATGCACACCGAGCAGGAAGAAAACCACAACACGGGCCTTTGTCAAGCTTAAACTCTGGCCATTTGTATGGGTCATTAAACAACATTAAGATACACTTTTCCCACTCAAAAAAAAATAGTTTCCCAGTGTGGGATTGTGGGTAGAGTGATGGATTACTAGGACATTGGAGAACAGGGTTCAAACCACCACTTGGCCATGGAAACTCAACTGGACCTCAGTGGAACAGGGAAAGAAAGTCTTTAAATATCTCACCTATCTTGAAAGCCCTGCTAGGGTCGCTCGCTATAGGTTGGCTCTGACTTGATGGTACAGAACATAGAATAGAATAGAATAGAACAGAACAGAATAGAATAGAACAGGATAGATAGATAGATAGATAGATAGATAGATAGATAGATAGATAGATTCTACAATGCACAAAAGCACACACCAGCACAGAGATTTATTGAAAATCAGTTCCCATGCAGAAGCAGCAAATTTCCATACAATTATCTTGATTGATATGTACCCCCTGTCAGACCCCCCCTCCTCTCTCTCTCTCTTCCCCCTCTCCCAGACTTTGCTTTTCTGGAAAGTTTTATGAGATTTTCTTTGCATTATGTAGGAATCATAGCCCAGTTTGCTCCCTGAATGAAGTCTCAAGGGTGAGACGGTGTGGCTGAGTTGCTCTCGAAAATATTGCTAGAAAGAGGGCAAGTCTACTGCAAATTACAGTATTTTCCCATGTATAAGACTATATTTTTTACTAAAATTGCTAGACTAAAAATTGAGCATTGTTTTCAACATGGAAGTAAGCTCAAGAGAGAACCACCTGGTTACAGAAACAATAAGTACTGCTGGATCTACTATGTCATCATATAATCAATGTCAAATTGTAGTAATCAAGTGTGGTTATAATTTGAAAAGACTGTGTGGAACAAATTTGGTCAAACCCTGAGTCATAAACTAAGTCAACCTGAAGGCCAGCAAATTTCCAAATGGGTTTGTACCTATAGCACAAATCTATTTAGATGGGGCAGATTTTTTTTTTACCATTTCTTTTCTTTCTGAAAAAATGTATAAATCTTAAAGCTGCCCCTGAAACTTGGCTGATTTATTCCCCACTTCTAAGTCTATTATGTCTCTGCCTTTCTTGCAATTCAGTGCAATACCCCAGAGATTAAGAGCAGCTGCAATGTCCCAGGGAAAGTGAATAGAAGGGTTCAAAAACAATTTGGACCTGCAGTGCAAACAAAACTATACGGGTCAGAAACTGCCGAGGGCCAAAGTCTCGAACCTGATCTCAAACAAATAAAAGAAAACAGTTTTTCACCCAGAGGATCCCTGTTCTCTGGAACTCCCTGCCAGAAGAAGTGGTGGCAGATGTCAGCCTTGGCAGCTTTAAGAAAGGATTGGACAAGTTCGTGGAGAACAAAGGTATCCATGGCTATCATGATGGATGCCTAAGGACAACCTGCGGGTTAGAGAGAGAGGCAGGATATCTCTCAGTGCCATTTGCAGAGAATCATAAGCAGGTGAAGACATCTGCTCGGGAATACCCTGAAGCAAATGGTGAGCCACTGTGTGAGACAGAATGCTGGACTGGATGGGCTGTGGCCTGTTCCAGCAAGGCTGTTCTTATGTTCTTATGATCTCCAACTTGGATCAGGAGACCTAGACTTAGGCTTCATCTTCCCTATTGGAAAAAAGGGAATTAATGACACTGCCAACTAAGGTCAGGATAGTAAAAGCTATGGTTTTTCCAGTAGTGATGTATGCAAGTGAGAGATGGACTATAAAGAAGGCTGATCGCCACAGAATCTATGCTTTTGAGCCGTGGTGATGGAGGAGAGTCTTGAGAGTCCCCTGGATTTCAAGGAGATCAAACCTATCCATCCTGAAAGAAATCAACCCCGAATTTTCACTGGAAGGACAGATTGTGAAGCTGAGGCTCCAGTACTTTGGCCACCTCATGAGGAGAGAGGAGTCCTTGGAAAAGTCCCTGGTTTTGGGAAAGATTGAAGGCAAAAGGAAAAGAGGACGGCAGAGAATGAGATGTTTGCACGGTGTCATCGATGCAACCAATATGAATTTGACCAATCTCCGGGAGACAGTGGAAGATAGGAAGACAGGAAGGCCTGGCGTCCTCTGAGTCATGGGGTCACAAAGAGTCGGACACGACTGAACGACTGAACAACAACAACAAAGAAATTTTTGGTCACAAGTTGCTTTGTAGCACTCTTTCTGATGATTATGTTTTGGACATAGGGTGACGGTTGTTATGGCTAGCTCAGCTGGTTTTCATCTTGGCTGTATGGTGAGATTGGAGGAGGAACCCATCCAACTGAGAGGCTCCCTCATTCTTTTCCTCCACCCCCGGTGACCTGTTTCTCCTTTGGCAGACCCAGAAAGACCCTCCAGAGTCTCTTTGTGCTAAAAGAGACATCATCCCCAGTTCTGCCAAGCATCTGTCCCCATTTATTCTCTGCAGGAGCCATAAACATGATGGACGGAACTCATCAAGGAGGAAATAGAAGGATAAATCACAGAGGCAAACACGGACTTGTATTCATTCATTTAAAGTTTCTACCTCACAAGACGCATTATATCCCATTCTAAAATGTCCTGTGTGGTGTAAAGCAAAGCAAAGCATGCTGTTTATATACCACCCCACAGCACCTAAAGCACTCTCTGGGTGGATTACAAGTAATTATGTAGACTACACATTGCCCCTCCTTCCCCTGCTGGGTACTCGTTTTCCCAACCTCAGAAGGATGGTAGGCTGAGTGAACCTCGAGCCGGCTACCTGGCATTGAGCCCCGGGTTGTGAGCACAGTTACAGTTGCAGTACAGCAGTTTAACCAGTGCACCACGAGGGGATGGAATGTGGAAACAAAACTCTAGAGACATGGGTTCAAATCCCTGCATGGTTCTGGGAATTGTATATAATAATATCTACTAGAGATGGGCACGACTCAAAAAAATTTTTTTCGTTTTTTGTTTTTCGTTTTGGGGTCCGTTTCGGTTCATTTTCGTTTTTCGGGTGTTTTTTGCGCATTTTTCGTTTTTGTTTTCGTTACGAAATGAAATAAAAAACAAAACGAAAATGAAATTTTTTCGTTTTCATTGGCATTCTTTTCGTTGGAATGTGCCCGCCATAACGAAAACGAAAAACAGGGCAAAATTTTTCATTTCGTTTTCGTTTTCGTTTCGTTTTCTGGAAAATTTTCGTTTTCGTTTTCGTTGCGTAACGGAAATGAAAAACGAAAACAAAAATGAAAATTTCACTGAGTCGTGCCCATCTCTATCTACTCTTCTTGCTTGTTCTTTATATTGGGAGCTGTGTAACGAGTAAATTTCTCTGATGTGGGATTAATAAAGACTTATCTTATCTTATCTTATCTTATCTTATCTTATCTTATCTCAATGACCCTCCACTTCATGAACATCTCACTTACCTTGAAAACCCTGTCAGAAACAACTCAACAGTTTTTACCAGCAAACCTGAGGAGTTTCTTCCTTCCCAGGCAAGTGGTAAGAGAGCCAGGTTGTTTTTTACCTTTGCCACCAGTGACATCCATCCTCCACAGATGTGTCCCTGTTACTGAACATAAACCATTGGCAGCATTATTAGTAGAGATGGAAGGACAGGTGAGGAGAACTTTCGATCCTTGCTGCCCCATCTGTCAAAGGCATTCCATTTTCGGTTTGCAAACCAAAAGGTGAAATAACAGCTCAAGATTTCTTTAGGAAATAAAGCCTATAACTCATCCCTGCCTTTTGCCCCTCTGGTCTAATGTGTGTTTATATCTTTTCATCTATCTGTCAGTCCACAACTTTCTTTATCTATCTCTGTTCCTCTCACTCAGTTATCTCCCATGCCCTCGGTAATGCCATTAATCTTACTATAATATCCTTTGCTTTCTCTCGGACGGTTTTCAACCATTGTTGGCTTCCTTGCCTATTGTCAGTCTCTCTACCTGCACACTACAGTCTGTTGAACAAATATTGATGGGGGGGTCGAGTTATTAGTTCCACTATCTTGATTGCCAGCACCCAGCCAATCAGCAGAAATCTGAGCAGCAGGGAGGCTTAAAGTAATGAATATTTATGTCCCTTATTTGTATAGAATCTCCCTCCAGTCTTCAGGATGTAATTCCCATCAAAGTTTGGGACAATGATTTGTTTATTTCAAGTATTAATATATCAGTTGATTTAGTGCTGGACACCGCCCCAAATGGTTCATAACCTGACAATAGACCAATGCAAACATATAGAACAGGCACCAAAACTAATAATCCCAGGTGATGTAAAGGGGCCAAGAAATTAATTTCTAGCCAGTTTGTAGTAGAGCAGGCCTTCCCAATAGGTAGACCATGGGCTACCGGTAGCCCACAAAGGGTTCAAAAGTAGCCCAGTGGCCATAAATTTAAAAAGCGAGGGGATAAGTTCTCCACCCCTCCCTCCCCCATCCCAAGGACCACCACTGCCCCAGCAAAGTTCTGGGTCTGCCAGCCCACTGTCTCAGCCGAGCGTGGCAGTTCAAGGGTCATGGCGCATTGAAATCTGTTCCTTCCAGAACAGATTAATTGGTTTTCAATGCATTCATATGGGAAACAGCAGCTCTACTTACAAAAGTTTTTTCTTATAAGCATGTCCTCGGAATGGATAAAATTCCTAAGTAGAGGTTTCAGTGTAGTAGCCCTCAGGCACTTTGGGCCAGAAAAAGTAGACCTCGGCCTGTTCAAAGATGAACAGCCCTGTAGTAGACTTTCGGAGATGTGGAGGTTGGGGTGGACAAGACTCAAAGGTGCAGTGAGCATTTACATATTTACTGACATATTGACTGCCATAATTGACATATGTACTGCCAGATTTTAGAGGTCCCTGTAGCGCAATTCCAGAGTGGGCTGTTGTCTGCAGTCTAACCTAAACCGAGAAGTAAGCAGTCAGGACAAACAAGTGCCCTGTCCATTTATATATTTGTTTATTTGTTTGTCGACCCATCCCACCCATGCCTCCTACACTGGGGTGTCATGAGTGGCTCCCATTTTCCTTTTTCAGACAGCCATGTTAAGCTAACAAACAAGCCAACCCATGAAACAACAAGCCATTTCACCAGGTGAGAGATTTGGGGTTGGTGGTCCGTCACCCCTGACAAACTATGAACCTTGATGAACCACAATGTGAGTGGCTTCTCTACTCCATCTCTACTCAGGACTGCAAAACGAGGAAAGATGTCGGCAAAGGCTGGAGCGTAGGATGCCTTCTGTTGTCCTAGCAAAGCTCAGTGGACAGAGATGCCACTTGATACTCAGCCATTGGCAATCATCTTTATAACATTCCTCTTTGTTTGTGGAGTCCAGGAATGCCTACACCAGGCATGTCCAAACTTCAGCCCTCCAGATGTTTTGGACCACTACTCCCATAGTTCTTTGTCATTGGCAAACTAAGCTTAGAATTCTGGGAGTTGTGGTCCAAAACATCAGGAGGGCTGAAGTTTGGAGATGCCTGGCCTACACAAACTCCCATGATACCCTGAAGATCCTGCTCCAACACTCCCTGGACTCAGGTAGAGTGATGGTGGGAGAATTCTTTCTTTACAAGAATGAACGCAGGAGTCTGTACCAAATCTGACCCTCCTGAGCTCTCAGTCTCACACACACACACACACACAAACACACAAACACACACACACACACACACACACACACACACACACACACACACACA
>JAHTLZ010000252.1:5482654-5494354 GCA_023846285.1 Phrynocephalus versicolor
TGGCCCTTTCCTTTTTTAAAAAATAGCAAGTGATGCGCACAAATAGGAGATTATTAATCCCCACCCTTCTCTCCGCTGCATGTCTTGGTCTTGTTTCCTTTACAAACAGCAAAATAATAATGAAACAAAAAAGGCATATGGTGTGGAAGCCAAAAGGAATTAAGAAGGCATATGGTACACACACACACACACACACACACACACACACACACACACACACAAAACATATGCCTTCTTAATTCCTTTGGATTCCACACATTTCTCCTCATTTTTCTTAACTCAGAAAAATAACAGACAAGCATCTGTAACTGGTTCTGGGAGCTGATAAAATCTGTCAGGCTGAAAAGAGGAAATGAAAGAAAGGAGAGGGGGGGAGGGAGGACGCTTTTACACGACCCCTAAAATCTGAGGCAAAGGGCTCCCAGGTGTGGAGCTTAAAATTGTTTTCCCACCAGCTCAGGACTATAAAAAAAATTAAGTACTACCACGACCACCTAAGCGCATTCCAGCGCATTTTCCAAGTACCTGGTCTCAGAAGGTGAAAAATTTCTGATGCGGATTGCAAGGCAGTGAGTGCCGGGCTCTCCTGCCTTCTGTTTGGGTTTTTTTTTTTTTTGCCCCCCGCCCCTTTAAGAGACTGGAATACTTCCCGGGACAGCAGAGCAGAGGTGAGCCTGCATTCTTTTCTCCCTTTTTTTCTCCCTCCCCTTATGCAGACAGGAGCAAGGGAATGCAGAGGGGTGGGAACACAGCAAGAGGAGCAAACCCCCAAGATCTATGGTCTGAATTTAAGTTGCCAGCGGATCTTAGGGGTCGTGTAAAAGCACCCAGAGAGAGAGAGAGATCTAATGCTGAGCTTCGAGAAAGAATAGTTGTGTTGCACTAAATCCCAGTGCCTGCATGAGTTAAACTGGCCTTGTGATTTCCTCTTCCCTCTCATTGTGCCTTGTTTCATTGCTCTTCCTTTTGTCGTTTGTGGTTGCCGTTGTTGTTTGCAGCCTGCTTGGGCTCTCTTTTGATGTGTGTGTGTATGTGTGTGTGTGTTGTTGTTGTTGTTGTTGCTGCTGTTGCTGCTGCTGCTGTTTTCAGAATCCCCAGATCATCACTTTGAACGTTACAGCCAGCACTGGAGGTTGTGTTGTTTTCTTCCTGCGCTAGCTCTTATCAATAATTAATATGTTGATTCAGGAGAAAATCATAAAGCTGTAAATACCTTGTTCATGAAGAAGAAGAGACAGGCAGCAGAATTTGTTACTTAGCGTGCAAGAGAAACTCTAAAGGGGAAAATGCTACTTCACCACATCTGGACCACAATACTGCTATACATGGACTGCATTTCTATTTCTCAGTTCATCCCATAGCAAGGTAGGGATGCAGCCCTTATCCCCAACCCAGCCAATTCCTGAATAGGAGTTGATGTGACAACCATAAGAACATAAGAACAGCCTTGCTGGAACAGGCCACAGCCCATCCAGTCCAGCAGTCTCTCTCACACAGTGGCTCACCATTTGCTTCAGGGTATTCCCAAGCAGATGTCTTCACCTGCTTACGATTCCTTGGAAATGACATTGAGAGATATCCTGCCTCTCTCTCCAACCCAGAGGTTGTCCTTAGGCATCCATCATGATAGCCATGGATACCCTTGTTCTCCACGAACTTGTCCAATCCTTTCTTAAAGCTGTCAAGGCTGACAGCTGTCACCACTTCTTCTGGAAGGGAGTTCTATAGACCAGTGATCCTCTGGGTGAAAAAGTACTTCCTCTTATTTGTTTGAGATCTAGCACCCCAAAGTTTCATGGAGTGCTCCCTAGTTCTAGTGTTCTGCAATAGGGAAAACATTTTTTCTTATGTACTTTGTCCACACCGTGTACAAACAGGCATGTCCAAACTTTGGCCCTCCAGATGTTTTGGACCACAACTCCCACTGTCACTGGCAATACAGGCTTGGAATTCAGGGAGTTGGGCGCCATCGTTCAAGAGTGAAGAGGGATAGCCATTGTTACCTTTACAAAGGTAACATTTACCTTTACCTTTTTACATGATAAGATCAGCATTGCCCCCCAAACCACTGGGGTAATCTTCCTTGCTTGGTCCCTGAGCTGCCCCTAGATAGAACCATTCAAAAGCATAAAAAGTAGCTCCTAACTGAGGAACATCCAAAATGAAAAGCCAAGTGTGCTGATTATAAGTTTATAATCAATATGTAGCCCCATAGTGCTACCTATTGATACCCTCCCAGGCATGCTAGGTGCTCCATTTACCAATCTGGGAAGGATGGAAGGCTGAGTCAACTTTGAGTTGACTAACTGAGCCCACCAGGATCAAACGTGGGTTACGATTACTCGCATGTCATTTATTCCTCTTTTATTTTCCAACAGGAAAGATGAGGGCTAAGCAGGGGGCCTCCTGGTCCAAGATGGAGGTCAAGTCCAGGACTTTGGAAGGTCTCAACCTTAAGCCATCAGCAGATGTTTGGTATTGCCCCAGAGGTTGGGAATGGATCTGACATGGCAGGAAAACAGTTGAATACTCTGCGAGGAACAATCTGACACATTTTCCTAAAAGGACTGCAAAATCTCACTTTGTATTTCCCCATCACATTGAGAGTTGGACTTAATGGCCCATAAGGGTACTTCTAACTCTCAGGCTCTGGGTAACATCTGTGCCATCCTTAAAATTGTGTAAGGCCCAACAAGACTTGGAGGGGCAGCAAGCAGCTCTTACCTTGAGTCCCCTCAACTTAATTGGGTAACTGTCCACCTGAAAAGGGCCACCATTCTCAATGAGGTTCTGCTCTCTTGGTCTTACTTGAGTTGTGACTTTCTAGACTCCTTCAGTCCAAGCTGCCAAGATTATTGTTATCCTTCACCTCGTGCGGAGAGTATTTGACATAGGGAGATATTAGACTTAGAGGCCAATTTCATTCCCCATCAATTAAGCCGTTCCCCTTGGGAAAGCCCTCCTCCTTTCCCAATCTTCTGTGTTCTATGTTCTGTGCTGCTGGGGGAGGTAGCAAGAAGCCCTCCCATACTGTTTTTGTCTCTGCGCCATCAATCAATTGAAGTTAATTTCATACTCCCTCCATCTCAGGCCAATTTAATGCAAATTAAATTTCATGCTGATCAGCAGCAGCAGAAGCTAAAGAGAGAAATCATCTCAGGCTGCTGCATAAAACTAAAGAACATAAGAATATAAGAAGAGCCATGCTGGATCAGGCTAAGGGCCCATCTAGTCCAGCTTCTGGTCTCTCGCAGTGGCCCCACCAGATGCATCTGGGAGCGCACGAGACTAGATCTCTGTCTCCTGATACCCCTCCCCTGCATCTGGCCCTTGAAGTACCCCGGTTTTAAGCCTGGAGATGACACATCTCCATCATGGTTTGTCACCTGTGTTGGACTTCTCCTCCGGGAATCTTTCCCTCTTTGGAGTTGCACCATATATCTATGGGTTTAAGGTTTTAAGGTAATAATAATCAGGAGCCATCAAGTCAATGCTGGCTTAGGGCAAGCCTTTTTCAGGAGGCTTGCTATTCCCTTCCACTGGAAGCCTCCTGAGACTCTGCAGCTCACCCAAGGATATACAGGCTGACTTTTCTTTCTGGAGGCCCAGTGGGGAACTGAACTCCCAACCCTTGCCCCCGCAGCCAGATGTCTAAACCTAGGTTTCAAGCCTTACTTATTTTTACACTCCATTCTAGAGCTTGGAGTCTTTCTTCTAAAAGCTAACGCCTTTGAGTTGGTGTCACGTTGATGAAAAAGCATGTGAACATCACATATTTGTAGCCCTTTTTTTTGTATTTGAAGATTTTATTAGTTTTCATGGAAAAGAGAAAGGGGAAAAGAAAAAAGAAAAAAATGCATGCAAGGTTACATTGAATAGATCAAGTCAAGACTGCTTGTGGATTGTTTTCACCAGGTACACGGATAGTTATTAGAGAATAATGCTGGCTCCGTGGGTGGTTAATCCACCCAACTGAGCCGATTTGCCTTCTTGTGGGAAGGCGCGGGACAGGCAGGACACACGGAGCGTCCAGGGGGGAGGGGGAGGAGCGCCCTATAAAAGGGCGGCTCCAGCCCCCTCCACCAGGCAGTTCTTACTTGTGTTCCCCACCCGCCCACCACTTTAAGGACTAGTGTGAGTGTAACTGGTCGCCTTCTTGGGGCTGGATAGGAATTTTTGACCCGCACTCTGAATTGGCCGTTGAGAGCGGGGATTTTTCAGCTATCCCACACTGGTACCTGGGCACTAGGTTTGGTCACCTTAATTGTTGGTCACACTGGCGGCTGAAGCAGATGGAGGGCAGTGGTGAGTATACAATGAACATCTGTCCCAAGTACCCTATACCCACAGCACGGTGGATCCACAGGTCACTGTACCTGGGTAGGTACACGGGGACCCCTCCCTGCACTGGGGATTACCCAGCTTAAGGCCATCTAACACGGGGAGGGATAATAACATTGACTGGCCTGGTGGGTGCCGTCGGCTGACTGCACCACCTAGGGGTTGTTTCTCGCCCTATGCTGCCCGGTTGGAGGGGTCCCGAGTGACCCTGCTGTTCCAACCATGTATGCTGATGCCAGGCCCCTCCTGTTGTTGTGTTTGAGTTGAAAGTTGTGATAATAAAGTGTGGCCCAGTTAAACCCCATTTACTGCCTTGTCTCGTCATTTCCAGTGGGAGGTCAATGTTCCTAGATACACGCCATTCCCTGAAATGAATGACCAGTAGGAGAAAGGGTAGAGACATCTTGCCTCCTTGCTTATTGACATAATACATAATTTAGTCCTCAATGATCTCGCTATAAGAAGTTTTACCATTTTAGCACATTATTAATGCATCCCAAAATTAAGAAGCACAAACAAGATGCAAACAAAAACAAACAAACAAAAAACCCCAACCCTTCTGCAAAATAACATTTTCAAGTACCTTATAAATCCAGTATTACTCCTGGCTCTAACATTTGCAATGTTAATGTCATCAGTGCTAGAACCTGTTAAAGTATTGGCATTGATATTCATTGCTGGAAAACAAAATTAATAAGTAATATTCTTACTCTTACCATGTTACTCCCATGCATGAATCCAGGGAAAGGAGATGTACCCCTGGGCTCCACACAACATCCAACCCCCTTTCTATATTTCCCTTGCAGCTCTTAGAGAAACAGTGCGTCTTTTGGATTTCTGTGATCAATACATGCCAGTTGGGGGCATATTGAATGTACAATTCTAAGCAGGTTTACTCAATGTGTTTTTTTTCTTGCTTCTACAACAATCCTAGTACTTTTAGGAGTTCCGGACCTCATTAACCTTGTATCCTCACCTGCTTTTAATGCCAACAGGGTCACCTTAGAAACACACGTTTATAACCCCAATTCATTCTATATTCCCACAGTTGTCTGAAGATAGCACATCGCCCTAGTCTTGATCAATGCAATCCAGAGATCCATCCTTAAGGACGTAAAAATTGCCTTGGTAAAGGCCCCCTTTTCATTTCTTTTTACATTAAATACATATAGGCAGGGACATTTATTTGTATTCATTACAGTAATTACACCCTGCTTTAATATCATAGAAAATATCCAAGGGTGCTCGGTGAAGCTTTCATAAAACAATTTTAAGGCTATGAAAAAGAATTTTAAAAACCAAGGGCTGCTATCTTAAATGAATTATTCAGCTTACTTAAATGCCAATAAACTGAAAAGCTCTTAGAGCCCCCACCCCCCAGTAGCTGGGACACAACTTATGGGGTGGGAATGTGTGTGTGTGTGTGTGTGTGTGTGTGTGTGTGTGTGTTGTACAGTATGTATAAGGGTAAAGGTTTCCCCACACACATGTGTACTAGTTGTGTCCGACTCTAGGGGTGGTGCTCATCTCCGTATTCAAGCCAAAGAGCCAGTGTTGTGCAAGTCCACAGCCACGTGGCCAGCGTGGCTGCAAAAAACCCCACTGTTTTACCTTCCTGCTTTTTACGGCGGTACCTATTTATCTACTAGCACTGACATGTTTTGGAACCACTAGGTTGGCAGGAGCTCGGGTTGTCAGTGGGAGCTCGCTCCGCTGTGTGGCACCCAGGATTCGAAATGCCGAGCTGCTGACATTGCAGCCGACAGTTTTCAGAGGCCTTAGTCCACTGAGCCACCACGGAGCAGTGTTATTCAATGTAAAGTCTATTGGAAGCATCATATCAACTAGAGATGGGCACGAATAAAAAAAAAATGCCATTTCGTTTGTCATTTGTCGTTTGGAGGGTCCATTTCGGTTCGTTTCCGTTTTTCATGAATTTTTGCAAAAAATTCATTTTCATTTTCGTTCGTTTCATTACCATTTCGTTACCATTTATTTCATTTTTTGTGATTTTTTTTTTTTAGGATTTTAAGCAATTCACTCATATTGCAGCAACGGAAATGAAACGCACGACAAAATTTCCGGTGTTTCTGTTCGTTTCGTTTCATTTTAGAGACAAAATTTGTTTGTCATTTCATTACGTAACGAAACGAAAAAACAAAAACGGAAACAAAAAATTGTTCGTTTCGTGCCCATCTCTAATATCAACCCATATGAGTCCTCTTGGGTGGCCATTCTCTCTGTTCTGCAATCTTCCCTAGCTCCATCAGACTTGGGAGGGGTTGGAATCGAGTGTTCCAGGGAAAAGTGTGGCAGCTTGGCAGAAGTCATGGACAAGTCTGCTTGTCATTAGGAGGTGAGAATATGTACTGTGAGGTTCTGTGCCAGGTGCCCCTTGTGACCGCAGACCTGGGCAGCCTAACTTGAGTTTGATGATGACTCTGGGCCTTTTCACAGGACCCCTAAGATCTGCTGGCCACTTAAATTCAGACCAGAGATCTTGGGGGTTCGTTGCTCTTCCTGCGTCTCCAGCCCTCCGCACTTCCTTGCTCCTGCCTGCGTGAGGGGAGGGAGAAAAAGAGAGAGGAAAAAATGCAGGCTCACCTCCGAAGCCACCCGTCATTGTCCTGATTCCTTCTCTTAAAGGGGCGGGAGGCAAAAAAAAAAAAAAACAGAAGCAAGGAGAGCCCGGCACTCACCAGATTACCTCCGGATCTGGGGATTTTCACCCTCCGTGAGCAGGTACATGAAAAGTGCACTGGGACGCGCTTAGGTGGGCGTGGCCGCACTTAATTTCCTGCAAACTCCAGAGCTGGTGCGGAAACAATGGTAAGCTCCGGAGCTGGCAGCCATTTGCGGCGGAGTTTAGGGGTCGTGTACAAATACCCTCTGTTGCCGGAGCCAGGAAATTGCTGAGCCCTCCGTGAAAGGGCCTTTCCAACAGGTTGCTTCGCTGCCACAGCATCGCCTGCTATTTCAAGACCACATTATTCCTGTCTTGCTTCTCTCTATTCCCCCCCCCCCAATCTCTTTTCCCCTAGAGTACCCAGAGTGGAGAATTAGCAATAAAGCTTTCTGCTGAATAGGCAAGGCAGGCAAAGAAGAATTGGCTGGGGAAGACAGACAGGCTTCTTGGTTGTTGCTCCCTCGAAGGGCGCAGTGTGAGGTTGGGGAGTTAGATTGTAAGGAGATGCTGGAATGGCTGTGAAATTTTGGGGGAAGGGCCAACGATGGTGGAAAATAGAGATGGGTATGAAATGAACAATTTTTCTTTTTCATTTTTGTTTTTTCATTTCGTTACATAACAAAACGAAAAACGAATTTTGCCCCCAAAATGAAACAAAACGAACAGAAACACCAGAAATTTTGTCGTCCGTTTCGTTTGGCAAAAACATTGAATGGTAGAGATGGGAATGAAATGAACAATTTTTAGTTTTCATTTTCATTTTTTCGTTTCATTACGTAACAAAAACGAAAACGATTTTTTTTGCAAAAATTCACAAAAAACGGAAACAAACTGAAACGGACCCCTAAACGACAAACGACAAACGAAACACCATTTTTTTGAGTCGTGCCCATCTCTAGTGGAAAATCCTCAACTGAAAGAAGATTCATATTGCCAGGAGGGAGGAGAAGATTGTGGAAAGATTTGCCTTCTCGCCTTCATCCCAGAGGATCTTACCAAATTGGAGGATAGCGTTGAAGAAGACACCTGGATCCAGGGCAAGATGAATGCACATTGAAGCCCTTAGGATAGGTTTGGAGGCTGCATAACCTTAATTCTGCCCTTGAAAATACGTTAACTAGGTGCATCTAAAAACAGCTAAAACTGGTTCCTTTGGGATAAGAAGAGTAGAACTGTGTTACATCCCTTCATGAACCATAGCAAGTTAGAAAGTTCCGGGGATGGGGGGGGGGAACAGTGGGAAACATTTTCTAGTTATTGCTGAAAAGTGGTGGCTCTGCGGGCTAGAGCAATGAAAACTGTCAGCTGCAAAGTTGGCAGCTCGGCGGTTCTAATCCCGGGTGCCACGCAGCGGAGCAAGCTCCCGCTGATAACCCCAGCTCCTGCCAACCTAGCAGTTTGAAACCACATCAATGCAAGTAGATAAATAGGTACCACTGTAAAAAGTGGGAAGGTTGAACGGTGTTTCTGTGCAGCCATGCTGGACATGGCCACAGACTTGCACAATGCTGGCTCTTCGGCTTGAAAACAGAGATGAGCACTGCCCCTAGAGTCGGACACTCCCAGGTAGGAGAGGACATGATGGCATCATGAATTCCCATGGACGGTCTGCTCGCATCTGCAAAGCTTATTATGTTCATCTCCATTGAAGGCACCACCCCAAATTCTATGACATCTCTGTCTAGGAGTGTGGAGGCTGCGAATAAGGCTATTGCCAGTGTTCAACAACTGTTCTTTATCTATAAAATAATAGCTTTTGGTTTGTTGGTTTCACGGAACTAGCTTTCTATTTTTTAAAGTGTTTATTTTGTTTTTAATGCTGGTGCTGGTGGTGGCTGCCGGTTACTTGTCTCATAATCATGAAAAAGTGCTTTGTGGGGGTGGTCTTTTTTTTAAAAAAAAAAAGCTTTATCTCTTCCTGTATTCATTATTTGTCCCTGCTTCCTTCTTCTGTACAGTTCTTCCACTTGGGTTCTTTGTTTCTTTCCCTCGCTTTTATATCTGACTTGGGAGTCGAACTCTGCCTGTGAATTGTTGTCATGGTGAATTTTTATGAAGTACGTGTCGCCGTACTGATGAATTTTCTGTACATCGGGCTTTTCAGAGACTTAACACACAGTCTAGGATGAAATTCTCCTTCTTCCACTATCAGCTCCGTAGGCGAAAGATTTATACGATCTGAAGAGAAACCACTGTTCCTTCTATAAAGACACACGGGCTAAGCTTTTATCTCCAATAATCTATAAATATCCAGGACGCTCTGGTCATTATTATACTCAATTACTTCTATCAGATATGAATTTTTCTGTAATATATAGTGTGGCCAGGTTCTGTGCCGCAGCGATCAAAATCCGCAGGACAATGACCAGCGTCATCACTTAACTAAAAGTACCACTTACGATACATAGCTCCTAAGTATCAACAACTCTTGGCTAACAAACAAATGTGGGATGTCTTATGTGTATGGAACAGTATGTATATACACTATGTACTCTGATGTCTTTTGTACATCTATCTTGATCTTCCTCTACGGCTCATTGACATCACTCATTCCTCAGATACTAATAAGGTATAGCTTCGTGATGGTCAGGATGGATTTGTGGGCAGTTTCTATATTATATATTTTATATATAATATATTTTATATTCTATATTTTATATCTTATCTATTTTACTACTATTTATATACCGTATCCTATTGCTGGTCACTGACCGTAATAAAGTTTGATTGATTGATGGATGGATTGAGCTCCATAGGCTGATTTGTTGTGCTCCTAGAGCTGCATAGAGACCAGTCGTGGGGAATTGGCAACGATTCCAGGAACATATGATTTGGCCCCGCTTTTCGAACAAAACCTGTCCAAAGTCCCCCCCCCCCCAAAAAAAAAGTCAAAAGCAATTTGGAGCCTGGAAGGTACTAGTCAATTATAGCTAGTTACAAACTACCGTATATACTTGAGTATAAGTCGAGGCCCTAATTTAACACCTAAAAACTGGGGAAATGTATTGACTCGAGTATAAGTCTAGGGTGGGAGATGCAGCAGGGCCTGGCAACTCCTCCTTTGTAAGCTGGGGGAGTGGTGTGTGATGTTTAAAATGACTTTTAGCCACTGACCCAAGCACTTGCCAGGCCCTGCTGCATTTCCCACCCTAGACTCCCCTGTGATGCAGAGGGGGGTCATGAGAAGTGGCACACAATGTTTAAAATGACTTTTAGCCACCGACCCAAGCACTTGCCTCAGTGGCTAAAAGTACTGACCCGCATATAAGTCGAGGGCCCCTTTTTTCAGCCCAAAATTAGGGCTGAAAAAACTAGGCTTATATTCGAGTATACACAGTAGTTACAAAGTGCCGTAAGTTAAGAAGTCAGCACAAGCATTTACTGTTGTGTGACTTGGTGCACAGCAGCAAATGTCTACACTGACTTCTTAACGTGGGGCATCTTGCCACTAAAATTTATGCCAGTGGAGTCAGGATGGCAAAAGTCTTCAGCTGAATCCCAGCCTTTAAAAAACAAGCAAGCAAACAAAAAGACTACAGCTTCCAAACTTAATGGTAGGGAACCGATCAGGGTAAGTTGCAGCTGCTGAACATTCACAATGTCAGTGCTGCTTTTGCTGTGCATGGACAAAACTCTGCTAGTTTGAAAAATCACACCCATAATTCCTGAATCCTCTTCAACAGAGTTCATTTGCATGCCAGTCAAAGGCACTTGGATACCTTTGGTTATCCAACCCGTCAAATTATCTTGTAATGCAGTGGTTCCCAACTTGGGAGTCGGGAACCCTTTGGGGGTCAAATGACCACTTCTCAGGGGTCGCCATGAGCCAGTGAAGAAAAAGGCACAAATGGCTTGGGTCTGGAGGAGGAGGTGGAGAAAGGGGGGAGTGAGTTACAGCTTGATAGGTTGGAGAGGATGTCAGTCAATGGCACCGAAGGCTGTGATTGGCTGAGGGTGCCTGTAGAGGGAAGTTCTCTATGGCACCTGTGGCAGTGACCTGCCAAAGGGGGTTTCCTCAGGGTCATTCCTTGTACAGAATGTGGGCTCTGTTTCTCCCAGTGGATCTAATTCATCGTCTTTCCTCTCCCTGGATCAGGAGAGTGATGTCTCTATGGGGCATTGAAAGACAATTCCCTTTATTCATGCATGCTTTCCTGTACTTTCTCCAGGATCAATGTTTTATTTCCTTCTTTATACCAACAGCCCGCAAAATCAATAGCTATTTATGTTTGAAAATGGAAGCCTATGCAGCTCGCCCAGGGAGAAGTCTGCAGAAAGAGTCAGAACCTTCCCCCCCCCCCAACACACACCATTTAGGATCCTCCCCAGAAGGCAGAACATTCAGGGTTGCTGTACAACTCCCAGATAGGCACTTGGGGAAACATGGCGAGTGACATCAACCTGAGTTAGCCAAGACCACAAGCAAACTGGAGACAGTGGGGGAGACTCTAAAAGGTGCTGGGCTCTGGAACCAAAACCTTGATATGAATGAATGAATCATTTATTGCAGTCAATGACCAAATCCAAAATACATACATACAAACCTATCTATCTATCTATCTATCTATCTATCTATCTATCTATCACTTACTTACTTCTTTCCTGCCTTCCTGCCTTCCTTCCTTCCTATCTATCTATCTATCTATCTATCTATCTATCTATCTATCTATCTA
>JAHTLZ010000252.1:5494571-5517762 GCA_023846285.1 Phrynocephalus versicolor
CTATCTATCTATCTATCTATCTATCTATCTATCTATCTATCTATCCCTTCCTTCCTTCCCTTCCTTCCATCCATCTCCCCTTCCCCTCTCCTTCCTTCCTTCCTTCCTTCCCTTCCATTCCTTCCATCCATCCATCTCCCCCTTCCCCAATCCTTCCTTCCTTCCTTCCTTCCTTCCTTCCTTCCCTATCTATCTATCTATCTATCTATCTATCTATCTATCTATCTATCTATCTATCTATCTATCTATCTATCTATCTATCTATCTATCTATCTATCTATCTATCTATCATTTCCTTCCTTCTTTCCTTCCTTCCTCCCTCCCTTCCTTCCTATCTATCTATCTATCTATCTATCTATCTATCTATCTATCTATCTATCTATCTATCTATCTATCTATCTATCTATCTATCTATCTATCTATCTATCTATCTATCTATCTATCTAGAAACTAACATAGAAAGTTACTGCACAGCCTCAAAATATAGAACATCAGAAATCCAAACAGTAATCTTGTAAAATGCATTGTGATTCACAACTCAGAATGGTATGGAATCAACACTTCCTACCACCCAACAGTTACTCCTTTCCCTTATTTTCAAGTAACACATTCCGGCGGTTACAAATCTCTGTTTTAAACTAGTTTAGGTCACCAGAGATGAGGCAATGTCCTATGTATATTATTGTGTTGCTATCTTTATTCCCACTATCTTTCCAAAGGGTCATATGGCATAGCATTTACCTGTTCCATAGCAGTTGTGCCTTAGGTGGTTGTTTCCAACAAAACACACAAACGACAACAAGATCCATGTGGCAGTTAGCCACCTGCGTCTCTGTCTTTGTCAGGGTCCTGGACTTAAGGTTATTTTTATTCCACAATGCAAGCTATATTACTGTTATTCATGTAGGGCCTAGTTTTCCCATCTTAATGGAGTTCTCCCGCTCTGAATCTTCATTTTTCCTTGACGATAATCACCTATCCTAACAAGATATATGAGGTCTCTGCAGATTGTGTTCTATATTTTACAGTGCCTGTCTGCAAAGGATACTTATTTATCATGTCTAGCGGGGAGAAAGGTGTGCACAAAATCTTAACTACATCATTCAGATCTCTAAGATTCAAAGACCCAAGAATGGGAATAAGAGACTTCAGTCACAGTTCTGATAAAAGTCCATGGCCAGGCTCCGGAAAGTTACTTTTTTGGTGCATGACTCCAAAAGAATTCCCCAAGTAACCATTGGCTCAAAACCTGGAAACTATTTTTTAAGAGGCACGTTTATCCCAATACCCTTCAGTGTGTTTGGAAAGTCACCCAGTGTTGTTGCAACGGGTTAATACTGTAAAAGCAACTTGTGACAATATTTGTTGCATTGCTTTTACTTTTCCATCAGTTTTGATTACTTTTGGTTTGCAAGTGGATTGATAAGGGAAAAAACCTGAACAATTATGCTCAAATGCATCTAAAATGCCTTAGAACTCCCTTTTTAAATTTAACTTTTGCATATAAGCCTCTGAATGCCTCTTCCTCAAAACTTCTACCCACCCTGCCTGTATATCAGATCCTGGTCGTTATCAAGTATTGGTCATTAGTAGAGATGGGCACGAAACGAGCGATTTTTCATTTTCATTTTCAGTTTTTTCGTTTCCTTACATTACGAAATGAAAAACGAATTTTGATCCCAAATGAAACGAAATGACCCGAAACACGAGAATTTTTGTCGACAGCTTCGTTTTCGTTACGGCAAATACATTGAATTGTGCTAAATGGTAACGAAACAGCAATTTTTCTTTTTCTTTTTCATTTTTTCGTTTTGTTACGTATCAAAATGAAAACGATTTTTTTTTGCAAAAAAAAAACTCACGAAAACGGAAACAAACCGAAACGGACCCCTAAACGGCCAAACGACAAACGAAACACCATTTTTTGGAGTCGTGCCCATCTCTAGTCATTAGTCATGGCTTTCTGACTGAGTTTGATTTAGGCACAGTCTGTCTACCTCTCATCATGTTCCCCTTTCATCAGGTTCCAGACAAATCAGAAGCAATTCACACCTCCACCAGGAAGGCCACGGCTAATGAAGCCTTGAACCATCTTTCCTTAGACTGATGAAGCTACTTGGACGAGTAGTGAAACGGGGCATTCTCACAGGAAAAGAGGTCCAGTTGCCATGACTCACTTCCAGATAACCTCACCTGGGTGACTGTGATTCTTATAGACATATTTGGATGAGTAACACAATGTTTCAACCTAATAAGAAAAGAAGTCCAGCTGCCAGGACTCAACGTCTGGAAAATGTGTTCAATTCAGTCTTTACCTAACTTGGTGGCCACCATCTTACCTAATACCTAGTCCATAAAGACTCATTCAGAACTTGGAAACATTACTGTATGTTCACCATTCTGGTCTGGCGAACAGGTTTTAGAGGCTGTGTTCAAATAAACAGAACATCCATTTCCTAAGCTCTGGTTTTACTGATGGAATGTTTATAGTTGTGGTTTGTCATTGTCTTAAATCTCTAGTGGTGCCTGAAGCAAATACTTAACACGGGGCTACCGTATTATCTGAACAAAATAATTTCCCAGGTTGGCTATGAGAGCGAGGCGTCCCTTTTGTAATATGTGAAAATTTAAATCAAATCAGGCCATGTCGGCTCAATATTGATTGGTTCCAGAAGGAATGCCAGGTGGGTTGTAAGCAGATATGAAGGTGTTGTATTTTGATTATCCTGTCAGTGCCATAGGGAAAGCCTTCGGTCTCCCCCCACCCTCCACATTTTAGAGTCAACATCTGTATTTTCTTCAGATAATTATACAACGTCCAAGACCTCTTGGGAGAATATAATAGCAACCACCGAGGGGAGAAGCCACCCAGAAGGCTCTCAATTTGCCATGCCTGTCACTCAACTCAACATAAGAAAAACAAAAGCCACGTACGCAAGCAAAGGCGGTGGGGGTAAAAAACTACAGGCCTGACACTAAAGCAAACTGGAATGAAGTGGTGGCGAATTTAACAACAGGGTAATTAAATGAACGAGAGTTTAATGAATGCATAATAAAACGTGTTGGGTTTTAAATAACAGAGGTAAATTGAATTATGAATTAAGGAGGGGGGAATCTCTTCCGTGCCGCTATTGATCACATATGCGTCCATGGCACCACAGCCGTTGAGTCGGAAGCTCATTTTTAGAGATGGGCACGACTTAGCAGTATTTTCGTTTTTGTTTTCGTTTTTTCGTTTTCATTACGTAACGAAACAAAAACGAAAAACTGTTCAAAAATGGACCAAAAACGGAAACGAAACGACTAATTTTGAGCCAATTTTCATTTTTGTTACTGGAAAAACACAAAATGGAGCTAAATGGGGAGAAACGAAAAAATTTTCGTTTTCATTTTCGAAACGAAAACGAAAAATTTTGAAATTAGCTCATGAAAACGGAAACGAAACGAAACGGACCCTAGCCGAAAACGAAAACGAAAACGAAAAAAAATTTCTGAGTCGTGCCCATCTCTATTCATTTTATTTCATACTGGCCAGTTATTAACTGTTAATGATTTTTTTTTGCACCTTTTGTGAATCAGGGTTCTACCGTTTCCTCTCTGAGCAACTCCTGAACAGCAGGCAATTTGTGCATCGACCTGTCATTCATTTTGCCAGCCCTTTGAGGATGGTTTCATTTTTAAACATAATTTTATCGGTGCCCTTGAAAAGGTCATCAGACCCATGCCCACGCCCACCCCCACCCACCCCGGAAGAGAAAGCAACAGCTCCACAACAGCAGCATCATGTGGAGGAAGGAAAATGGTGAGGAAGGAAAATGGCAGCGTGCTGCCTTGTTAGATTTTAACCCTGTGCGAGACAGAGAAAGGTAAAGCAATTGGAACTGCGTGTATCAGCCAGTTCCGAGCACCACCTGAGCTCACGTGGTTCATTTCATAACCTACTGGTTCCAAAATGAAATGCCCATCCCTAATCACAAGTACCAATTCCCTTTGCTATTGCACTGGCTGTCTGCTATTGCGCAACAGAATAGAGTCCCTTGTACAATATCTTTGCAATGAGGCATCCTGTTTTCCATCTCTCCTCTGCCCCTCCATCTTCCTTCTACAGTTGATCAGAAACACCTTTGCTCTTCTCAAGACACTGATCTACAACTGCAAGTAATTTGATTTTTGCTCTCTAGCAATGAAAAACTGGGATATTCATTTCATCTCTATCAGGGTGCAGAAGCAAGTCAAATATTTTATACGACACAAATGCCCGCAAGGCAATGAATCCTAGCAGCAAACACAAATCCAGGTGCCCCAGCGCATATGATCCCTGCCTCAAATGCCTTATATCTAAGGAAATGAATCTGCAGTGCTTGAAAGAGAATATTAAATTCTTTACTGAAAGCACCCCAGTTCGATGCCTGCGAAAACTTAATTCGGACTGTAGTGCAAACATATTACGTAGATTGGGGGGATTGAAAAGGTAGACCTAAAAAGGATGGGTCTCTTCAAGTTTATAGGGCTTGGTGTCACTGAGGATCCTTAGGAGTTGGTCAAATGCATCTCAGGGGCAACCCACATGGTGCTCCCAACACCATGGGGGGGAGGAGGAATGTTGGGTGCCAGTTGTGGGTTACAAGGAGGTTCCTTCTATTGCTGCCACCAGGTGCAATGCTGGGGAAAGAGCTCTTTTTTAAAAGATCCAGTTCTGGCTTCTTGTTACAATCAGGGCCGGCGCTAGGGTTTTTTGCGCCCTGGTGAGAGGTGGGGTGGCGGTGTGGCGGTGGGGGGATGGCAACGGGCATGGGGCGGACGGCAACGGGCACAGGGGGTTGGTGGCATTGGGCACAGGGGCAGCGGGCAGACGGCGGCGGGCGGTGGGGGGACGGGTGGTGGTGGCCAGCAGCGGTGGGGCAGTGGGGGGGCAGCAAGCTGACCAGCACCCGCTCTCCATTTTGGCACCCTAGCCAACTGCCTAGTTTGCCTTAATGGACGTGCCGGCCCTGGTTACAATATCGGAAAAGTCATCCATTATTGCTCTTCATTGCAAAATTGGGGGGGGGGAACCAACCCTACTACCTCATTGTGTCCCTTGTCATACTTTTGTGTCACTTGCCATTCCTTTTTTTAAAAAGGAGGGGGTAATTCTTATCGATCCCTTTCAAACAGTTTTGGAAAGACAGAAAAATAAAACAGGATCTGTTCTCAATCATCCCAGAGTATAGGATGTGCAACAATGGGCTCATATTCAAGCTGAAGAGCCAGTGTTGTGCAAGTCCATGGCCACATGGCCAGCACGGCTGCAAGGAAACACTGTTTTACCTTCCCACTTTTTATGGTGGTACCTATTTATCTACTTGCATTTTACATGCTTTCGAGCTGCTAGGTTTCCAGGTACTGGGGTGATCAGTAGAAGCTCACTCTGCTGCATGGCACCCAGGATTCAAAGTACCGAGCTGCTGACTTTGCAGCCAACAGTTTTGGAGCCTTAGTCCGCTGAGCCACCATGCCCCTTTTCTAAGGAAGCATACAGTCCTTTAAATGACTCTCTCTCTCTTAAAGAACCAGTTTTGGGCAAACTATGTGGCCATTACAGTTTCGAGTTTGATGTACAACGTTTGTATTGTCACACCTGCTAAAACAGGCAGCTGGCCTCCCCCAAGCTACAGTTTTCCTTCTTGGCGTTTCTGCTGAGAAAAAACTGCTACCCATGGACATTGGCAGGACCCCGTGGTTTGCTTAGTTAGGGTTAGGAAAATTACTGGATTCTTTGATGCCGCATAATGGGATTATCCACGCACTCTCCGCTGGCCAACTCTAAGTACTTAATGTTTCTCGTCAGGGACATAAAGCCGAACATGGAGATGTTGTGGTTGAGACTCAGAGGAGACACAAATTGAAGTCGATCCCCCGCTTGGAGCAAAATTTAGATGATGCCAAGGAGTTTGCAAGTGTCCCTGTGCAGAAGATGGGAAGCAGCTGGTTTTGCAGCCACTGGAACTGTAAAAGCTCCTCCGTCTCTCATCAGAAGCCAGGGAGGGGGAGAGGAGATTTGTCATCAAAGACTTCATGGCGTAGGGGTCGGCGTTAAGGATCAAACAGCCTCCGTGAATTGCCAGTGAGTTTCATAAGGACTCTTTCCGGTGGCTTTGTTGGTTGCCAATTCTCTTCCATTTCCCTTTGAAGGCCTTCTAATGAAGTCACAGCGAGGCACCGGGAACATTTTTGTAGGCCACACAGTTTGATCTTGTTTCCTGGAATAAGGAATCTGCCTCATTCTTGGTCAGAGGATAGATCCATCTCGCTCGGTGGCCCTCAGCCTTGGGCACTCAGAGGTTCTTGGACTACCAGTGCCAGAAATCCCAAACAGCACAGCTAATACGGAAGGCTTCTGGGTGTTTTAGTCCAAGAATATTGGGGGAACCAAGGTTGGGAAGCACTGAGCTAGCTGACCATGGTCTACATCAGTGGTTCTCAACCTGTGGGTCCAAGATGTTCCTGGACTGTAACTCCCAGAAGCCTCCACCACTTGCTGTGCTGGAAGGGGTTTCTGGGAGTTGCAGTCCAAGAACATCTTGGGACCCACCGGTTGAGAACCACTGGTCTACATTGAGTAAAGCAAAAGCAAAGTGTTCTGCTTATATACCGCCCCATACCACTACAAGTGGTCTCTGGGCGGTTTACAGTTTTAATTACAGTATGCAGGCTACACATTGCCCCCCCAGCAAGCTGGGTACTCATTTTACCGACCTCGGGAGGATGGAAGGCTGAGTGAACCTTGAGCCTGCTACCGGGGATTGAACCCAGGTCGTGAACACAGTTTTACCTGCAGTACAGGCATTTAACCACTGCGCCACGAGGCTCCTTACTGTCTCTCCGAAATCTCGGGGAAAGGACTTTCCCCAATGTCTGCTTCTGAATCCTTTCAACTGGAGCAGCTGGGAACAGGATCAGGAAAAGTCTAAATGGAAAACAGATGACATACAACTCCGCTGTGGCTCCATCCTGCATAAAAGGTTATGATATAGGGGTGGCAAGCACAGATCTTTCCCCAGGGTTCTGCCATTCTGAACATGGAACAAGTTCCATGTAGGGCAACAAGATTGATCATGAAGCTCATAACCAAGCCCTATGAGGAAAGACTTAAAGAAATGTGGATATTTATCCTTGGGGGGGGGGAATAAGATTGAGCAGTGATACAATAGAATTTTTCAAATATTTGAAGGGCTATCATGCAGAGGAGGAGCAGGATCTGTTCTCAATCATCCCAGAGTGTAGGACGTGCAACAGGGGACTCAAGTTACAAAAACCCAGCTTTCAGCTGAATATCAGGAAAGATAAAGCTAATGGTTCTCCCAGCACATGTGTGCTAGTCGTGTCTGACTCAAGGGACAATGCTCATCTCTTTAGTCAAGCCCCAGAGCCAGTGTTGTGCAAGCCCGTGGCCATGTGGCTGGCATGACTACACGGTAACACTGTTTTACCTTGGCACTTTTTACAGCGGTACCTATTATCTACTTGTATTTACATGCTTTTGAACTGCTAGGTTGGCAGGAGCTGGGGTTAACAGCAGGAGCTCACTCAGCTGCGTGGCACCCGGGATTCGAACCACGGAGCCACCGACTTTGCAACCAACAGTTTTCGGTGCTCCAGTTACCTCCAGAGATGGTGAGTGCTCCAATGCTCAAAGTCTTCAAGAGAAATTTGGACAACCACCTGGAAGATATCCTTTGATTTCAGTTCCTGCCCCAAGCAGGGGATTGGACTTGATGCCCTTGTAGGCCCGTTCCAACTTCACTATTCTATGATTTCAGTGTCTTCTGGTTTTGTGAAGAAGGTAAGCTCCTTGTGATGCCTCCAGCACCAGGCAAGACCTGGCATGAAAGTAGAAGAGATGGACAGGGTTCCTAGTCAGCAAATCATGTGGAAGTTGGGAGAGTGATTCACGGAGTTGTAGGAGAGATTGAGGTCTTTGCACTTCAAAGATATCCCCACAAGGGATTCCAAATCTCAATCTTAATGTAAATTCTAACTGGGTAAGATAGTCAAGGGGGAAGCTGCTCCAATAGTTGAACAAGTTGAAGCTTTGTTGAATCCAGTTCCTTCTGACCATAGCAATGCTGGGAATGAGTTAGGACTACCCTCACCCTGTTTAAATTTAAAGTGTGATCAGACAACAAGAAAGGACCATGTCTGACCGTGCTGGAAAGTGTCACTTTGCTGGGATCAATCTCTGTTAAAGCAACCTTTCCGCCTGCGCAGGAATTACGACTAGAGATGGGCACCTTATGGAAAATGATAGAGATGGGCACGAAACGAACAATTTTTTGTTTCCGTTTTTGTTTTTTCGTTTCGTTAGCTAACGAAACGACGAATGAATTTTCTCTTTAAAATGAAACGAAACTAACAGAAACACTGGAAATTTTGTCGTGCGTTTTGTTTCCGTTACTGCAATATGAGTGAATTGCTTAAAATCCTAAAAAAAATCACAAAAAATTGAAATAAATGGTAACAAAATGGTAATGAAACGAATGAAAACGAAAATGAATTTTTTGCAAAAATTCACAAAAAAACGGAAACGAACCGAAACGGACCCTCCAAATGACGAACGACAAACGAAATGCCATTTTTTGATTCGTGCCCATCTCTAGAAAATGACATGCTGTTTCGTCATTTTGTAAGCTTCTGAAATGTCATGAAACGAAACGGAAAACAGGATTTTGTTACAAAATGAAACGAAATGCTTCTTTTTCTCTTTGAAAATGAAACATTTCATCACTCTGTAAAATGGCTCCCTTGTAGAAAGCTACCCACCAAATATGGTGCCTCTAGGACCCAGGGCAGCCCTTTTATAGAGTAACGAATTGTTTCGTTATTTTTTATTTTGTTATAATTTTTTTACAAACATTCATTTAAAAATAAAACAAAACAAACTGCTAGTAGAAATGAAACGAAACACTATTCTTCCATTTTGTGTCCATCCCTAATTGCTACTTCAGCCCATCCAACCTCAAAAAGAGAGGCCGTGCCACTGGCTCAAAGAGGTCCAGCTTCACAGGTACACAATCTCCTGTACATTGCATGATCACCACGAAACAGCCTCACGCTGGATTGTGCCACAAACACTCTGAAACCTGAGTGATTTCCCTGTCCGAGTGCATAATAATTTGCATCAGCCTTGTGGGCTGGGTCCCTGGGCCGGAGGGGATTTGGATCCGGCTCCTGGTTCATCTCAACCACCCACAGCCACTGCAGCTTTGAGTTGGGATTGCAATTTCAGGAGAGAAGAAAAATATTTAATATTTATGGAAATCTCTCACCTTGCGAAGCTAATTCCAAACCAGAGCCAGAGGGAGCCAGCTCAGTCATCACCAAGACGACACCTGAAAAATAAAGGAGGGAAATTAAAAGAGAAGCAAGTCTCAAACCGGTATCAAATTGGAAAGTGCATTCTTGTGGAATGAGGACTGTGTGAAGGCCACCAGCCTGTGATTTAAAGCCTTCCTCAAGGGAGCTCTCTGATGTTCTTTCTCTGCACAGAGAACACACACACACTCTCTCTCTCCTTCTCTCTCGCTCTCTCTTGATTGAGAGAGAGAGAGAGAGATGATCCCTGGGAAAGGTTCTTTAAAAATCAAAACACACTGTGCTTCTTGTGGCTTATAATTTCTGAAGCAGCATCTCCCCAACGCAGTTTCAAGCTTGACTTCTTTTTCATTATATATATATGAAAATCATACATATATAATGAAAATCAAGCAAAATCTCCCAGATAAACGAAATAGTATTTGGTATTATTTAACGGAACCTGCAGGTTGATTTGTTTAATGCATTGATCAATCAATTAATAACTTGGTCACTCAAAGCTGGGACTTGGACCAAACATGGTTTTAAGCCATGTCTGTGAAGATTCTCAGTCATCCAGGCGAGGTTATCTGAAACCTGAGACACGGCAACTGGACTTTTTTTTCGTGTGAGATCGAAACGTTTTGCTACTTATCAAAGCAGCTTTGTCAATCTGAGGAAAGTTAGTGTTACGGGCCCTCATTAATAGTTCACTTTCATTTCACATCATACGGGTCTGAATAAGCCGTATGGCCCTCACATCTGCTGATTCACTAACCGCTGATTCAGTTATCTGCAATTGCTGATCAGCAGATGCAGGGGAGGTTCGAGCCCGGTGGTGAGGAGGGGAAAGAGAAAAAAAGAAAACTTACCAATGTTGAGCCCTCCTCACCAATGCCACCGCACGCTGGTCACCCTCCAGAGGGGTTGGGTGGGGATTTAAGAGGACCTGCCTGGCCAACCTGCCTTTGAACTTCCCGCTCAAGTCCTGGCCAGAGGACCAGAAGTTTTGAACTTCCCGCTTGAATTCAAACTTCTGATCCACCACCTGGGACCTGAGCGGGAATTGAAACTTACCCCTCCCTGCCTTGCGTGCAAAATATCTTATACAAAATGAATAACTTTGGTTGTTGTAAAAGTAAGCACACATATGCACAGATGCACACAGGGGCAAACGGACTCGGCGAGGTAGCTCAAAAGAACTAGTCAAAGGGCCCTAATGACCAAGTGGTGAGATTTCCTCACTTCCTCTGAAACTCTGCTGTTTTCCTTTTTTTTGTTGTTGTTGTTGCTGCTACTTTTCTTGTTCTTGTTCTTCTTGTTCTTCTTGTTCTTGTTCTTCATCATCATCATCATCATCATCATCATCTTCTTCTTCTTCTTCTTCTTCTTCTTCTTCTGTCTTTTATACTATCCCATAGTTCTAGGGCATTCTCGGGGCAGTTTGCAACATAATTATGCAAGGAACATGTTGCCCTCCCCCCCCACACACACACACATTTTCCCAACCTCACAAGGATGAAAGGCTTGAATCAATCTTAAGCCAACTTCCTGAGCCCGTCAGGACTGAACTCAAGTCTTGAGCAGAGGCTTAGTTGCAGTACTGATATTTGACCACTGAAACCATGGTTTAACCACTGAAGAGAAGTACGAAAGTTTAACCACGGTTGTTGTTTTTGTTGTTGTTGTTGTTGTTGTTGTTGTTGTTGTTGTTGTTGATGATGATGATGATGATGATGATGATGATGATGATGATGATGATGATGATGATGATGATGATGATGATGATGTGCCATCAAGTCAATTCTGAGTTATGGCCACCCTTGACAGGGTTGCCCAGGTAGAGAATATTACCATTCATTTCTTCCGGGGGTACCCTGGGACTGTGCAGTTTGACCAAGGCCACCCAGGCTGGCTCTTCTTCCTGAAGCACCATCTGGGAATAGAACTCCAGATACCTAAACCACTGAGCTCTCCAGTTGAGGAAATACAGCACAGCCTTACTTTCACCCTCAGTGAGCCTAAATCTGCATGCCTTATTCCAAATCAGTTCTGAGGCCGCTTTGAAGCTAAATCAATGAAACCCTGGTAGGACAATTTCAGGGCATGGTCACTGATCACACCTTTGCATCACTTCCTGTTAAACTTTAGTGGTTTGACTGTAGCTGCGGTCTGTCTCAGTAGAGGGGAGTAAGAAACCCTAGCATGCAAGAGGAAGGGGGAGAGAGAGAGAGAGAGAGAGAGAACAATCTTTGAGATTCTCAAGAAGTTTTGACTGCCTTGCTTTGGTGCTGGAACCACGCCACCTCCTCCTGAGTGACAGTCCAGGGGACCTTGATGTTGACAGTGCCGGGAGAAATGCCACATCGCTCATCAGTCCCCGTGGGCCCGGCTCTGATCAGCATCTGATAGGAAGATCATATTCGAGATGATGATAAAGGAGGCGGAATTGAGAACATGCCACTCAACGTGGCAGTCAAAGGGAAAAGCAAGATCGGTCGTCCTTGCTCCTGTAAGCGTTTTTGAAGAGGAAAGGGAAAAGGCAAACAAGACATACCGTTCAGCACAGGCAGGAATAGAAAGGGATAAAAGGAGAAGCGAATACTGCCATGTCTGGCAGGCTCCAGTTTCCCCAGGAAAGGCACTGCTTTGATAGAAGCCATGCCTCAAGTGCCTGGTTTTTCTGTTTCCATTCTAATAGAGATGGGCACGAAACGAACAATTTTTCGTTTCCATTTTTGTTTTTTGTTTCGTTACGTAATGAAACGACAAACGAATTTTGTCTCTAAAATGAAACGAAACGAACAGAAACACCGGAAATTTTGTCGTGTGTTTCATTTCCGTTACGGCAATATGAGTGTATTGCTTAAAATCCTTTAAAAATCACAAAAAAATGAAATAAATGGTAACAAAATGGTAACAAACGAATGAAAATGAAAATGAATTTTTTGCAAAAATTCACGAAAAACGGAAACGAACCGAAACGGACCCTCCAAACGACAAACGACAAACGAAATGCCATTTTTTTAATTCATGCCCATCTCTACATTCTAACAAAGGAATTTGAGGCCCCATTTTTACCTCCTGTGACAGATGATGATGATGACGATGATTCTTCAGGACTGGGTTACCTGAAAGTCTGATCTTTTCCCAAATGGACCTACCTAATCCTTGAGGTTACCTGGAGGGACCTGACTCGATGTTCCTGGAATCGTCTCAATAGCAGTATGGTGGCAACTAACATTTCAGTGTATGTTTGAAACTCAACTACAGTGGGACCTCAACTTACAAATTTAATCCATTCTGAATGCCTGCTCTTAAGTCGAACTACTCATAAGTCAGGGTAGCTATCTAAAAAATTGAAAAAATAAGCTAAAAAATCCAAAAAAATGGGAAAAATATTTGTAAGTCAAGCAGACCATATCTAAAATTTGTAAGGCAGCTGTTAAAACGCCAACAGTTTTTCGCTCTTAAGTTGAATTGCTCTTAAGTCAAGCTGCTCATAAGTCAGGGTACCACTGTATTTTGAAACAGCCTTCCTATGTACTCTGTGTATTTTCAGAGCCATTGTAAGCATTGGCCAAAATCATATCACAACAGCAGAAGGTGATGGCATTACTGGCAAGGGTTGATTTTCAATAATACTTGATTTCCTCCTTCTGTCCCCCAGCTCCTCTGGCCGGCGGGTAATCTGTTTCATTGCATGAAAGCTGTGGGAATCACGAGGTGGAAGGGGGGAGTCTACTGCAAATATCCATTGCTGAATGACATTAGTGTAGGCATGTCCAAACTTTGGCCCTTCTGATGTTTTGGACCACAACTCCCAGAATTCTAAGCCTAGATTGCCAATGACAAAGGACAGTGGGAGTTGTGGTCCAAAACATCTGGAGGGCTGAAGTTTGGACATGCCTGCATTAGTGGCAGGAAGAGTTCTTACGTAATTAAAGACTCCCTCCTTTCAGCCCACGGCTCCCACGGCTTGCATTGAAATACATTGCTCATGAAGTTGACCAGCGCAGGACAGAAGGAGGAAGTCTTCAGTTCCTTTCCCTGCTGGTGATTCTAGCAACCATCTGCATATATAATTGAAACCAACAGGATTTCAACCACTGAGATTTTTTGTTTAATTGGCATAAATCTTGGCAAAACGCTGAATGTGAAGAAGTGAGCACTAAGAAACAAGGCCCTACTGCATGGAATGCATTTGCCGTGGTTTGAGCTGCTGTCTGAAAATACATCTAAACTGCAAACATGCATGGTTTGCTTAACGTCGGTCTTTCAGGGAACAGCGGGTGGGAAATAAGAAGACTCTTCCAGCAACGGCCAAGGCACAGACTTGAGAACCAGACTTTCCGTCCACTGGCATGTCTGTTGATAACCCGCCGCATATAACCCCACATGAACCAATTCCATCTTCCGCTCTGCCATTTCTCTTTACAAAGTAGACAGAAATGGAAATACTTTTGAGAGATGTCAGATGATGAAAGGGGCTGTCAAAATGCAAACGAATAAGTGTCATTTCCTGTCTCATTAATCTTACATGAACCGCAAGGTGCCCTGTTTACAGAAGGAACTAAAATAAATCAATAAATATAACAATTGCCCAAGGTCGGTGATCCAATCAATGAAGAAACGGACCAACCTACTTGGGGGCACCACATCTTGGAAGCAGGAATGTTGGACTTCTGCCCATAAGATGGTGCCACCTGCATATTTTAAATTATGGGTGTTTCCTCCACCAATTTTCACTCTTTCTTCAGCTGCATATAGTCTGGCTTTCTGTATACAGTGGACCCTCGTATAACAAGCAGTTTTTTTAAACAGAAAATCCACTTAAAGGAAAAAAATTCCAGTGATAGGGGGAAATCGCTTAACAGAATCGCCTGTGGGGTGAATCTGTGCAACAGAAAAACAGTTGTGAATAGGGATTAATCCGTTTTCAATGCATTCCTATGAGAAATTTGTACAAAGGAAAATTTGCTTAACAGAATGTCATTTGGAACAAATTAATTCCTTTATGCAAGGAACCACCATATGTTCTTTTCATATATGATTTTACCATATGTGTAAAGAAGAGGACAAAATGCACCCTCATCTGACACTTCTGAGTATATAAAATTGTTCTGTTTCTCCATATTCCTGCCTAACGGTTGCTTCTTCTCCCCTACACAATTTATACATCAGGATAATTAAGTGTTGAAGCACACCCATTTCTTTCAGAACACTCCAGTTTCTCATGATCCACACAGTCCACGGCATTGCTGTCGGCTATCAATCATAGGCTGACCATCATCTGGAATTGCTCAGTGTGCTCCTGTAGCCAGCAGATATTAAGATATGATCTCATGTGCCTCTTCTTTTTCAGGATCCAGCTTGTGGATTGGAATGTATATTGAATGTTTTGTCTGTGGAACATTGTTCTGTTTTCCATATTTGTTGACATGCTCTTCTTAGGATTTTCACAGATTTAGGTATTTTTGGCTTAAAATGATTTTATTGATATCCCATTAACTGCAGGTGATTTATTTCCCCCCCACTACATTCAGAGAGCTGAAAGGACGAGAAGGAAAAGGAGAATAAAACAAGAGAGTGTGCCATCTGCGGATGGAAAAATAGAAGAAAGAGAGGAGAAGACCTGAGATAAAAACCTTACTCTTTAAGGAGGCTTATGGCAACCTTAAAAGCTGAGCACATCTGATCTCACCTGATTTCGGAAGCTAAGCAGGGTCGGCCTTGGTTAGTACTTGGATGGGAGACCTCCAAGGAATACCAGGTGCTGTAGGCGGATGGAGTAGGAACTGGCAAACCACTCCAGTATTCCTGCCAAGAAAACTCCATGGACATGGGGTCACGGAGAGTTGGTCACGACTGTAATGACACAACACACACACATGGCAACCTTACTTCTGTTTAGTTTTTTCCCCCCCTGCCCGCTGTCTTTATTGAGGGTTTTTTTTGACTAGTGCCCTACCGTTGCTCTTCCGCTATTGTTTTTATCATATGTTTTTATCATATGTTTTAATCATTGTATTTATTGGTTTTCTTTTTTGTAAACCGCCCAGAGTCCTTCAGGAAATGGCGCGGTATACAAGTACAGGAAATAAATAAAAAAATAAATAAATAAGGTGCAAATGTTAAAAACTGTTCTTTGATGGGGAGTCAGGACAGCGGAACCCAACTGAAAGAGAAACCCACTGATGTTGTTAAAAGTCAAGAGAAGTTTATGTTTGAGAATAAAAATTTACTTCAAGAAAACATAAGTGACTTTGACAATCTTCATTTACACTTGGAACTGAGAGGCCCCAGATTCGAACCCTCACGGGGGCTGTAGTCCAAAGCAGCCGGAGAGTATCGGTTAGCTCGCCAGCTGCTCTAAAACTCACGAGGGCTGTTCCCAAGTTGAGTTTTCGCTAACTTTTTCCCTCTCTTCAGCTCCTTTTCCCTCAATCCATTTTCCCTTTTGGAACCTTTCCCGCTAACATCTGAACAAAGTGGTGACAAGCTTGAGAGAGAATATGAAAGATTAATGGAGCTTCATCTCCAAAGACTGGAAATTAGGCTGTTCCGGAATTTTAACGTTTCTCCCTCCTCCTTTGCTGATCTGGCACATTAAACCTCGAAGCAGCTTGCTTTTCTGTGCCGTTTTGACCCGGGTGGGAGCTAACCAACGGCAAGGAACCTTGCATGTGAGCCAGGGAGTTTTCCCTTTGGGGACATGACTTGCATTGATCGGAAAACAGAAGACCTTAATCCAATCTTTCGTAAAACCGAGTCCAGGCGATGCCGTGTGAGCAGAGCGTCAAAAAATAAAAAATAAAAGCAAAAAGCAACGCAAAGTGGTCTGCTTATATAGCGCCCCATACCACTACAAGTAGTCCCTGGGCAGTTTATAGTTTTTTAATTACAGCAATGCAGGCTACACATTGCCACCACCACCACCCCTGAAAGCTAAGTACTCATTTTAGCAACCTCGGAAGGATGGAAGGCTGAGTGAACCATGAGCCTGCTACCTGGGATTGAACCGCAGGTCGTGAGCACAGTTTTACCTGCAGTACAGGCATTTAACCACTGCGCCACAAAAGGTCCCCGTGTCAAGAGAGAAGGGAATTCATATAGTAAAGGAAAATGGTTAGACCCCTTTCCTGTCTCTTTCAGCTGTACGGCCCTGCTTCAAATCAGGAGCCCGTGTAGTTGCAAATGCCCTTCGCTTGCTTTCGTCTTTAGCATCCATGGAGGGTTAGATAGGACCAAATTTGAAATACTGGACAGTGGATCATTCCTTTTATATGACCACTGACCACTGGCTGCCTTTTTTGTTTGATTGCTCAAACGCTATGATTGCCCAGCCGGGAGACAAGATCAGGAGAAAGGACACTATGAAATTTTAACCCCAGAGCACGTTATAACTGGTTTGTCCTTCCTGCTGGAACAATGGCTGAATGCATGAACCGAGTGATTCAGAGCAGTGAGATGGGAGCAACAGGCAGGCAGACTAGCCTGTGTTTGGATTATCCCCTTTTTGGCTTTTCTAGATCCACATGTAGATTGGAAGACTTCCTTCCTGCTTCTTTCTGTGAATTCACTTCCCACTTCTTTCTCTTGTTTGTGATGGGCAAACACACATGGCTTCTTTATAATGACCGAGGAAGCAGGCTTTCACCCTTGGAAGCTAGTTTTAGGGTTCCTATAACCACGTACTATATGTCTCCATCTCTGGCACTATTACTGAATGGATTTGCAGCAGGTCCTCTGTTTTTACTCCTGTATGTGTTTGCAGATTCAGCTGCTTAGATGCCCTGAGCACAACCGATCTCGACTGATTTTGGAAGCTAAGCAGGGTCAGCCCTGGTTAGTACTTGGATGGGATTCCACCAGGGAATACCAGGTGCTGTGGGAGCCTGGAGGAGCAACTGGCAAACCACTCCAGTATTCCTGCCAAGAAAACTCCATGAACATGGGGTCACGAAGAGTCAGACACAAATGTAATGACACAACACACACACTCCGTAACACTAGCCTACTGTACTTTGCCAGCATAAATACCAAATATTCATACAGCATATGTCTATCACGTGTCATCTGTTAATCTCTGTCTGTACCATGGAGGTCGCTGTCAGTTCCAACAGTATCTGTCTGTAGCCCTTAGTAGCTGGAACCTTCAAAGCATTTTCTCAGAAGTAAAATCACATTATTGCCATAGAATTGCTCCGGCGTTGACCCCAGAAAGTTTTCACCCACCAGTAGGAGCCGGAGGAGGACAAAATAAAGGAGAGATGGTTTGAAGAATTAACATCAATTTGATTTTTACTGCCGGGATCCTTTTTTAAAAAATGTGCTTTTAACTTCACTTCTTTTATAGACAGAATCAAACCACAATCCAGATACTGATTAAGAAACCACTAAATAAAAAGGCTTTTAAAACAATTTATGGGGCTGTAAAAGCAAATGTGAAGAGAGAATGGAGAGAGAGAGAGAGAGAGAGAGAGAGAGAGAGAGAGAGAGAGAGAAGATAAAACTCACCTGGTACCCTGAAGGAAGCCAGCCAAAGGAATTCAAACACTAAGGTCACAAAGGCAGCCTCCCAACATGCGGGCCAGAAAGGGGATCTCTGCACCAGAAAGGTTACTCCCTTCTCCTGCATGAGGAGGGGATCGTCTTTATGCAGAACTGGTTTAGGTCAGGCTGGCTTGTGATTAGAGATGGGCACGAACCAAACAATGGCTGATACTTCACGTCCATCTCATCGCTGTTCGCGGTCCCGCTGGGGACTGATACGAAGAAATCTAACTGCAGGTCCATTGCGGGATGAAGGGAGTTCGTCCCCACCTCGCCCCCTGAACTGCGATTTAAGCGGGATGAGAGATTCCCCTCCCTGGTCTCGGGAATCTCCTCATCTCGCTTCTCATTCCAATACAAGTGGCCATGAGGTAAGGCTCGTCACGCAATGTGCCATTCTCCATCTAGTGGCCTCGGATCCTCCAGATGTTGATGAATGATAGCTCCTATTGTGTCTCCTCCTTGAGCCAGGCCTCCTAGGCCTGATAAGAAACTAGAGTTCTTCTATTATGTAAGGAAAGGGGGCCAATTTCCCAGGCTTGCCTCACCCTATGAACAAAATCCGTCTCCATCTCAAGCTGTTGTGTGATCTCCCATAAATGACACCGCCCTCTGTTCCTTGCAAATATACCTGCAATTTTCCATCTGTCCTATCTCATCTTCTCTGATTGTGCTGTTGCTATTGCCATGACAGCTGTCTCACCTGTTGTTTCTTATGCAGCTTTCTCCTTGCTTGCATTGTTTTTATGGAGGGGGGGAGCCTTTTATATAACCTTGATAATAAATCAGATGTAAGACACAGGAGTGCCTTTTTGGTTTCAACCATTAATAAATATCCATTCTGGGAGTTCTACTGACAGATGCCTTACTGACACCTAATTGTGGCTCACCTGGAAAGCCTAAACCAGAAGCTTCCCGTTTCTGCCCCATTGCTAGCTGGGAAGTAGAGATGGGCACAAAATGGAATCATACTGTTTCATTTCATTTCATTACTCATTCTGTTTCATTTCATTACTAAATGACTTTTAATAGAGGTATTGTAATGAAACGAAATGAGAAACAAAACAATTCAGAACCTGCCGCGACCCAGGTGGTTTGTTTGTTTGTTTGTTTGTTGGACAGTCAGTAGGGATGGACATTTCATTTTGGAACCAGTAGGTTAAGAAATGAACCACGTAAGCCCAGTTGGTCCTTGGAAGCGGATGATACACGCAGATTCAATTGCTTTACCTTTGTCTCGCGCAGGCATGTTGGGGGAATGGTACGGAGTTTCAAAACACAATGTAAAACAAAAATAAATGAAAAATGAAACATTTTTTTAACTGAAACAAAAAAGGAAAAATGAAATGAAAAATGAAACGAAACACCATAATGGCGTTTCGTGCCCACCTCTAATCCTGACATTTCCATGCCATATTACTTTTTCTTCCAAAGCTGGGCTTTTTCCATTCCATTTTACTTCGCTGTAGAACCGGAGAAAGGTGGGGGGGAGCCACATTCCCTCTGGTTGGCATTCATCTGAGCTTGGGGGAGGGGGCATTTTCTGTGGGGAAAGTTGAGCTTTAGTAGCGAAACTGCGTATTAACAAAGTGGTGCATGAACAGCCGAAAACAGTGGCTTCCCCCTCATTGCCGGTCTCCTGCCTCCGCCCACCATTCCAGCAGCCTCCTGCCAGTTCTGAACAACCAACCAATTCTCTCAAGCATTTAAGACGGAAGGGGAAAGAATTACGAGCAAGCATTAGATTTGGTTAACTGGGGAGCATTAAACTTTGATTGTGCGGTGTTTTGTACAGCGCCTCCTGCAAAAAAGCTGTGGGCAGAAGGTTTATTCAGCCGTTTTCCCATTAATGCATCTTCCTCTTTCTTACTAGGTGTGTAAACTTTAAATACTGGTTGAGAACTGAATCTTTCATAGTCTCTTTGATGGGGGATTAAAAGGGAAAAAGGGGCCGCAATGCAAAGTTCCCTCGTAAAAGGTGGACAAGGTTGTCGGCTTAAGGAGATGTTATGAAGAGGTCAGATCCAGGGACTGTATGCCTGCTTGGAGTAGTTCACACATTCACCAGCCCTTCCCTCAAATGACTTTGGACTTTGGACAAGCCTCTAGGATATGCAAGGAGGCAGGGAGGACACTGCAGCAATGCAACTGGGAGCGGGTAGGCTGGGCAGGTGGCTGGGTGGATGGACAGAGGCAGAGAGGGCAGGCAAACTATACAACTGCAAGCTGATGTCTCCACCCGGTACGGGGAGGAGCCAGCTGGCAAGGATGTCTGACAGGCTGAGCCGGTGGGGAGAAGAGGCTGTGGGCTACTTGAAATTTGAAAATGGATCACATTTGGCCCCCGGACCTGACTTTGGACATGCCTGCTAAGCATCCTTTAATGGAGGACATGGGATTTGTAGACCCTTGTCTCGCCCCTTCGTTTGTTTTTGTTGTCATCTGCATTGTGCTTGTTGAACAGCTGACATGGTACTAATGCCATCAAGGGATGAAGGGTTGATCTGGAACCTCCTTGTGTTTCCCTGTCTTGATAGGAATAGAGATGGGTACGACTAAAAAAAAAAAGGTGTTTCGTTTGTTGTTTGTCGTTTAGGGGTCCGTTTCGGTTCGTTTTTGTTTTTTGTGGATATTTTTGGAAATTTCTCGTTTTTGTTTCATTACGTAACGAAACGAAAATGAAAAATTGATGTTTCATTAGCATTCTTTTCAGTTCAATGTATTTGCCGCAATGAAAACGAAACACACAACAAAATTTCTGGTACTTCGGGTCGTTTTGTTTTGTTTTGAAAAATTGCTCGTTTCGTGCCCATCTCTAGATAGGAATCTGCCACAGCTGGGAGAGTACGTTCCTTTATCATTAAAAATTCATTTTCAAGTGGATCAGTTTCATAGTTGGTAATTAACCAATGCTGCCTACTCCATTAACTGTGCCTAGAGTTAGAGAAGGTCTTCTGTGGTGCCATCTCCGGCTTTTGTCCCTGCTTTGCACGCACCACACAGCCTATTTCATTTCTTTCCGACCCATTTGCATTTTGCTTTGGTCTTTTTAGCACGGAGAGCCTCCAGATAATACACAGCTGCTGGAGACTCACTGTGCAATCCTTGGCTTAAAATAGAAAAAGGTGTGTGGGGAGGAAGTGAGGGTCCCACAGCAGTAGCTTTGTGATGCTCAGCTGGTGATGCCTCTCAAATCTAGCCAAAAAAGCTACGTTTGCTACAATTTGCTCCAAATTTCTACAGCGCGAAGCCTGAAAGACCGTTATAATTATTGAGTGATGGCCTCTTTCCATCTCTCATCACCAGGGGAAAATGACAGGTTTCAGGTTCATCTTCCCCTTTTCTCCTGCAGATTAGCAAAAGTGCTCAAAATTATGCATGGGAAGAGGGCACCTAAACATGTTTCAGCCAGTCAAGGAAATTACACAAAAATTATACATTGGCTGAAATCCAGTTCCTTGGAGTTGTACATCACACTAAATTGGACTCATAGAATCAGAGGGGAATTTGTGCCAAGCTGGCTTCCTTGGTAAGTTCTATGATTTCAAAGGAGCCTCTAGCTGTGACTTACTCTGCCAAGCAACAGGTTTTTAGCTGACAAGAAAAATGCACATTAGAGATGGGCACAAAATGATTTTTGTTTAGTTTTTTGTTTTTCATTTCGGTACAGAACAAAACAAAAAATGAAGTGCCCTTTTACAAAAAATGAAATGAAGTGAAACAGACATGTCCATTTTGTTCCGTTCCATTTTCGTTTATCATTTATTTTGACAAACGGGCCAACTGTTCGGTGCTAGACTTTTTAAATCCCAGGTAAACAGGCTCAAGGTTCACTCAGCCTTCTATCCTTCCAAAGTCGGTAAAATGAGTACCCAGCTTGCTGGGGGGAGGGCAATGTGTAGCCTGCATACTGTAATGAAACTGTAAACCACCCAGAGACTACTTGAAGTGGCATGAGGTGGTATACAAGCAGAACACTTTGCTTTGCTTTTGCTTTGCTTTGTCCTGGGCAATACAGCCTTGGAATTCTGGGAGTGGTGGTCCCAAAGTTTGGACACGCCGGGGCTAGATCAACCATAGGATCCCTTCCATCTCTGCTGTTCTAAGGGGATTTTATTTTTATTTCTGTTCTTTCTGAAGGGGTGGCATTCCATACTAGCAGTTTTTTGCCCGAGGAAGTTCATTTCTGCAATTAGACCCTCCACTTGGAAGTTTCCAATTAGCTTGCCAATTAGCGTTAAATACCAAAAGCAACAACAACTAAAAAAAAAACAACCCAGCTCTAGAGGAGAAGCTGCCGTTGGGGAGACCATACTTCCGTATTTGTTAAAAGATTTATTCAGATTTCCTGGAGAGAAGGGGTTTTCAGTGAAGGTGCTTTTGAAATGAAGTTTGGAAGCAGGTCCTGGTAGTGGCCCCACCCACCCACCCCAACACCTTTTATGGGACCAGATTATAAGAGTTCCCATCCCTGGACAGGAATACCGATTGGCACAAAGCCTTCACGCAGAAAGTCTGGGTCGAGCAGGCAAAAACGCTCTGTCCCCAAACTCCATTGGGTCTGTAGCTGCCATTATCTTGAGGGAATGTCCTTTGTTCTCTGTCTTCTTCTTCTCATGACCTCATGCCTCTGTGACCTCATGGAACTTTAGTAACCAGTTTAGATTCTAAGGAGAAGGAAAGGCAATTGGCGTCAATTTAGCAGGGCTCGTTTATTTGAGAGAGAGAGAGAGAGAGAGAGAGAAAGCCAAGTTCAAGTGAGATGTTGACTTCCCTGAAGACACAAAGGGAAGACATATCTTGTTCAGGTTTAATCGATATCAAAGGTGGGGGGTATTACTATTTTTAAAACAAAATGAGGAAGGGGACAATCACAGAAAGATTTCAAAGCTCCAGCTCATCAGAAGAGAACCTTACAGGACTCAAAGCTTCAATCTCATCTATACTGGTAAATGTCCCTCAATCACTAACGTCACAACAAACGTGAAAAATACCCAATGAAGAGATGGATATTGGGTCTATTTGGGATAGGGAAAGAGATGGGTAAAAAGGGGAATATGATCATTGTCTCAAGTGTTTTTCTTTAATTCCAAGACAATTCAAGAGAGGATCTTTTGAGACGGCGTTTGTCATTTTTCGTGATTCCATTTTTAAGTAAATGCTTGTTTAAAAAAAACAAAGCAAAGAGCTACATGTAACTTTTGAACTGCTGGATAGCTCATCCATAGGGCATCTTCTAACTCAGCCATTCTAAGATTATTATTATTATTATTATTATTATTATTATTATTATTATTATTAT
>JAHTLZ010000252.1:5523466-5539496 GCA_023846285.1 Phrynocephalus versicolor
ACACACACACACACACACACACACACACACACACACACACACACACAACAGGCCTCAGTAGAGCACCAAATAGGAACCAAGCTGAATGAAAGCAAAGCTGGGAGTCTGTAGCCTTTCATATACTGTTGGCCTCTGACTCTAACCAGCCCTAGTCAGCTTGGTCAGTAGTCTAGCTCAGTGGTTCCCAACTTTGAGTTCTTGGACTACAATTCCCAGAAGCCTTCACCACCAGCTGTGTTGCCCAAGGCTTCTTGGAACTGTAGTCCAAGAACACCTGGGTCACCCACGATTGGGAATCACTGAGCTAGCTGATGGAAAGCATCTCAGGTGGTTCCTGTCACCACAAGGACAACTCAAATGCCAGGCAGATCCCTCTAAAAGCTGTTTGTCGCGCAAGACACCCCATTGGGACAGTTCTCCGCATGTATTTGCATCCACTCAGGCTCAAAGCACTGGTCCTGTGAGAAATACACCGCTGAGAGCGCTCACCATGTCCTCCTTCCTCAAGGAAGTCCATTATATTCAAGTTATCTCATGGTGTTGGTAAGATGCCCCAACGCAGGAGTTCTCAGATGCTTTGAACTCCCAGAAACCCCAACAAATACAGCCTACGGTCAGAGTTTTGGGAGGATGGAGCCCAAAAAAGTCAAAAGAGCAACATTTAAGAATCAGTTGGCAAGAGTCTTCCTTTTATGGAGGAAAGTCTTTTGCTTGAAAGGCAGTTGCAAGAGGACAATCCCTCTTCTTTACGGCACCCATTCCAAATTGTTTGGGAAGATAAAGAACCCTAAGGATGGTCATTGTTGCTCTTTCTCCTTCCAGGAAAAGCTACGAGTCTTTGTGCAACTTGTGCGAAAAGATCCAACCACTCCTGGAGACTGAGCATCGCGGTTTCATGGAGATCCAACATCTCATCAGTAAGTAGCCAAGTAGCCATCAAGGGGAGTAAGGGAAACCTCTTGCTGTCCACATGAATGTGCTATCATGTGCTTCCAGGGTGTGAATCAGGGGCGGCTAACTTGAGGTCCTGAATGTTGAAACTGGCCCTTGGTATTGTGCTTAATTTGCATGCAATGAATTGGTCTGGCCACCAACACCAACATTATCATAATCGAATCATCGAGTGGGAAGGCACTCTGTATATCATCAAGTCCAGCCTTTCTCAAGGAGGCTCAGTGGGGAAGATGAACTCCCGACCTCTGGCTCTGCAGCCGGATGCCCAAACCCCTGAGCCACCCAGCAGTTCATCATTAGGGGGAAGAGCAGTAAGGTATGCATGATTTTCCACGGGAGGAAAAAGGCGAGGTCTTGCAAAGGAGAAAATCTAGCCAAGATTCGGGAAAATGCAGCAAAGCAGGCGGGAGGGGGATTTTCGCATCGCTTTGTCAAAAAGGAAGCAATAGAACGGAGGCAGATGGAGGAGATGCAATGCCTTTTAAAACAGCCAGACTGGAAAATGCTCTCTTATCCTGGGGAATGAGGAAGTACTGGTTGCTATTACATTCAAAGTCCCATTCAGATTTTTTTTCTCTCTCCCCCACTTGTAGAAGGAAAAGGATATTAAACGATACGGCCAAATTAATGTCACAAATCACTCCGATGGGTGTAAATCAATCCAGCTAGGCCTGGGGAAAGATTTACTGCTTAGGTGGGATGGAGTCTGGCCCTCTGGACGCTAATAGACGTTTTCCATTTGGACAGAGAAATCCTGATACAGGTCACATACCAGGGGAGACACTCCCCTTTATTACCCTCTCATTTCCCCAAGGCTTGGTATAAAAGGAAATCGTTTTCCACTTTTCGCTTTTCAAGGGCACACGTATTTGATATGCCTCCCCTCCTCCCTTGGATTTTGAAAGATCCTGTCTTGTTTCAAATCAACAAAAAAACTCTCTCTTTTTTAAAAAAAAATGTGTTGCAATCAGCTTCTGGGGCTTCATGGTTTAACCTCCAAACTTGTCCAAAGAGTTGACGTATGCAGATGAGAGAGCACTTTCAAAATGCTCTGCTTCATCCAGGGGAAGGCTGGAGGCAGTCAGGCTGATCGGAAAACCTGCCCTGGCTGACAACCTGCCTGTTTCCCCAGACGTAGTTCAAAGAGCTGATCAGGAATCGTACAGCGCTGTTCCTGTTGGGATCGGATCATCTGAAAGACTCTACAACGCCCCTTTTGAACCTGCCTGGAGCTTGAGAACTTTGGGTGGTGGGGGGGTTGCCTTTGCTTCCGTCTTGCTGGAGTCAGGCGAGGTCCTCTGTTCTTACCCGGGAAGGAGCGTTGAAAGCTGACGGCAGTTGCATTCAGCTTTTCCAAATGGTTTGAACTGTGTCGTGTGCTTGTGGTCTTCCATCGCCAACCACCTGGAATCCGTCAACGTGGGCAAAAGATGAGTGATTGAACACTGTTAAGCCGAAAGTTGGGGAGTTCAATTCCACCCTGGGCCTCCTTGACAAGGACTGGACTTAAGGATCCATCAGGTCCCTTACAGCTGTGCCTTCTAAGATGATGACTCCCTCAAGACAACAAGCAAAGGGATGAGAGTAGTCGACTATTTATTCCAGAGGGCTGCCAGGGCAGCAGTTTCAGTGTGCTTGAGATTTCAAAGGAGGGGGAGCTGATGATGTCAGAGGGGTTACACCCTCATGTAACAACTGCAAATCAATGTGTGTAGGTGTGCCAGAGAGAGAGATATTTTCTACACACCAAAAAAAAAATCTCCCCCTGCCTTTTGCATTGAATGATTTGTTGCACACAGAAAACACAAGACAAGATATGTTACTGCATTTTTCCATGTATAAGACTGTATTTTTTCACTAGAATTGTTAGACTAAAATTTAAGGGTCGTCTTATACACGGAACTTAGCCAAGGAGATAAACATAACAGTAGAGAAACTGTAATTTTGGGCTGGGAAATTGTCTTATAGACAGGAAAATACGGTATCTCATTAATGCACAGATCTTTCCTTGTTTAAATTGTGAGTGGCATCTGCTTAAAAACCTCCAAAGAAGGAGACTTCATCATGGAGGATGGTGGAGTCTCCTTCTTTGGAGGTTTTTAAGCAGACACTGGATGGCCATCTGTCGGGAGTCTTGTGATGGGGGTTGCTGCCTGGCAGGGGGTTGGACTGGAGGGCCCTTGAGGTCTCTTCCAACTCTATGATTCTATGATTCTATGATCACTGACAAAAGAATTTGCCTGGGGTTTGCTCTCACTTAAGAGAGAGAAAGAGAGGAAAACATCACTGTGCTTTTTCAGCAGCATGTCCCAGCTCTGCTGAGGCACCCTTTTACAATTCTGGAAAAATAACTGGCCCATTGTGGGGCCTTAGAGATCGGACACGTTTTATTGGGCAGGGGCTGTGGCTGTCAGAGAACACCACTTGCTTTGTAAAGATGCCAAAGGAGGCCCCACGGTTCAGTGTTGCTCTCAGTGCATCCTGCGGACTGCGATCGGAATGCCAGCCTCTGTCCTAGCTGACGGGAATCTCCTGCCGCATCAGCTACGGCCAATGGCAGAGGACCTTTCCTGAAGCCACTGGCATTCCCCAAAGGGTTAATGTGTCTGCTTTTGTAGTCAGCTTTGATTTCCAACCAGAGTCCCCCGTCACCTCTTCTTTCCCCTGTAGAGTCAGACGTTCAGAGGCTGTATGTCAAAGATGCACAGGGCAACGCCCTGGTGGATAAGAGTCAGTTGGAAAAGATCCTTCTGCTGAATTATGTGTGCAATGTGGGAGCAGGTAAGCAGCTCAGTGGGAAATCAAACCACCTAGAAAGGGGACAGCCAGATGGTCTAAGATTTTTCCCCTATCCTGTATTCTATACATGACTTCTTTTGATCCATTCATTTTTATGGACAATCCACAGGCTGCCATTCCAAAACCAGGGGCGTATCTGGGGGGGGGGGGGGCAGAAGGGTACATCTGCCCTTGGCACAGCAATCTGGCGGCGCATGGAGGTAGAACAGGGGGGAGGAAGCCATGCACCCTCCTGCTGCCCAACAGTCCTCCTTTCCCCTAAGGCTTCAAACAGGTACGTGTTTCTAGGACTTCCTGCAAATGGCAGGAATTGCATCCAAGTTGCACTGCACACCAAGCACAAACTCTACTAATTGTGGGTTCAAATTGAATTTTTTTAAAAAAAAAAATGTAAGTAGAGCAGACGGCATCTAAAATTTGTAAGACGGCAGTTAAAATGCCAACTGGTTTCCACTCTTAAGTCAAATTGTTCTTACGAACATAAGAAGAGCCATGCTGGATCAGGCCAAAGGCCCATCTAGTCCAGCTTCCAGTATCCCACAGTGGCCCCACCAGATGCATCTGGGAGCGCATGAGACTACATATCTGTCTCCTGACATCACTCCCCTGCATTTGGCCCTTGAAGTGCCCCGGTTTTAAGCCTGGAGATGACACACCTCCATCATGGTTTGTAAGCTGTGATGGACTTTTCCTCAAGAAATCTATCCAATCCCCCTTTTGAAGGCATCTTAAGTAGAGCCACTCTTAAGAAGAAGTACCACTGTATTGCCAGGTGAAAAAGAAAACATTGTGATGATAACTGCTTGTTGTTTTTTGTGTCATTACAGTCATGACTGTTTGTGACCCCCATGTCCATGGAGTTTTTCTTGACAGGAATACTGGAGTGGCTTGCCAGTCCCTACTCCAGGCACCTACAGCACCTGGCATTTCCTGGTGGTCTCCCATCCAAGTACTAACCAGACCCAACCCTGCTTAGCTTCCAAGATCAGTCAAAATCTGATCTGTTCAGGACATCTAGGCAGCTTATTGGGCAGTAAATTCTTTTCCTTCCTCTTTCCCCTCCTCAGAATACCAACAAGGCTTCCATGAGATGCTTCTGCTGTTTTGGCTGCTTGCTGACAAAGAACATGAGACTTACTGGCTCTTCCAGTTCTTCCTGCAAAAAACTGTAAGATCCATCTCTATGTGTCTATCACATACTGACCCTGTATTTCCCCCACCCCACAAACAAACAAGCCCTCAGATGAAGCCACCTCTAAACCTCGCAAACTTGAAACAAAATTGTTCCAATTTTTAAAAAAAAAAAACCCTCAACAACTATGAGGAAAAACTAGATGGAAAGTGTGGCCCTGGGTGTAGAAGACTATTCTGGCTTAAGAACATAAGCCAATGGCCCACAGGGAGTACAGCTGCTCTGTCTAGAATAGCTTAAGACTAGAGATGGGCATGAATCAAAAATGGCATTTCGTTTGTCGTTTGTCGTTTGGGGGGTCCGTTTCGGTTCGTTTCCCTTTTTCGTGAATTTTTGCAAAAAATTGTTTTCATTTTCGTTCGTTTCGTTACCATTTATTTCAATTTTTTGTGATTTTTTTTTTAGGATTTTAAGCAATTCACTCATATTGTAGTAACGGAAACGAAACACACGACAAAATTTCCAGTGTTTCTGTTCGTTTCGTTTCATTTTAGAGACAAAATTCGTTTGTCATTTCATTACGTAACGAAATGAAAAAACGGAAACGGAAACAAAAAATTGTTCGTTTCATGCCCATCTCTACTTAAGACAGAATCCAGTTCAGGCTACTGATTGCCAATGTTCTATGAAGACATGGCACCTGAAGAAGAACTACGGGACCCTTGGAAATAGAAACAGGAGACAGACAAGTCAAACAGAAGGCGAGCCAAAATCTTGTCTCAACCAAGAAGGTTTTTTTAAAGGAGACCAGAGGAACACTGGTGGTGGCAGGGGTTTCCTCTCTCAAAGGCAAGGGATTCCTCCAGACAAACCCTTCCATTTCTTCCAACTATACCAGATGTGGTGAGTAGAGATGGGCACGAAATGAACAATTTTTCGTTTCTGTTTTTGTTTTTTCGTTTCATTATGTAATGAAATGACAAACGAATTTTGTCTCTAAAATGAAACGAAACGAACAGAAACACCGGAAATTTTGTCGTGCGTTTCATTTCCGTTACTGCAATATGAGTGAATTGCTTAAAATCCTTTTTAAAAAATCACAAAAATGAAATAAATGGTAACAAAATGGTAGCGAAACGAATGAACACGAAAACAATTTTTTTCAAAAATTCATGAAAAACGGAAAGGAAACAAAACGGACACTCCAAATGACAAACGACAAACAAAATGCCATTTTTTTTATTTGTGCCCATCTCTAGTGGTGAGCATGCAACTTTCTAGATGCAATGAGGTTGAAGTTCTCATTGCCCAGAATTCCCCATGGTGAGGGGTCATGTGAGCTACTGGAAGGATGTCACAACTACAGACCAAAGACTGTTGGAGGGCATGTCAAACAACTCTTGCTTTCATGTCCTTCTTGTGGGGTTTCCATGGACCTCTGCATGGCCGCTGTGAGAGCAGAGCATTGGCTTAAAAAGAGTCCTAAGTGAACCCAACAGGATCCATACATTCTTATGTTTTAATGGGGTTTGGTTTTGTTAGGTGGTATCGCGCAGTAAGGGTCTGCAGATACTTCCTTCAATGGCATGGGCGGAGGTCATTCAGGGAAGTCCCTTCTTTGGGAAATCTTGGGAAATCTTTTAAAATTTCCTGCTCTTCCCACTCCACCAGTTGGAGTGTAATGGAAGATCCCTCTTTCATCAGCCAAAAACTAATGGCAGACTTCGGAGAAGTTGAACTTGGGACTGGCAGCTCCCAGAACGCCCCCCCCCCCAGGCCAGCATGGCCAGTGAGCATTGCAAAGGCCTGGCAGATTTAAAGCTGACTGTTCAAGGAAGACCTTGGGACCATTAGTGTTTGGGACAACAACTCCCAGAATTCACAACCAGAGTAACATTCCTAAGCTCTGGGAATGCACCAGTAGGAAGCAGACTCAACATTGGAAGTGATAAAGGACAAAGGATGGAGTTCAGACCCTGGGAAGTTTTATCTTTTCAATGACAGCTCCCAGCATTCCCAAACAGCTGATGGGGATTCTGGGAGCTGTAGTCCCAGAAGCTATTGTTTCCAAGCTCTGCCTTAGCCTTGGTGTGTTTGAACAATTGGCTTTAAATCTGCTCCCATTTTGTCTGAGGGGCTCCAGATGTTGAAGGATGAAAAAGTTACCTTTTCTAAACTCTCATTATCGGGTGACATATAAGTTATGTATCCCCTCTCCCGGTCTCTGTTATGGCCCTTAGTGAGTTCTGTGTGGCTGCCAAGTTGGGATGAAAGTATTTCAAATGCATCTAGTTGTCCAGTCTGTGATGGTCTCACGATTCTTTTTCTCTTTCCAAAGAGAAAGCTGGTTCAAAATGAAAACAAAACACAAAACACTGATGCCACAAACATTTTGGAGTTGAGATGTTTCCATCTGACAAACGAATGCCAGGATGATGCCAACACAGCCAGGCTGAGCCATCTGGACTCTCAACATTCTTTCAACCATGTTTGACATGTCCAACGTCTCCTTTTCCCAGGAGAACAGCTGCATCATGAACATCGGGGTGGAGAAGAACCTGATCATGCTGAGAGCTTTCATCATGTTTATGGATCCGGTTTTGGCAAGGCACTTTGGTGAGCTCCACCATTCGGCGAGATGTGTTCGGATACTGCCCCACATGCATGGTCCAGCCATCTGCCTCCTCAAAAGGCAAAAACAGAGGGGCTTATGGATCCCCATTGGCAGACCGTGATGCATGGATGACAGGGAGCATCCTTCACTGGGTGGGCGTTCAGATCCAGGTCTGCTTGGGAAGAATGGAGCCATCTGGTTCTGCTCATCATCAACAACATGTTCATCCCCGGAGAGTCTGTGTGCTGCAATGGTTGGGTGGATGAACTGGAATTTGGGGGGGGGGATCGAAGTCACCCAAGGGCCCGTTCCGTCCCATTTGCACATGCATCTAATCAAGGTCTTTGGAAGCTGCTTCGACATTTCCATTTAAATAATATTTATATACATTATTATTAGGGGTAGGCACTAAATGAAAAACAAAATGCTGTTTCGTCGTGTCGTTATGTAACGCAATGAAACAAAACGAAACGAAATGAAATGACACGAGGAAGTAGCATTCGTTACAGACGGAACGAAATGGTGTTTTTTTGTTGTTGTTGTTGAAACGAACCAGATTGCTTCCCAAAAAATCTGGGCCTGCACATAAACCCAGTGAAGGGTGCCCTCTTTTGTCCACTTTTCCCCCCTCCCCCAAGCCGCACCAGCTGATTTGCGCCGGGATGGGGGGAAAACTTTTTCCCCCACCCCAGCACCCATCAGCTGGCTGGCGGGGCTTGGGGGATGGAAAAAAGTTTTTTTTTAAAAGCCCAGGGCTTTAAAAAAATCTTTGTGTCCCTCTGCCACTTTCCAGCCCCCCCCCCAAATCATTTTGTTAGTGGTTCATTTTGTACGAATTTTTCTTTAAAAATCAGATGAAATGAAATGACAAAAATGTGGGGGGGGGGGAGGAAAAGAAATGAAACAAAACATAATTCTTTCATTTTGTGTCCATCCCTAATTATTATGCCTCTGTCCCATCTTCCCTCCAACGAGCTCCATGTAGCCCAGGCATGCCCCTGATGTTTTGGACTACAACTCCCAGAATTCTTAAGCTTAGAATGCCAATGGCAAAGGACTGTGGGAGTTGTGGCCCAAAACATCTGGAGGGCCGAAGTTTGGACATGCCTGGTGTAGCCTATAAAGGCTCCCTGTTATCCACTTCCTTCCTAAAACTTTCCTGCGGGTGGTGTCAGAGCGAGAGAGAAGGAGAAGGGCCCAAACTCATTCCACAAATATCGTTCTCCCAAGTCTTCATTCAACGTCATAACAACTACACCACACCAGGTTTCTTTTCGCATCATAGGAGTAAGGATGCATTTCCAGAGGTCAATTATTCTCCCTCTGTTGTGGTGGAGACTCTGTTGTCTCTGGTCTGCAGAGACAAGGATGATGAAATGTACAGTTCTTCTCTTGGCCTGCAAAGAGCACCTGAGATTGCCTCACACACTCAGAATGTTCCCTCACATTGGTGTCGATGATTTGTTTTTCACAACAGGCTGAAGTCCTGTTGTGAAAGGGATCGCAAGGAAGGCTAGGGAGTATCCGACATTTTTCATTTATGAAAAAAACACCATGGCTGACTACATCCTCAGCCTTATGGGGGTAAACGTGTGCAACAGCATTCTAGCCAATAAAGCACTGACTGAACAAAACTGGAAAACCAAACCAAATGAAAAACGAAGATGCTTTCTTTCGTGAACATTGCCAGCTTTAAGCCTTGGATGGGTTGTTTGTATGTTTCCTGACATGAATCTGATATGTGGTCTCTTTCATGGTTCCAGAAGAGAAAGGTCAAGTGGTGGAATCATTGTTCCCCTGGTTCTGCCTATTGTTCCAGAGAGTCTTCCGGTCATTTGATGATGTCTGGAGATTATGGGAGGTAAATTGCCCTCATAAAACAGTTGGCTATTTGATACCCTAAAAGAGGTATTTGATATGGGACATCTACAACCTCTTTCAGCAAGGATGGGAAAAAGTTTTCTCAGCTCTGTGACTGAATTTCAATTTAGAAAGGTTCTTAAGGACATGTATTTCAACAGTAGGGGGCTAAGGTCATGGAAAACAGAGAAAGAGCATACAAAGGGTCTGGCATAATTCTTGACAAATTTGCCCCACTTGTACAATATTGAGGAGCACAAAACCTTTCCAGCTAGAGAACCAAAGCCCCCATTCCATGCAAAATATTCTTGCCTGTAAACCAGAGGTCCTGTTCCACGGAAAATTTGCAATGGCTTGATCGCTGATCAGAGAGGTGGCTGGGGGATGGGGGAGGAGAGCGAGACAAGGAATGTCCATGATCCAGATGAATAAGCCTTCATTTGAGAGGTTCTACAGTCCTCTATTGACATGTTCAGATTCTGTGAATACTTGGGGTGGGGGTGACTACATTGGCTATTTTCAATAATTTATGTCAGACTGGGCAGAGGTAATTCAAATTAAAACCTGGAGACTGCACTGCCTAAAGCTCAATACAGGGAAGTTCATTGTTGAGTTTTATTTTTTAATAGAGGGTCATCATCTCCCCCCCCCCCGGTGAGCAGGAATGGTTTGTATTTGTTTCAACCATGTTGACTTTTGTTTGCTTAAAGACAATGTGATTCTCTGATCCTTTGCAAAGGGACACTTGGTTCTGCTCAATCGAGTGTGTCTAGTCTTCCAACAGTTTCTTTTCTATCTTTCTTTTAAAAAAAGTTTCAACTGCATACCAGAACAATTACACTAGGGGGCTTAGGAGAATGACTGTTTAAAAAATGCTTGGTAATTGCCAATTAGCACCTTGTTAGCACCATAAGGCTTCTGCTGTTGGGCTGAGAGCTCAATCATGCAGATTGAGATCTCTTTCTCTGTCCCATGGGTTCTTGTAAATTTCCGTATGGACAAACAGCAAATTAATCAATGTGATCACTGTGATAATGTCTAGAAAAACCTTAAGCAGAGCTTGCAAGGGGCAGAAGCCCTGGGTAGAAATCCACTGCTGAGCCTTTTGACTATCTACTCCCAGGTGTTCCTAACCGGCCGGCCATGCAAGAACTTCCAAGTCATAGTTGCTTACACGATACTGCAGGGAGTGAGAAATCAGATCATCAATGAAGATCTGAGCGGAGAGGACATTTCCCTGGTAAGCAAAGCCTAGCAGCAAATGGAAAAATCCAAGGATCAGGTTCTTGTAAAGAGCTAAAACGGGAAGCCATGTAAACCTCTGGGTTCATGCTCCAACCTACAGCAGAGTACCTAAGGATTTCTGCCCAACAAGTTTTGTAACAGTAGATTGAGAAGACCACCACTGGAACATATCTGGCAAATGTCTAGGACAGGCATGTCCAAACTTTGGCCTTCCAGATGTTTTGGACTGCAACTCCCACAGTCCTTTGCCACTGGTAATCTAAGCTTGGAATTCTGGAAGTTGTGGTCCAAAACATCAGGAGGGCCGAAGTTTGGACGTGCTGGTCTAGGACAATGGTCCCCAACTTTGGTTCCCAGATGTTCTAGGACAGTGCTGGAGAACCTTTGGCACTCCAGCTCTTTTGGGCCACAACTCCCACAGCCCTTTGTCTCTGGCAATGCAGCCTTGGAATTCTGGAAAGTGTGGTCCAAAACATCTGGACTGCCTAAGGTTTGCCACCACTGTTCTAGGACTACAACTCCCAGAAGTCCTGCCCAGTACAGCTAGTGGTGAAGGCTTCTGGCAGTTTGAGTCTAAGAACATCTGGGAAGCCAAGGTTGGGAACCATGGTATAGGATCTACTGGGGATAGGAACACATGCCAGTTTCAGGTTTTTTTTTCCTGCATTCCGAGTTTTAAAATATCTAGGGTATTTTTCCCCCATTCTCAGTATATGATTTGTGAAGTTAGAAAAATTCTCCAAGAAAAGAATCAAAACTTGTCACCTACCTGCACTGGCCTAATTCAATAGGCACACCTATGCCCATCATGGAGATGGTCATCTCATCCTGGCCTGCTCTGTCTCTCTTACAAATATGAAGTCTTTCATTTCTTTTTACAAAAGTGTCAAGACCTTAATTAATCATGGTTGATATGGTTGAATATGCAGGCGTTCTGAGCCAGATGTTTCAACCCTAAGAGATCAAAAGCCCAAGCCTGGGCAGGGAACCGTGATTCAAGCTTCAGCTTTATTTCAATATTTTATTTATTTCAAATATGAAAAAATATTCTACCTTTTTAATAAATTGAGCTGCAATTCTTCTTGGACCTTGGTTTGCTCTTCGCTGAGAACTATATACAGTAATATCTCAGTTTACGAGAGCCTCAGTCTACGAGTGTTTTGTAAGACATGCAAAATTTTTGTTCTGGTGACTGAGTTCTGTCTTACAAAATGAGCCCCCAGGCATCAAGGTCAGCTGCTGTGGCTTCCGGGGCCAGTGACTCCCAGCCGCTGTGGCCACTGCGGCCTCTGGCCTCTTATTTCTTCATAGGAAATAATGGCAATTTATATGATTCGTTCTGGGGCGAGGGGCCCCAGAACGAATTATCTAAGTTGCCATTGTTTCCTGTGGATAAGTTTGCTTTGATATACGAGTGTTTTGGTTTACAAGAATGTTTCTGGAACGGATTATGCTCGTAATCCAAGGTACAGTACTACTGTATCATTCTTACCTACAAGAGCTTGGGAAAGTTACTTTTTCACATGACAACTCCCAAAACACACCAGCCACTCCCAAAACTCCCAATGTGTGGGAATTGTAGTCCCCCAAAAAGTAAACTTTCCAAACCCAGCATAATCAACTCTTCTTTCTGTTTCTCTCTGGCTTTTTCAAGAGGAACCGAACACGGGATGAGATGGGTGTTTGGTTTGATCCACCAGGGACACCTGGTATGTTCTTAAACATCATTTCGCACTTTGATGGTCTCCCGGCGTTTAATGCTGAGGAACGATTGCTGTTCAGTCAGGCTGAGACGCATTACGCTCTAAAACATCCAGAGGGCATCATGGTATGGAAGGATGTTTTTATACATCCCCAAGAGACTGTGTGAAGTTTTGAAGACAAAACGAGAAAGAAAGAAGCAACGTATTGAATGTTGTCATGAGAAAGAATGCATGTGCTGTGTTTTTTGAAGGGGCTGGTAAACTACTCCGGCATCCTTCACCAGTAGGAAACCCTGGCAAGGGTGCTCATAACCAGGGACTGACTTGACAAACACCCTGTTATTTTATTATTGGGAAGTGTCAAGCTGGGGGGTCCCCACCAGGTTATTTGTCTTTTCCCCACAGCTGTGCAATAACGTCATAGACCTGGATGCTGATGAGTTGATCTCCAAAGCCTGCATTACCTATGAACTGTTCCTCAAACATAAAGAGAAGGTAAGAAATCGGGGCTGCCCCATTCGAATCATTTTGCACAGGGATACAATGCTTACTTACAACTTCTCTCCCCCTCTCCTATCCACCCCTCCAACTCTATATACTACAGCCAATGAATATCTGGACTACAACCAATGAATATCTGGCACGAAATGTGTATCCCATCTTATATTATATTCCACACCTCATTCTGCTGCTATATGTCTGAAGAAGTGGACATGTAGTCCACGAAACGTTACATTAAAATATGAAAATTTAAGGTGCCACATGTTTTGTGTTTTTTGTTTTGTTTCATTTGGTTTCGTTTTTCTTTGATTTTTGCCTGAAACAACTCACAAGAAAGTGATTTTCGTGACAGTCAATGAATACTCCCCCTCCACTTTCACAGGGCGCCTTGTCTCAGCAAGTGTGTAGGGGAAGGGAAAATCTGCAAATGTAAGAAGAATGGGAGCAAAGGAAACAATGTGTGATCATCATCATTGTCATCTTATAACTGCTGACCCTGTGGATCTTAGCTCCTATCAAGGTGGTAGAATGGGGAAATTGAACTCCCAAACTCTGGGTCTGCAGCCAGACTGCTAAACCTGTGAGCTACCCAGCATGGTTTAGCACTATTACCGGGGGCCATTATTGGAAAGCAAACGTGGCTGACCCCAGCGTTCTGGGAATGGGGGAGGCCACAAGTTGGCCAAAAAAAAAAATTCTCTTGCCAGATGGGAGGAACCCTCTCCGTAGCCCTGAAACATTACTCTTGGGCTTCACCGATATTCCACCCATCATTACGTATCTGATTGTAAAGCCAGAGATTGGGAGTTCGATTCCTCACTGTGCCTCCTGGGAGACGAGCCAGCCTGGGTGGCCTTGGGTAAGCTGCACAGTCCCAGGGCACCCCAGAGAAGAAGAGAATGGTGTACTACTTCTCTACCAAGGAAAACTTAGGAAGGGTCACCATAAGTCAGAATTTACTTGACAGCACTTTATTTATTTATTTATTTATTTATTTATTTATTTATTTACAGTGGACCCTTTTATAACAAATGGTTTGTATACCATAAAATCTGTACAACATAAAAAAATTACAGAGATAGGGGAAATTTGCTTAACAGAATCACCTATGGGACGGATCCATACAACAGAAAAATGGTCACGATTAGGGTTTACTCCATTTTCAATGCATTCCTATGGGAAATTTGTAGAAAGGAAAATTTGTTTAACAGAATTTCATTTGGAAAAAATTAATTCCTTTATACAAGGTACCACTGTATGTATGTATGTATGTATGTATGTATGTATGTATGTATGTATGTATGTATGTATGTATGTATGTATGTATGTTGTTGTTGTTGTTATTGATCATAATCTCAGCTTGGAGACTTGAAGATAAAACGGTAAGAAGTGGCTGTTCTGCAGCCCCAGCTCACATCCAAACATGGACACATTATTTTGCTCAGTGATTCTGGAAGTTGTCATCCCAAATAGGAATCATCTTCAGCTCTGCTTTAGAGCAAGCTCTAGTTCAGCATTAGCCTTGTACCTACTAGTTCCTTTATAACTACTATTTGCATTGTGCATCGCCCAAGGTAATTCCTTGCAGTTAACTGTGTCGATGCATTTTTTTTTTGACAAGCCAATCCCAAGTGCTGATCAAAAGTGAGCTTCTGGTGATGTCCAGTTTTAAGGAACAAGGAGGAATGGGGTAGTCCCACAGAAATCTGGGACGCGGGATATAGGCCTATGATGAGAAGGAGGGAGAGCTTCTAATATTTCCTCTCTTTGTCCCCAGGTCCCAAAGGAACTTAAAGAATTCTTCAGCCAGCCCTGAGAGTCCAAATTTCAATAAAGGTTACGAGTCAAAACACTCATGAGGTCTAGAGTTGTTTTAATGATCAAGAATGGCAAAGACCTGGGAGGTGGTCTCCCACATTTGGTGCCATTTAAGTTGGTCTGAACATCATTTCCCTTTTTGAGAACAAGACCACTGATGGTAACCACCACCTGTCAATGGGCTCAACACCTAGCCTATATTCCGTACCCTGGCCCATATAAGTCTCTCACATTGCCTACTGGCTGCTTTGACTGAGATTGAAGCCAAGCCTGTGAAAAGGGAGAGCCAGGATGGTAGAATGGATCGAGGGTTTGGCCAGGACTCAGAAGACCTGGGTTCAAATCCCCACTCAGCTGTGGGAAACCAGTAGAAGATGGAGAGTGTACAAGCTTTGAACATCTCAGGTACAGGGATGGGCACGAAATTCAAAAATTGTGTTTTGTTCTGTTTCATTTCATTTCGTTCCCCATGATTCGTTTCGTTTCATTAGAAGTGAATCTTTTTTAAAAAAAATCATACAAAATGAAACAGTAACAAACCAATTTGTTATTCTATAAAACGGGTCCCCTGGGTCCTAGAGGCACCAAATGTGGTTCCTTGAGGACCCGGGGGGGGCTGTTTTACAGTGAAAGGAATCAATTCATTTTAAGCTCCCCCCCAAAAAACAAACCCACCACCATTTTGTTTTGTTACTAATGAAATGCTGCTTCCTCATTTTGTTTTGTTAGCTAATGAGATGACAAAACAGCATTTCATTTTTTTTGTTTGGTGTCCATCCCTACTCAGCTCTCTTGAAATCTTGCCACGAGTTAAAAGGAACTTGATGGTACATAGCCATTTTCGTGGAAACAATGCTACCTACTTCTCATCTCTGCTTCTCAGATGTTGCCGAGATTGGTGTTTCTGTAAATGACAGCATGGAATATATTTGGATATGGGGAACTATAGCTGCCCTTATTGGCCTACATGTACGCCAGTGGGAATGCTGCCAGGAGGAGGGTGGGAGTTGTCACCCAAGAAAGTAGCTTTCCGAAGGCTCAGGGTTTCTATGCTGAGTGCAGAAGAAAAAGAAGGAGCAGGAGGAGGAAGAGGAGGAGGAGGAGGAGATCGAGAACGAGAACGAGAACGAGAATGAGAACAAGAACAAGAACAAGAACAAGAACAAGAACAAGAACAAGAACAAGAACAAGAACAAGAACAAGAACAAGAAGAAAAAGAAGAAGGAGAAGAAGGAGAAGGAGAAGAAGAAGGGGAACAAGAAGGAGAACGGGAACGGGAACGGGAACGAGAATGAGAATGAGGAGGAGGAAGAAGAGGAGGGGAATGGGAACAGGAACGGGAACGGGAATGAGAACGAGAAGAAGAAGAAGAAGAAGAAGAAGAAGAAGAAGAAGAAGAAGAAG